>OY720441.1:308005452-308012952 GCA_963082915.1 Dolichopus griseipennis
GTTAAGTACCACACCCTTTTTTTTGTCATAACCACACGCAATTTAAATTTTTTTTTCCTTTGTTTTAAACACAATTTTTTTTTTTTTAATGTTTATTTTTCACTTTATTTTTTCGGTGGATTGGTTTTTTTGTTTTAATTAACCCCTCTTGAATAATAAAAAAAACAATAAAAATCAAAACAAAAAAAAAAAAAAAAAAAGCCACAATAAAAGAAAAATGGTGAATAATAATAAACTGTTAGAATCGAATAAATTTTAAATTTTTACTTTGCTTTAAGTATGTGTTTAAATGAATGATTATGTGTATTAGTGTGATGAAAATTAACATATATGAAGAGTAGTTAAAAGTGTTAAATATAATAAATTGTTATTTGAATTTTGTAGTGTTTTAAATCAAAGAAAAATGGAATTAAGCAAAAATTTAAAAATAGAAATATGATTGCTTTAAAGACAAAATTCAATAATTAGAACAGCATGTTAGTTTCTGGAAAAAATTATATTCAAGTTGTCATTCTAAATTTTATTTCAATTGTGGTGGGTCTAGATTCTTCATTTATCAAGTATGTGAAAAATGTCACTTTTTTTTAGTGTATCTATTTTGAACACAATGCATGATTAGCGTAGGAAAACTCCTGGTTTAATGTTGATATTAGACAAATATTTTTGCTTCCAAATATGAAAGTGTTGGAATTATTTGTGTACTGAATATTTGTTGCGCTAGCAAATATTCGCATTCCCTTATCTTATTAATATGCATATATTCAATCAGCCTGCAAAAAAACAATATGATTAAAGAGAATCCTAACTTAAGACTTCTAACTGAATTTAAAAATTGGCGAATAAATTATTAAATTGAGGGAAACTATTATTGCATATTTCATTTAATTTTAATCTTTATAATTTTATTTATAAGTGTACCTTTATGTTAACCGATCGATGGCGTAGTGGTTAGGACGTAGACCTTTTAATCGAAGGATCTCGAGTTTAAACCTTTGTCGAATCATATCTAATAAAATAATATAATTTATATAAATAAGAGTTTATATAATAATATATACCTGGAGCACCCGAAAATAAAAGCTGAATCCATACTTATCACATTATATATGTGGTAGGGGACTGTTCATAAATTAATAAATAAATAACCTATATAGTTTTAAAAGATCAGTTTGGAGACCAAAGAACTTCACTGGAAAAAAAAAAATCCCGAATAATTTATAATCTTGAAAAAAAAAATCTCGAAAATGTCAATGAAAGTCCTGTAATAAAGAAGGCTGCCGCCACAAACCCCCCTAAACAAATGAATAAACCCTGATTTTCCGACCAATTTTAAAATCTCACTGAATTATTTATACTTTGGAAAAAGCGTAAAATCCAACTCTTAAATCTTTTTTTTCGAAATATTTCAATTCGGTATTTTTAGTTTTCAGGATTTTGTAACATTTGGGGTATTTTTGTATACAAAATTTCAAAACGAAATTTCTTTTTCAGGATTTTCTCGTCCGGTTTTATTTTTTCCATTCAGTTTTTTCAGTGTCATGTAATTACATCTATTAGATTGTACAATAGTAAGATTTTTTTTTAAATCAATTTTTTGTGAAATAATTTAAATGTATAAGTAAATACCTGGCAGACTAAAATCTCAAGTAATTATATTATTCAGAGTTCATTTTTAATGGCATTGACTAAAGGGCGACAATTGTGAGTCTTTTTCAAAAATTTTATCCAACTCTTGACACATTACTAATGAATAAAATATTTTATATTGTAAGTAATTAAATTTAAAACTTCTTATTAAACTATTTCTAAGATTTCCTTGACATTTTTAAAAGTTTTTAGTATCAAATTTCAACTTTTGAATATATGAGAATTCATTAAGAAACAAAATTGAGAGTGCATCAAAAAGTTGCTGAACGCTTTTATATATTTTAAATCATTTAACCTATACTTTTAGATTCCAAATAAACTTAGATTATAAGTGTTAGGAATGATAGTAATTTTAGTAATAAATTAAATGTATTTTTTGATTGTTAGGAATGATCTTATAATCTTATATGACCTTGAACTTCATTACTAATAAAGCGAGCCATAGAAGACTTCACTACGCATCATATATTTGCCGCCAAAATATCACAGTTTTTAATCCAATTCAACTAAATCCGATTCAACTAAAAGTTCATCTAAAAATTGGTCTAACAATGGACAAAAAGTATAAGAGTTTTACCTTAGAAAGATTATTTATGTTTTGTAATCCTATTCCAAAACTTCATCAATTGTCTACATACCTGTTATCAAAGCCACACATATATTGAATTCGATGTTTAGGATAATTAAAAAAAAAAATTTGGACGTCTTCTGCTTAGTAAGAAAGTGGTTGTTCTTAAAAGCATATTGTACCTCAAAGATTCTATGTTATCAAATATTATTGCAAAACGTTCAGAACATAATCCATAATTACAGTGTTTAACGTTTTACAAAAATCACGTTGGTCTCTTGTATGCAAGGTTTTGGATCGTAAACTTCAAAACCAGCATTTTCTACTTTTTGCTTATTTGGTCGCGTGTTAATGAGTTTTTTAAAATTTGTAACATTTATTTTATTCTTTCATGCTTAATATTATTTTTAAATGCTATATAAATTCATTTTCTATGTCCATTTTTTTTTAAATACAATTTCTTATTATTAGGTACTATTATTATTTAACTATATTGTATATTAAACGTACATTTAAAAGTATAATTAAAATGGTATAATACACTATAAAATTATAATAAAAATTAAAAAAATATTATAGTCGTATTTTAAAGTTTTTTTTTAATATTTTTTTTTTAATATTTTTTAATAAAGTCATAAAAAATAGTTAATAATCCGTGGTTATTACCGGTACACCTGGCTTTTTTCTCTTGAGTATAAGAAAAAAAAACACCAGAACTTTTCAATACTTTTAAACTGGAAAAGTATTAAATAAAATTTATTTTAATTAGCATTTCTTTGGAATTTATTTTGAAAGCGGGTATTTAGAGTTATTTAAGTATGTTAAGAAATGATATAAAATTTTTTCTAGTTTAATTACAGAAATTAAATTTAAAATTTATCACAACATATATTTTGAGAAATAAGAATAAATGGACTTTTACAACTGCAGCAGCGGGAATAGGAGACAATGAGAAAAAAATTATGATGTACTAAGGTTATGCATTCTTATATTTCTTATGTTTAATAATGTGTTAGATACAACTAAATTTATATGAACTAAAGCATACACAATCTTTATATTAATTGCTATATTCAGTTTTTAGAAAATCAGGAAACTAATCCTGACATCACTTCATTAATTGGGTCTTTTGCAGCAATCTTCGATTAAGGCTTATTTTTATATACTGTACGTCTCAGTTGATGTAGAGATTTACAATTTTTGGCTAGATATTTGTGTAATGACCAAAAGGAAACAAATAAGGAACACATGCCCGGCTCAACTCATGTATTAATTAAAGTAATGAAGAAATACTGTAGATTACCAATGACGAAATAAAGGTGGGGATTGAAAATGCGTAAAATCGGAACATACTTCCAAACGATTTCAATGACAAATCGTCGAAATCAATAATGATAAACCGTTAAATTTGAAACAAGGGATTATTGTCCTTTATATTATCTAAATTTGAAATGAATTGGATTGGAAAGTAAGGTATATGCTATAAATCTTCTAATGCCAAACTGCATATTTAAGAAGCTAATTGCGCATGATAACTTGTAAATTAATTAAGGTAATAAAGAAATTTATAAATTAGATTAACAATAGTACAAGAAAGGTGTGGATTAAAAATATGTAAAGTTATACTTTAAACAATTCCAATGTCAAACCTCCGAAATCAATAATGATAGACCCCTTAAATTGGAAAAACGGTGTGTTTCCCTTTATAAGTTCCTTAAATTTAAGATAAATTGGAGCGGTGGTTCGAGTAGATGCCATACCTCTTCTAATATCAAACATGCATATCTAAAATGTGAACTTAAATTGCTATATCATATAAGTTTTTTATATAATTTAAATTTTCAGGTGTATAGTATTAACTAGGCAGTTACGACGCCTTTTAATACTTGTATTACTTGCAATAATGTTTTACTTCTTTAGTTTTAGTTTTGAAAGTTGATTAATTTTGTTAAAATTAATGTAAACCATCGAATTCATTTTATTTAAATTATTCAATATTTATCAAATACTAATAATATATTTTTAATGTAATTTAATAACATAATATAAATCTAATGATTTTCTTCTTTTTTTCTTTTCAGGTGAGTTGATTCAATTAAATATTTGACAAAAAGACTGTAAAAAAAAAGGATAACGTTACATAAAATATAAAAGTTATCTATCAAAGAGTAAATATTTTTAGAGAGGTTAAAAGAAGCTGTAATAATATTACGATCAAAAGAGTCAACAATCTGCTACAAAAGGTGTTTCGAATCGCAGCTTACAATTATAATATTTTCTTATTACAATTAAAGCCCAGTTAAATTAATCGCATACACCCATAAGAATTAGTTTATTTTGGTTTCCCAAGTATACATTTCAGGAGGATTTGAAATCCAGCTAGTTTGCTCCACGAGTTCGAGTAGCTGTTTTCCAACTTTCTCAGACACCCTGCTTTATAATCTATACTTAATCCATACTTAATGAAGCAGGGTATCTGAAATCTTGCCAAGACTAGTTTAATATTATGGCCGAAGTTTCCGCAAAATTTAGTTGGTCTACTGCAGTGGTTTGGAATAGTTGCTTTACAACTGCATTATTATTTTATATGAGCATTACTCTATACCTAATGAAACTGGATGTATGAAATTTTATCAATAGTAGATAACTTTAATAGCTAATGTGCTTTTAATGGCTGCCTTTCAACTTATATTTTCTTTTATACAAAACTGAAAGTCTAATAAGTTGTGCATCCCAGGGTTTACACAATCTACTCTACAACACTCTCCCTCGTTTTTAATACTTTTAAATTAAATTATAAGATTCCATAAATGAATTGAATGAAAACGAAGTAAGGAATTACGAAAAATTCGAAATTTAAACTTTCATAAAAAAACTTTGTTGAAGTACAAAAACTAAATCAATTCGTTATTTCTTATAATTTGATAGAAATCTAGCTTAAAATGAAAAAAGCTTTTTCTAAAATGGCTTATAAGGCCTCAACCACTTCCAGGGAAGGAAAGGAATTTAAAAAATCCCATTGATTGGGATTATAATAAAAGAATTTCTTTAAAAAAGAAACTATTAACCACAATACTTTAAAGTATTAATTAAATATTAGAATATAAATATATATACATATATAAAGAAAATTCCTTAACACTTTTACTTTACCAAAAAATTTTCTTTTTTATAGAATATAAAAATTTATAAAAAATAACTTTAATGTTTAATTATTCGTAATAATTTTATAATAAATTATTTTATATTCATATATAGTGAATAATTAAATTAAGTGAATGAAATTCTAACAATTTAATTGGCAAGTATGTGTTTTTTTTATGGTAATTAAATTTTATTTTATAAAAGTTTTTTTTTTTTTTTTTCATTTATATTAATTAAAAAATTTTCCCTCATTTTGTTAAAATAAATAAATATATAAAAGTTTTCCTTAAATTTTTTTGTCATATTAATTTTCTTTTTTTTGTATATGAATTCTTCAAATCAATTACTCTGAAGAATTTGTCTTTCCTTTTCTTTTAAATTAATGTGTCTATCTCTTTTTTTCTATCTTTCTTAATTCTGAAGATTTCTTTTTACTATTCAATAATTATTGTAAAATGTCTCTTTTAATAAATTAAATTTATGTATAAACATACGTATATATAGACATACATAATATATATGTATTTTATTAAAAGATACATGTACAATTTGTTTATTTCTTAAGTACTTCATCTAAATTTTATAAATTATGCCACACATATCCTAAATAAACTTTTCCTTTTATTAATGAAAAACTTTATTTTTTCTTTTTAAAAAATTAACATGAATGTTATATGTATACATATGTTACATGGATGTATATGTTATATATATTTATGTGTGAATGTGTATATATTTATACAACCCTTGCACACATATAACACTCTTTTCACATAAACTTGGTTCTTATTCATATGAAATAAGCCCATATGTTCAAATAAATTTGATTTTTTTCCAAATTAATTTGATATTTTTTCAAATTAATTTAATCCTTTTTTTTGAAAATTCCTGTATACTGGGACCCAGAAGTCAAACTGACATAATTTGAAAAGCTTAATTCCCAATTTTGTAATAGAAACTTAAAAAGGAATAAAAAAGGTTAAATCCCTAAAAATAGAACTTCAATGTTTGGTGGGCTTATTTTAAAGGCGATTAAGAATCGGACTTTTTTAAATCTTTTTTCTATATTAAGGTACCACTATAAAAACTTATTAGTACTTTTTTTTAGATAATGTTGATTGGACTCAAAGACGGGGCTCATGTAAATAAGGATCAAGTTCACTTGAAAAGAGTATATATAAAAAGTATAACGAGTATAAAGTCTATATATATTATTAAGATGATAGGAGTAAATGAAAAAAAATATTGGAAGAAATCTCTTTAAGGCCCGCACAAACCAGAAAAACCAATGAAACCAAATAATGTTTTCTTACAATAGATAAAATGAAAATATAAAAAATCTATCTACAAGATATTTTTTTTGTTAGAAAAATTTTTTTGTATATTCTCAATTAATAATGTATAAATATTTTTTATACTGCATTACACACATACATGGAATATAAAATGAACAAACAAAACAAAAAAAAAGTAATAAGAGTAGAAAAGAAATTAAATATAAATATATTTTAAGAACAAGACAAACTTCATACATAACTAAATTGAAACTTAAGATACAGGTGAAAATGAAAGAAAATTAAACCAGAAAAAAAACTCTTTTAAAAAGAAATATAACAGTACTTCAAAAAAATATATTCAATATTGAATAGATATTTATTTTAAATTGCAAAAGTTTATAAACAACAAGTGGTCTCTTTTAGAAAAAGTTTCACATAATTTTCATTTGAATTTTCCTCCCATCTCAAAATGTTCTTATAATAATTTACTTAAAGCCATCAGATGATTATTTTAAGCTTATGAGTAGATGTTCGTAATAAAATGTTATTTAAACTTGGGGATTACTGAACAAAATTAAGGTTAAAAATGATATTTTTTATTTTGCCCCTAAATGTATGCAATTAATATTATAAAATGTTCTACTAATAAAAAATTTAATGCAATCAGTTGATTATTTTAAGCTTATGAGTAGATTCTCATAACAAAATGTGATTTAAACTTGGGGATTATAGAACAAAACCAGGATTAAAAATTATATTTTTTATTTTTGTCCCTAAATTTATGCAATTAATATTAAAATCAGTAAAAGTACTAAGATTAAAAGCAAAAGTAACTGTTTGGAAATAATTAAACTTTTTATTTTT
>OY720441.1:308015452-308328029 GCA_963082915.1 Dolichopus griseipennis
TAAGTATTGTGTGTGAGTTTTTTTAACGAACTTTTTGTTTAAGTTCTACTGAACTTTTTTAAAAATTTACTGTGAATATGAAATTAAAGAATTGTTGTTATTATTTTGAAAAATTATATTGGTATACACGTATATATATAATATATTTACATATGTGTTATAGAATTACCATATATCGAAAATAGTTGTGATGAGTATCAAAAATGCTCAGGAAATGAATTGGTATATCCTGTGTGTTATCCAAAAAAAAAACAAAAATTAAGTAAATTAGAAGACAGTAGTTTTACTGCATTAAATAACGGTAGATCCTTCATTTCGTTTTTTAGAGTCTCTAAATCAACATTCAATGTGTAGGCTCTCGGTAACGAATTTTTACGATTTTCAGAGCTAGTTATCACGCAGTTGCACATTTTAAAATTCAATTAAGTTTGATCTGCATATATGAACATAGAACTTCTGATTTCATCTCAATTTGTTTATTTTGTTGAAAACAATTTTTGGAAAACTGCATAGCCTCAGAGTTTTGAAAAATCATGGACAGAATAGGTAGATTAAATTACACTTAGTGAGATAGTAACAATATCAAAAATTCATGATCTAAATTTACAAAATGAAGAACGGTTGCAACACCTTATCCATCCTAACTTATTCTAATTTTACAAGATGGGGTAATTATAGAAATAAAATGGATAAACACGAGAATTTATTACTATTTCTGCACAATATATATTAACTCTTGAATTTGTTTGTAATAATCCTATGCTTACTTACGGTATTCCGATAGGTGCCGTGAAATAACTCCATACGAAATAAAGCCATTATGCTAATTACACTTATAAATCAATTTTTTTTTTTATGATACGGTTCTATTTCGCATTTGAATTGGAAATAATATCATACGCGAAAAAATGTGCGGTATGGCTTTAGTTTTTATTCAATAGCGAAATTTAGCCATTATGGCTTTATTTCGTAAGGCGTTATTTCACGGCGCCATTCCGTTATTTCTAAACTTACTTACATCAGTTGAATTCTAAAACTCGACATCTCTTGTGAGGTACTAGCTTTTCTTTCTGACCTGATTGAAAGTCTGAAGATGAATTTTAAATAAGAATCTTCATCCTCCATATGCCAATTAAATTTTGACATTTGTTAGTTAAAAAAAAACTTCTATAGAATCTTCTCTAAGGTTTACTAACATTTAAGATCTAGATTATTAATTAGTTCAACAATTTAAATCAATATGGCAATACTTTAAATTAAAACTTATAGAACATTTTTCATTTACGTACACACTTATTTTTATATATATGAAAATAACAATTTAAGTTTCACCACATACATATACAAAATAAATTTTTAACATTTTAATTTATAGCTGTTCATATATACTTTTCGGAAAATTTATTGAACTTTCAATGTTTTATAAATATTCTAAAAACTGAGAGCGAGAGGAAAAATAACATAAAAAAAAAAAAAAAAATTTAACAATGTTATATAATATGTATTATATCTTGTATATATTATTCTATTATTTTCCTTACTTTTATTTATTATTATTTTCAATATTTTCTTTTTCAACTTGTTTATTACTTTAGTTGTTATTTGTTAAAAAAATAAAAATAATAACACTACTTTTTTATATTTATCATATACTATATACCCACCACCATCACACCACACACCACACAACCTTCAACATTTTTATTTCAAAAATATATTTTTATTTACCTTTTGTTATTTATTGTGTCGCATGTTCTATATTCAATTGTTTTTATTAGTTGTTGTTATACTTTTTGTTGTATATGTAGTTTATTATTTTTGTTGTTGTTTTATATTTATTCTTCTTCTGTTATTCTGACAAATAAAAACTTTTGAATATTAAAAATTCAGTTATTTTATTTTTTTTATTATTTTTCTCTTTCTATTCTATGTTTTTTATTTAATTTATATTTATTTTACATTTTTTATTTTATATTGTTTTTTGAGTTTTACTAAATTTAATTTTATTTACCAATATATTTTAACACACAAACACATACATACAGCAATTTTTTACTTCCAATCTATACATTATATTGTACCTGTTTTAATTTATGTTCATAAATAACGGTTTTTTATTTGATTATTGTCAATGTTTTCTTTTTGTGTGTTTGTTAGTTTATACTATTTATAATTTTACTATTCTGTGTTATTTATATTGTTATTTAATTTTTTTTTTTTGCAAATTATGTTAATTATGTTTTATATGATTTTTACATAAAAATATAAATTCATAATATATGACAAATTTTTACTGTTTATTTCATGCACTTACATATTATTTATCGCATATGTATGTATATGTAAAAAAATATATTTTATAATAAACTGAACTCAAAGCATGAATTTAATTACATGTAAAACACAAAATAAAATAAAAAAAAAAAAAAAACAAATAATAGAACTTAAATAATAAATAAAAGTTTGTTTTTCCAATTTAGAATGTCAAATTAACTAAGTGAGACATTTTATAAAAAAATTTTTTGTTTTCCTGTTTAGTTTTTAAATTTGAATTTATAGTTTATATAATATTGAAACTAAATATTTTAATGCCAATTCCTACTAGATGGTTTGATAAGTTTTTGGTCTAGTCTAGACAGAAGAAAAGTATTATTGTTAGGAAACTTTTTCTATATATATTATTCTATTTTTAAATCGATTGACTTTAACTTTGATGATTGAGAAATTTTGCATTTGTTTCAATGAAATGCTAATATGTTTGTGAGCTTATGAGTTTTTGTATTAGGCCTCGAACACGCAGACAGAAAGTGTGCCTACGATGTTTTTCAAAACAAATTTGAAACATCTTGGTTCTCATATAAGTGGTCACATAAAAAAACGACATAGCAAGCCCAAAATCGCTCGCAGAAGAATCGCTTTTTCGCTAATTGCGTGTATACTAGGCCTCGATTTTGCCATTACCCAATTAAATTTATGTCTCTACATTTATTTTTTCATTTTAGGTTAGGAAATGGGAAAAGTTGAGCTGACTCTAATTGGAGAAATTTTGAAGTATTTCGTATCGAAATATTACATCAATTTTTCTGATGTACCACAAATGCTAAGTGTGATTTCATCAGTTTCAGTTTCTTTAATAATTATATTCACTAAGCCGTTGATTAGTCGGCTTTAGCTATTGTGTAAGATTATGAATACAGAAAATGTTAATTTTGTACTCCGTCTACTCTCTTACAAGAGTTATTCATTTTTTTTAATTAAATTTTCTTTAATATTACGATTTTAATTATATAAGTTTACAATATTTTATATTAGATATAATCTGAACTGGATTTGAACCCGAGGTCTCCACAGGAAAGGTGGCGTCTTTACCACTACTCCATTTGTCAGCTTCAATATTAACTGGCAATAACTGTCATAAAAAAATTCTAATCTTCTCAACTTATTAAATAAACAGTTAGCAAACCATTTTGCAGATTAAGTTTTTGCTTACTAAGTCGATTAATTTTTAATTTTGTTACATGTTTGCATTTGATCAAGTGTAACAAATCGATTTGAAGTACCTTTTAATTGTAACACAAGCTCGATTGACTTTCTTACACCATAGGCTTTCACAAAAATTTTCAGCTTGAGATCACTTTAAAGCCTTTAAATTTTTGTTTTGATACGTTGCGCAGTGGACTTCAGCACTTCCTCTTTTGGGTTTAATTTTTAGCAATTTTAATGAAATTTTATGAAGAGTAAATCCTCAACAATCAATAGAAACTAATGATACATTTGATAAATCCTGAAACTTATCAAACTATCTAATTAATTTGAATTACTTTATTTAGTTGTTATTTATCGTTCCGTAAATTATTTAACAATTGCATATCAAATAAATGTAGTTTTTATATACTTTTAGATAATACAGGAACTTATATAAAAATATTTAATTTTGTTGAAAACTTTTTATGTAAATGTCATCTACAAACAAATTTTTTTTTTATTTATTTAATATTTATTTTTAAAAAAAATTAAATTTTTACATATTAAATTTTTTTTGTTTTATTATTTTTTAAGTACCAACTGTTTAACTTTTAGGCTAATAAGCCTATACCTTAGGTACATGTTACAACGGGGGGGGTCATATTATATTCATGTTATTAGAATTGATCTAAATGAATTCCACATTGAATTTAAACATGAAATAGTACTAGGCCTTATAACATATAGAAACAAACGTTTTTAATGACGAATGGTAGATAAGCCGAGTCGAAACCCACATTTACCATACTCTAGTTAAATAAAAAAGACATAAGCAGATGACAACAGATGTTCGCCCCTCATCAGTTGAATTATCGAGGTGGTACAATACAGCTTACAGAAAATTTGTTTGTTATGTTTATGGAACAACTTCCACTTCCATATTAAAATAATTATAAAAAAAACCCATATTCCAAATCTTAACACATCTTTATCCTCGAAACCAATCTTTTCATTTGTATCACAGGCTTCACCGGAAAGTTGTTTCACAAACGGCATGGTTTTGTGTGTTAAAGTTGCTCACTATCCAAAAAAATGCACGTAAATCCGTAATTATATTTTTAAACCACAAAAATACTATTGCTGAATCATTTAGGTTTTACTTCGAGCTTATCTGGTTTCGACCTTATTTTTAGACGCTCTTAAAATACAGTGTAAGACAATACTTTAGACAAAAATATTAAAGTGTACCTATTAGAAATAATCAAACATTAAAGTATATATAATGTACTTTATAGATATTATCTTCTAGTGATAGAATGAGATCTAGAAAAAATATCTTAAATAATTTCTCAAATATCAGAACTTATTTATTAAAATTATATTGATTTCCACAAGTCCCTTTTCGTCAACGAGTTATTAGAAGCTTAACCCATATGCCACAGAGTAACCTTCATATCATAACTCTGTTACCTTCTGTAACCTTCATATCATAACTTTTCTCGAAAATTATATTCCGTTCTCCAAATTATTAAATTCCATTTAATAGTGAAAATTTTTAGAATTAAATTTTCTAAGAATTTTATTTTCAATTTATTAATTAAATAAATTATTATTAAACTCTTAAAAGATTTTTACCTATATTACAATAGATTTTTAATACTTTCAAACAAACCGAAACCATTTCAGTAGAAAAATATATTTTTGATCATATTTAACCTTACTTTTATTTTTTTTTTTTTTTTCAATTCCGCCAATTTCCAGGAATACCAATCTCTTTAGTTTTTAATTGACTAAATTAATAAAGAAATTGTTGTTGACAGAATAATTTCTTAAAAAAACAAAAATAAAATAAAAGATATTGTCAATTGTTATAAATTTTAACAAAAATAAAATAAAAAAAAAAAACAAGCTAAAAATTCAATTTTAATTTAATTTTAAGAATTTAAACCCTTAATTTCTTTTGAAGGCAATTGAAAGAACCAAAATATAAGAATCAAAATTAAAAGAACTCAATTATCAAATTATTAATCAAAATATAAAAATTTTTTTTTTCATTTTCTTTTGTAACTTTTATGTATAGACATATTGTACATAATACATATATACTTTGTATATAACTCATTATTATATAAATATATATATACTTTTTATACAAAAACACCCAATTATGAACTCCTTTTAAAAATCAATTAACTTATTTTACTTTTAATTTTTTACTTTTTTAAAATGGAGAAAAAAATTCTTCAAAACATATTATTTTTCTCTTTCTTTTATTTTCTGTTTCTTTTTTTTTTTTTTTCTTTATCTTGTCTTTTATATTTAATTCTTTTTAAATAACTTTTATATTAAGAATATAAAATACTGTACAATATAATAACAATATACAAAACAACAATGAAAAACATGTTTTTTGTTTTTTTAACCACCCACAATTAATAACCCATTCTTTATAATTTAACAATTCAAAGTCAACCCTATTAACCCTCTCGCTCCCTATACAATATTATATCAAAAAAAAAAAGAATCCAATCTTATTGTCTTGAAATAAAAGCAACACCATCTTTCATATCTTTATTCTTTAGCACCGCACACATTGAACAAACAGAGTTGAATTTTCTCTTCAACTATCCCATCTCACTATCACTTTCTAACTGCTTGTACATTGATTTTGTTTCCCTCCAACAAACTCGGGAACTAGAAAATGAAGAAATATTTCCGTATACTTTTTAAAAATTTCTGTTCCCAATTTAAAACAAGTGAGGGGAAAAAACCAAGGGTTTTTAAAAAGCACATTTTTAAAATTATATACGGTTTCTTACTGAGTATTTTATCATGTATTTTTATAAAAATATATATTATGATAATATTATAATTTTGTTATTTCATTAATAATTAATTATATGACTAATAGTGAATTACTTAGAATATAACCCCAATGCACTCAAGAAAACCTGTTAATAAGTGCAAAATATAATGTTGGAGCTTCAATGTTAACGTTTAATTTTGGAAAAACTTACAATGGTGAATAAGTTATTGTTTTATAAGAACATAAAAGTTTTAATTTTAAAGACCTAGTAGCCCTTCAATTGGGAAGGTTCCCAAATTTTTGCTTAGCAAACTTATGATGGATCTGCCCACCCCCTCCTGTCCTCACCCTTCCATTTTTTTCGGTTCTAGGAAATCAATTTTGAACTTCAACAAAATTTGGAATTTTACCTAGAATATTATTATCAAACCAAAAATGGTTAAGACAAAGAACAATTTCTTCAATTTAAAGAGACCCTTTCAAATTTAAGAAAAACCTTTAACGTATGTTGAAATATGATGCTGCAGCTATAAATTTTGCATATTTGTAAAAAAAAATTTGAACAGGTGTTAAAGTTACAGGTGGTTGAAAATAGCAAAATTTCAATTTTCGAGCCCTTATAGCTCCTAAACAGGGGGCGTGACAAAAAAATTTTGTTAACCGACTCCTACTAATTTTGGAGGACCTAACTTCTCCCAAAATTTCAAGACCCTAGGTTGAACCGTTTAGAAGATATATGGGGCCAAAAATTTTGCAAAAGTTGAGTTTAGCTTAATGGTAAATTTTAGTACCGTATGGTAACCCTATACATTTAAGCCTTATATTTTTGTGAAGCTTATAAAACCAGCTATCTTTTGCCGTTTTCAGATTGAAAATACACTTAACAAAACGCTTGTTATAATAATTTAAAAATAGGGCTTTTTCCAACTTTGGGGGGCTGTAGCTCCGTAACGGGTGGGGCTACAGAAAAAAATTCTTCTACGAAATTAATTTTTTTGTAATATCTACCCGTGGTTAAAATTTCTTTAATCTATTTCAAACGGTGTAAAAGTTTTTGTAAACATACGGACGGACGGACGGACGGACAAAGTCAAAATTAAGAAAAACCTTTGACACTTATTGAAACCTTCGTTTTGGAGCTTTCAATTTTGTATACAAATAAAAAAAAATTTTAACTGGTATTCAAGTTATAGGTGTTTAAAAGCTAAATTTTTAGCAAAATTTCAATTTTCGACCCCTTACAGCTCCTAAAGAGGGGGCGTGACAAAAAAATTTTGTTAACTGACTCTTACTTATTTCTAAGGATCTAACTTCTCCCAAAATTTCAAGTTTCTAGATTTAGCCGTTCCGAAGTTATGAGGGACCAAAAATTTTGTAAAACTTAGTTTTGAATAACGGTAAATTTTAGTACCGTATGGTAACCCTATACAATTGGTTTTTAAAAATTTGTAAAGCTTATAAGAACAGCTGTCTGTTACCGTTTTCAGTTTGGAAATATACCTTATAGAACTCTAATTATAACTGTTTAAATATGGGGCTTTTTTCGACTTTGTGGGGCTGTAGCTCCGTAACGGGGGGGGCTACAAAAAAAAGTTTTAACATTAAATTATTTTTATTGCAAAACCTACCCATTTCTGATATTTTTTAGTCAATCGTAGGTAAAAAGGGACGGACGGACGGACGGACGGACGGACGGACAGAGTGAAGCTATATAGGCACATTTTTACAAAATTTTTTGAAAATGTGCTAAAAAGTCCTATGTTTTTTACATGTACCCTTGTATAAATCATTTTCATCTAAGAAAGGAACAAAAAACAAAATTATTGAATAACAGCAACAACAACAACAGCAACGACAACAACAAAAGCAACAACAAAGAACAAGAAGACGAAGAAGATATCTTTGTTATCTCTTTTATACTTATTTTTGCTGACGATGGTTACTGGTACCTTCAAGTCAAGTCAAGAAATAAAGTACAAAAAAAAAACTGTTATAACCCCGAATCAAGTCTTTTAATCTTAAACATAAAGAATAAAATCACAAAAAAAAAGAAGGAACAGAACTGGAATAATATGGGTATACAACTTACAGATTTTAAAAGAAAATAATTGTAAATTGTAGATAGTGTCCCTGGCAGAGAAATTTTATAAAAGATTTTGTTTTTCTTTTATCCCTATTTGAGATTTTCCCTTGTTTGTGTGTTTCTGTTGTTTTTGTTTTTATATCGTGCCTTAAGAAAATTGTTTATACAGAATTTCAGGATTCTGTGCTCCCTGTTCCGTTTTCTTTATTGTATTTTTCATAAACTTTCCAAAGAACAGTTTAAAGAAGGACACCAGAAATTTTCAAACCATTGAAAATTAATAAATAAAAAATTTAAAAACTCTTTTTTTTTCTATATTTTATGTACAAATATAAAATATTTCTTTTGATCTTTACGATTCTTGTATTTTATTGGAAAAAAAACTTTAAAGACACTTTTTACATTTTTAAGAGAATAATTTAGAATGGTATTTTTAATTGTCCCCAAGCAAATATTTATTAACAAAGTAATGAAAAATATATAAATTTAGCACAAAAATTTCAGTTCTGATGAAAATTTTCTTCTATTTTAAAAATGTTTGCCTAGAAGTATGCAAAAAAAGGAATCGCTCTTTTGAGACTCAAAGTTCGTAGAATGCTCAAGTTCCGGCACGTTTCTCGTACCAATTAAGAAAAACTACTACAATTTCTTAGATAAGTTACTATGATTAATGAATCTTCAATTATAGACAACAAGAATGTAAAATATAAAACTTTTACATTCAATAGAATTTAAACAATAAATTGCATATCTTTTGGGAAATTTTTTTTAAACTTTATTAAATTAGGACATATTATATTATTGTACTTTCTGTTTCTGCATTAACTTACTTCAAACAACAACTTGAATTCAAACTTTACAAAGAAAATTATTTCATTATATTTTTCTTAAGATATAAGTATATCATCTTGAAATAATTGCATACTTTAAAGAGTAATTCAAAAAAAAAAAAAAATTTTTTTTTGTACTTTAAATTTTTGGGATCTTAAAACACAAGTAATTTACAAAAAAAAAAAACATGTCCTATATAAAAAGTTCAAGATTTTTTGTTTTTTTTTTACCAAATGATATTAAAAGTTCTTCTTGTCTTTCTGTCTTGGGATATATAGAGAAACACAATTACAGCGAAGCGTACAAAGTAATTTTTAAACAAAAAAAAAAAAAAATGGAATAAAGGAATGAACTAAAAGAATACAAATATAAAAAAAAAAACTGAAATAAATAATAAAGAAAGAAAGTACAGAGACAAAATAATTTCATTTTTATTAAAGAAAATGAAAAAAAAAGTAAAAGAAGAGAATAAAAAAATAGAATTAAAGAAAGAAAGAAAATATAATAAGAAAATATAATTGGAAATATTATTTCGAAAGTAAAGTACATTCAAAAATATAATAATAACGTAAAAAAGTTTTATTTTTTTTTGTAGCATTGGTTCTAGTACAAATATATATATATATATATATATATATTTACAATTATATTATATAAAAAATATTATATTAAAATTGAAAAGAAAATTTTAAGATCCATGATGGTACCAACATAAAACTACAAAAATAACTAAGTAAAATTAAAGAAAATAAAATTGAAAAAAATATTGTAAATTTAGCAAAAATTTTCAACATTAAAATTTATCATTATACAAAATGAAAAATGAAAAATTTATATATTTAGTACTATTGTATATTAAGTTTTATTAAATGCTTTTGTAATAATATAAATTGAAATTTTGGAAAATGTTAGATTCAACTTCAAAAGATGAAATTTTCAACTTCAAAAGATGAAATTTTTTCTTATATTCAAGAAAATTCTTGAATATAAGAAGACAAGAAGCTTTAACCAGCATGGCAAATGGAATTTTTTGTAGATATTTTAAAACTACAAACGACATATTATATTTCAACTGATTATAAATTCCATTGCCCTTCCATTGTCGAAAATAGTTTTGAAACATTATTATTACAGTTTATAAACCTCGGTGTTTTCTCTTGGGTTTGTTGAAGTCAAAGATATGAGAAAAATCATCCCACAGAAATTCCTTTTTTTTTTACAAGAGTTGATGAAAAGCATCGAAAGCCAACGAAGATTACTGTACAGAATACTAAATCTACCTCCAAAGAAAATTTAGTTTCCTTTTAAAAAGACACTTGGAATGAACCTTTAATACAATTTTATCATTTGGTTTTTAGGATCGGGACTGGAAAAGGAATTTCTAAATAGGATTTAATAATTATAGGTTTATTTGTATAAAGGAATAATCTCTATAGGATTGTACATGTATTAATAATCAGTTTCAGGAAACACAGTACATGGTAACTGGTTTCAAATCTCGATCTACGCATAACAAACAAATTTCCATAAGCTGTGTTTCATAAATTTAATTTGTTGGTAATATATTTTATACTCCTCAACATTTTAGAGCACTTCTCTTTTAGAACTACGCAAACGGTTTAGCAACCACTCCTTAATGAAATGCGGAACTTAAGAAATTCATTCATAACAGTCTATTCTGTAAGGATAGGTAGAATATCTTCATGTTTTTACCCAAAAATGCTTTATTAATATTGCAAAAGAATACTATTCTTAGAGGGTGTTAATGGCAACTAACACCATGATGTTAAATGCTTTATTAAAAACAAATTCGATCACCTTCTCGTGTTTCGAACTCGTCAGTGCATATCTGGTGTATTTTAATTCCCAAGTTAGTACATTAGAAAACAAAGAGTAACTATAAGCCAATGGATTTCTTTAACCCTGCTCCCATGGCATTTGTCAGTACCTTTTGTTTCAAAAATGGTTCCAAACATCTGAATTGTTACTTTAATAATCAATATTTTTATAGTTGTTAAAATAATATCTATGACATGTATACCAATTTTTAAAAAAATAAATTATAATGATAAAAATAAATTTCTTTAAATATCTTTTGAAAACTTTAAAAGTTTTGAAATATATATTTAATTTTAGAAATTGTACAATAGATTTTCTTTAAATTGAAATTTTCTTTTAATACAAATTATTCTAAAAAGAAATGTTACTATAATTGAATTTTCTTCAATAGGAATAATTGAAGACAGTGTAGCAATAAATTTTCATATTCCATTATTTGAAAATGAAGCAATTTAATATAAAGTGATTTTTTCAGAAATGTGAATTTATTTCGAAATTTGTTTTTTTACAAAAAGCATAATTTTGTTATTCAACAACACTCTTCTTGATTTATTACAAAACTTTTTCATTTTTAATACTGCTCATCAATTAAATTGATGAGCAGTTTCGCAATTGTAAATTGTAATTCCAATTCCAATATTTGAATTGGTAAATTTCTGTTGACAAAGCTCTACTTTATTAGATTAACTAGATTCAGTTATCTGTTACTAATTGAAGAAGAATCCTAAAATCTTCTTGAATGAAAAATAGCTTCTAGTTTTCGTGGACGCTAGTGAATCGACCTAACATTTTTGATGAAAATCAAAATAGAAGTCTCCAATTACAAAATACATAAATTATCTTTGAAACGTCTGCTTCTTAAATTTCCTTCAATAATCCTTTTCAGGTCAAAATATAAAACTATTCCAGCTATGCACGTGGAACGAAATTCGAGGATAATTATTAAGAATGATAAATTTATTTCATAACGACGCTCATGCCCTTATCTTTTATACTTTATTTTAGTCCTAATCATTCCACAATACAGTATTCTAAAAAACGTATTATATCCCATTAGTAGGAGGTTACTTGGAAAAAGTCCTAGTGCTGGAATAAAGTTAAACCAAAATATAAAATTCCGTTGAAGCTTTCGCGATGCAGAATCGAGCTGTCTTATTAGAATATTTCTGATAGCCTGGCCACGTAAGCGAAAGAATATATCGGCACTTCTTCAACTACATAGTATTCTACTAGTTTGAAGGAAATTTCAAATATTGGAGGTACTGAAATCTTCCGTTTGAAACCATAACAAAATTCTAAAACTCAAACGAATATAATTGTGAATTGAGGCAGACTGGAATCGTCTATTTGTCATAACTTGAGCGGATTATAGATTTCTGATGTACAAAATCCTAGGCATATTTTTAGAAAAAGGTACACTCTTAAAAATAATAACTGTAAAAATGCGGAATTTTGTTTAATTTTACTAAAACTCTTCGATGGACGACAAACGAATTTTCATTTGAGCTAACAATACTTATTTTGTTAATCTTTAATTAATGTTATACATTTCTACCCACGTTTAATCTTCACTGTAACAATTAAAAAATTTTTGAAAAACAATTACAAAAAATTTACAAAAAAATATCAAAAAACATTATTGCAGAATTTAAATGTTAAAGTATGCATGTAATATTACAATGTAATAATGATTGTACAAAAAATGTCAATTTCTATCCAATATATTTAATTATTAAATTAATTAAAAATATTTTTTTATTGTTTGTAAAGATTTTTTTTTTTAACTTTTAATTATTAATAAACATAAATTTTATTAATTATTAAAATAATGTATTTTCACTTAAAATAATAACAATTAAACAAAATAAAATCGTAATAATAGCAACAAATTAAACAATTAATGCAAAATTAATTTTTATTAAAATACAATTTAATAATAAAAAAAATTAACATATCACGTATTTTCAGAACATTTTTTAACTGAATTTACACATGTTAAATTAAATTTTAAAAACTTCCGATTATTATTTTAAATGCAGGTGTGAAAATATTTTTATTTAATCGGGTTTATAACTTTAACATTAAAAAATTCGCACATTTCCCATTTAACAAAATTACAAAAAAAAAAATAACTGGATTTTTAACCTTTAATAACCTCTTGAATGTTGCATAAAACTCTAACTTTTGTTGTAACAAAAAAATAGCAATCACTTTACAACGGAAATGCAAAAAAAAATATCATACGAAATGTTAGTGCTTAATTTGAAAAAAGTGCTAACTGTCATCAACTAAAATAAAAAAAAAAACCTGCAAAAAAAAAATTAATTGAAAATGACATATTTATATGATATTTTTCTCTGATTTTAATTTTTTTCATTTTCATTTTATGTAATTTTCTAATTGAAATATACGTGTAAAACCTACATAACAATTTTCTTTTATCTGTTAGATTAATTCAAAAAAAAAAAACATATTAAATTAAAATGAATTAAATCATAATTTAACATAGTTTTTAAACAAAAAAAAATTTTAAAAGTTTTTAAAAGAATATTTAATTTCCATGCAGACAAAATGGAGCCGTCTATTTGTCATAAGTTGAACGGATTATTGAATTCTGATTTAAAAAATGCTGGGCATATTTTTAGATTGAAGTGCTCTCTTCAAAATAATTACTGTAAAACTGTGAAATTTTATTTAGTTTTATTAAAACTCTTCGACGGACACATGGCCTCAAATTTGAGCCTGAGGTATACACATATAATCATAAAAAACTGAAATTTGTTTCTCATACAATTATTTGAAACTCATGTAGAAATTAATTTGGTTGCTACATGAAGAGATCATGTAATTAAAATAAACTCTATAAGCGATTTCCAAGAAATGTGAGAAAATATGCAACAAGGAATGCAAAATTGTTTTGACATCTTCTCGGAATAAAATCTTAAAGCTCTTAGTAAATATAAAATTCAATAAATATTATACAATGCCTTAGTTTCTACGATTTTTCTTTTTGCTTGTTCCATCAAAACTTTTGATTTTTTCCAGTTCCTAAACCCTACTACTTCGTGCGCCAGTTAATTAAATGAAGATATTTCGATATTACTTCTATAATAATTCTTAGTTCATGATTCATAGCTTTCCTTCTCGATAACTTCAAAAAATTGTTTACATAAGATTTGTGTCGTGTTTCGAGCTAAAATATGGAGATTAAAGGACGACCGTTGTCATAGTAACGATACAAAAACTAGAACATTTAAAATAAAAAAACATTAGTTTTTCTTGAACGTAACATAATTCTACTGTAAAATTATTACAAACAAGTGATTACTTACTGAATTGTGAGCGATGACTTTTCTATTTAATATGATATCAGATTCGTTTTTGTTTTTGTTACAATTTTGTTATTTTGTATTCAAAAATTGAATGTAAGTAGGAAAGAAGAAATTATCTCTCTTTTTTTTTTAACGTGTTTTGTATTCAGTTCACTTATGTTCCACTTTTTTAATTAAAAATTTTTTTTTTGTTTTTTATTTTATTCCTGTAAATCCTTTTACTGATTACTGACTGCATTTTCAAAAAAAAAATTATTAAATATCTGATTAATGATGATGAGAATAGCGTACTAAGTATATTGTATCATATGTAGATTCTAGGCAAAAATGCTTTAAGATATTTGTTTAATAGAGGGAAAGAGATAAAGTGAATAATTGCAAAAAAAGAAAAAAAAAAAGAGATAAATAGAAACAAAAGATAAAAAAAAAAATTAAAAGAAATGCAATGCATATCAAAAGTGAGAGTCTTTTCAGAATCAAAATGAGTGTATGAAAATGAATTAACGAAAAAAACGTAACGAAAATGAAACGAACGAATGAATGAATTGAATTTAAATTGAATGAATGAATGATAAATGAATGAATGATTTGTATTTAAAATAAAAAAAAAAAAAAAAAAAAAAAACGAAATGGAAATGGAAATGAAAATTATAGAATAGATAATAAATAAGTAAAGTGATGTTTTGTATAAGAAAAATGAAGATAATTATGTCATATGGGAAATGGCATGCGTATATTTGTATCATACATCACTATATTATAAATATAAGATAAATATTTCATTAATATAGAATAAAACAATTATAAATTTAATTTATAAAATTATAATTGCATTTTATTTTAATTTTTTTTTTAATAAAGATAAGTTTTAATATGAAGGTACATATTATTATATACCTAGATTATAGGATGTAAATTTTATAGGGGTTAGTGTACCCTAGATCTTTTTTATATAATTTATATATTAAGATTATATACTGATTACAGCTGTGTAAATAATTGGATATAAATGAGCACAAAAACAATTTCAAAAGAAAAATTATTATTTAATATTAAAAATAAATCTAATTATAATAATACAAAATATATCAACCTATTTCGTATTAAAGGGATGTAATATCAAAAAAAAATATATATATTAAAATGGAAAATGAAGGGAAGTTTTACAGCCTATGCAATTTACTTTATTAAAATTTAAAACGTTAAGACAAAAGTATATGGTGATAATAAACTACTGAAGATTTTTAAAAACTAGAGCAAAATGAAGTCTTGATCAAATCTATAACAGCAATAAATTCAATTAAGCTCAATTCTATATTATGTAAATATTGAAAAATTTTATTTTTTAAAATAATAGTTATTTTGTGTCGAAATAATTTATTTTAAAATAAAGTTTGACTTAATGAATTTTATAAACCTACTGATCTACTTTTCTTTTCATGTACTAAATTTATTTATTTATTTTTCAAATTTAGTTCAATTTAATTATTTACCTTTGAAACAATGTTTAGGTATATTATGTCTTAAGACAATACTATTTTTTTTCGGCCATCTTTATTTGGTTTATTACAGGGTCTAAATGAATTTTGTTTCCATTAAAACGGTTGTTTTTTTCAAACAAATTCATTGACATTAATTGAGAAATTCATTTTGATAATTTGATAAATTAATCAATTACAAAAAGTCATGGTCTCTACCATTAAAATGCCCTCGCGTATCAGTTATGTATTTCTTGTGTTTTTTAATCCGATCCGGCCCAGAAAATAATGTTCTGCATTTTGTCCTGTATTTGATCATTTTTTTAAATCTAACCGACAGGTAAAATAAATTGATCTATGCCAAAACTATAGATAAAGCATCCCTCAGAGTTTGCCATTTTCGTTTGTCAATAACGGTTAATGCCGGTCACGTATGATAAAGTGCTATTTGTTGATATATGTTTCCCTAACAAGCCTGTCTACTCCATAGGTACATGTTGCAACAGTAGGAAAGATACTAGATTTATTAAATTCTTGTAATTAGAATTGCTTTTAAGCAATTTCACAGACAATTAAAACATAAAAAATTGTATCAAGCTCTTTTTGCATGTAGCAATGTCTTAGAGTGCATTTATAGAGATAAGAGCATAGCGTATAGAATATTATATATATGATTTTAATAGGAGTGAACGATATCGCTTTGATCAATGATTATCGACGCTCCTATCACTAAACGCAGCTTCAATATAAACACACCCTTAGATCTTAAGAAATACAATCCTCGTACTTCAGTTATACGGAATTCTGTATTTGTGAGTTATATTATTAAATAAAATTCTAATATTTGTTAATCACCCTTCATCCACAATAAACAAAAACAGAACATACAGGTACATTCTAATCTCCCGTATTAAAATAATAATTTAACTCAGCGTTTTATTTTCTATCTGTGATTTATATTTGTTATAGATTAACTTTTAAACTTTTTTAATTTTTTTATTTCAAATTTTATATTCAAGAATAAAGCAACTTTCATTAATAAATTTCAATTTCTTGGAAAATATCTTGGAACATCCCAGTCTCCTCCACTACTACGGAATACTGTGTCCCAGACAAGTAAAAACCAAAAAAATAAATAATTAATTAAAATAAATTTTCAAATTTATGGACAATAAATAAAAATAAATTAGACCTTCAGTAACTTTTTGTTCTTCATGTTCAAACGAACATCATTAAGAACCAAATTTTAATATTATATATGTACATATTTAGAACAAAAAAAAACATCAAAAACATCAAGAACATGTAGTTATACAAGACTTAGGTATATACCATACACCACAATAATAATATAAACATAAAATTCGTGTATTTGGTTGTCATTTTTCTTGAAAAAATACAGAAAAAAAAAAAAAATTACAATCAAAAGAACAAATAAAAATTAAATTTAAATCAAAAATTTAAATACAAGAAAAAAATTAAAAAAAAGACAAAGCCAGCAATACAAAAGATATTCAAATAAAATTAAGGTGTTTAAAGATTTATGTCACACTAAATGAAAATTTATTTGAACTTAAAATGTGTAAAAATACGAAAAAAACAAATACAATAACAACAACAACTAAATTTTTTATTTTAATTTTCATGTAAAACAATAAAAAAAAAACAGCAAAACAACTATAAAATATAAAATTTTGTGTAAGAAAGAGACACAAAAGAGCATTACCACAAAATATAAATAAAACTCATGATATATTGGCTAGTTTTTGACTCGTTTTAAATTTCTTATTTTGACTGAAGAAAATATAATTTAAAAATAAAAATAAAAAAAAATAATTTAAACTAAAACATTAAAATAAGAAAAGAATTTTTTTTTATAAAATATACAAAAGTATTAAATTTCGTATATTTTTTTTTTTAATATAACAAATTAACAAACAAAACTGACAAAACATTGAATTAAAATGAAGTTTAAAAAAAAATCTAAAATTAAATGCAAGAAATTAAATAAATTATAAAATGTTGGAATATAAATTTAAGAACATATTGTTCTTGTCTTTTGATCAAATTTCATTAATTATGATAATAGTCTCTAATATATTATACATTATTATTTAAAGTTTTTTTTTTAAACTATGTATTTCACCCCCATGACGAGTATCGAACATTTATCAAGTCATTGAGACTGAAACTTAAACTTCAAAGTTGTTAATTATTATTTTCATTCATTATAATTTCACTTAATTACAAATCACTATATATGAAATATTCCATATCTAGCCAAGGGCGTAGTGGTAAAGACGCCTCCTTTCGTGAAGAAGGTGCCGGTTTCAAACCTCGGTCAGATCATATCTAATAAAAAAATATCGTAAAACTGTATAATTATATAATTATATCGTTATATAAAATATATATAATAACTCTTGTGTAATAGCTACAGCCGACTAATCAACGGCTTAGCGAACATAAATATTAAAGAAACTGAAGCATAGTCTAAATAGACTTAGTGAATGCCCTATACTCCCTTAAAGGAGTGGAAAAGGAAAAAAAATAAGTTATGAAAAATTATATAAATAACATTTGAATCTAAGATATTCCACTTCAGGGTCGACTTCATGAATACTACGACATTCATCAAATGACTTTTAACTTAGCCTCAAAAGGGCTAAAACATTTAACATCAATATCAGATATCTAATTACATAACAATCAGAATAAGTCTTTTGAAGTAATAAATATTAATTGTAGATCTCTTTCAAAAGTTTAATGAAGACACCAGTTTCAAAATTAGTTCTTCTAAAGGATTTTTGTGGCTTCGAACTATAATTTCCTATTGTTCCGTCATTCAAATTAAATATCATCTGAATAGATAACTAAAGTGTAGGTTTGAGCGCAAGTTTTTCTCTTCCCATAGTAATTGTAAGAAATAAAGGTTAGGTGAGGAAAACTTAGAACTTAAGAATTCTTAATACCTTTATAATTTTTGTTAACAATTTCTCCTAAAACGGAAGTGTAGTATAGTAGACTGTGTCAACTCGGAGATACCCGCATGGCCGTAATATCGAGTCATACCAATTTTATTTTATTCAAACGTTGACCATTAAATTTAACTGATATTGACTAAATTTTAGATATCCACCTTTATTAGGTGTCGTCGAGTAATGCTCATATAAAAGATGAAGTTGTATGGCAACCACTGCAACTGCACTACCTTAACTAAATTTTGCACAAACTTTGGCCATAAAAATAAAATATTTTTTCCAAAATGTCAGACACAAAGTTGTATGACAGCTACTCAAATCCAATGCAGTAGACCAACTTAATTTTGTACAAACTTTGGCCATAAAAATAAACTATTGTTAGCGAAATTTCAAACATCTAACTTCAATAGGTACAGAGTAATGCTCATACAAATACAAAAGTTGTATGGCAGCTCCTCGAGCCCGGGGAGCAAACTGGCTAGATTTCAATAGCGATTCTTGCATAGAAACAAATTTTCGGAAATTCAAAATCCTAGCCCCTTTATTTTTTAAGTAATCGTGGGAACGGGTGGACATACATAGCTAAATCGATTAAATTTTCGATTCGGATCCGGTCCATACATTTGAGTCTATATTTGCCCCCCTCTTTCTTTGCGTCACAAACGTAATGGAAAATTTAGTATACCCTTTTGACCTATTGTCATACAATTATATTTGGATATAAATTGAACTATAACAGATTTACAGGTAAACAACAAAGATTTTTAAATAGGCTTTAACTTACAATCTATGAAAAAATTCAAATATTTTACGTCAGTTAAATCTTATTTTATTTTTTTTTTTTGGCCAATTAATAAATATCGAATTACTTGAAAAATTTTTGTAAGGTGTTTGACTTAATTGGAATAAAAATGTAATAAAGCCTTTATTTATTTCTTTTCTCTTTTAATTTCTTTCTTTTATTATTGTTGTATTCATTTGTTCATTTCATAATTTGAAAAATTCTTTATTTCTCTTTCTTTTTTTTTTTTTTTTTTGAATATTTCTCTCATAAAATTATACAAATACCATAAATAGTAATAGTTCGTTTCGTATATATGATCTTATAATATGCGATGTCGTTTATTTTGACAGAAATCTTTTATTTGCATAACAAAACAACAATGATCATAACAGACATCAGTTAAGTGACATCTTTACGCTTGCCAGCAGTTTTTATATATCTTTCTAGTAATTCATACAAAATTAATTAAATTTTTTTTTTGATTTAAAGTTAAATATTTAGATTTTGAGTAAATTCCTACGCGTCTTAAACTTATATTTGAATTAGCTTAACTGTTGTGATGAGTTAAGACGCTTTAATAGAAAACTATGAACAAACATTGGCGTTTCTTTAGCAAACAAACTCATCTTAAGCATATAACAGTATATTTTTTTGTTTTTTTTTATCTTTCCGCTTAAAATCAAAAGAGGGAAAGTTGAAAAATTTCTGAATAAACTTGTTGCTTGATTAAGCAACCGGAGAGCATCAAATATCAAAATTGAATGGTTTGCTTTGTTTTATCAAATATTATCAAAAGCTTTTGATTGTTTTAATATATTTATTTTAATTTATGAGCCACGATAAAATTAATGACTAAATATATTATAACTAATTAATTTAAATTCATATATAAAAGATATAATATATCCCAGCATATGAACAATATAATTATTGATAATTTATTTCGATTAAGCGTTTATAATCGAATAAACTACGTATAGAATTGATTTTTATACATAAAATTTAATACTTAAAATAAATTAATTTATTCATAAATTTAATATTAAACAAATCATCTTTGAAGTAAATCTGATTTAAAAATAACGTAATTTAATACTTTTAACTTTTAACATTGTTATTTGATTATTTAGTGCACATTAAAATTTCTTGAAAGTTTAGCGAAAGTTAAGGTAGGTCAATTGTTGTCAAGAATGTGACATTTTGAATATATTATAAGGTATAATTAGTTTATTGACCTGGTTTTTTTAAATTTGAAGAGTACATTTATATTGTAGCTGCGATAAGTGATAAGAGCATCGATAAGAGCATAGCGTAGAAAATTATATAAATACATGAATTGGTTAGACGTGTTAACATTGGAGAGTCGCTTTGATCATAAATAATGAAATAAAAATAAAAAATATAAATAAATTTAAAAAGTTATTAAACATTCAAACCATGTAAGTCGTTTTGCACCACCCTGTATAACATGTAGAAACGTCTTAGATTTTTTATATTTTTCATAACTTTTCGTAATTGTTGATCGCTGTTATGTTGTGTACTGTTCCATTTCCAATTCCCCAAGTTTTCTTCACAAAAATTCTGAAATAAAAAAAAAAAAATATAAATAAATTTAAAAAGTTATTAAACATTCAAACCATATCGGTCGTTTTGCGCCACCCTGTATTTCCTTTTCTCACCTCGTCTGATGACAGTCTGTTGAATGTTGCAAGGCTGTAAATTCGGTATATCACTTATTTTTATGGAAAGTGTCTAGAAAAACTACCGATTAAACTTAGATTCTTTTATAATTTATAGGAATTTTACGAAAATTTTCTAATTATTGTTAATATCGGTATTAAACTTTTCTATTATTCTATTATTTATTTACAAATACCTCACCATATACATTTGCTCGCCTTTCTTTTTCAGATGGGATTTGAAGAATCCAATATAATTCGAAGATTTTATATAATTTTACAGACAGTCCATTTAAATACTTGGCAAAGCTGAAGATTAATAATATGGCAAAATAAAATCAATTAAGAAAATTATACCGATTTAAACTAGTCCTTTTGCTAAGGACTTCGAGATAATTTCGATTTAGATTCTTTCGAAAAGAAATTAAAACATACAAAAACTTATTTTAATTTAACACAAATTCTATTTACCGTGAATTTAAGAATCAAGAATCTAATAAGTTTTAATAAATTATTCATAATATAAAACCAGGAATTGAATATGGAAAGCTCCCAGAAAAGAAGTAGTTTTCCGAAAAGAAATGTACCCGAATTAAATAAAAATTTAACACATATATCTTAAGCTGGCCCACATGCATAAAATGCAACCGGCCCTATAATGAAGAAGTATATTCATATAATGCATTAATGTACCTAATAATAATAATAATAATATCTTATAATTTCTAATTGAGAATTTCTATACTTTTTCTCTAGAACCCCCTTTAAATTTTCATTTTCAACCGCACACAATAACAGTTTTAAACAATTCACTTAAATTTTAAACATATTTCTTTGTATTTTTAATATATAATAAAAATATTAAAATAAAATTTAAGCTAATTTTATACATATGAATACCTCTTTTAAGTTCTATTGAAATCATTAAAAATATTGTATTTCACAAGGGTATTACTCTGTCATTATAATAATTACCAAAAAGCTAATTTTTTTTTTTGATTTTTTTAAAAACTCATTAATGTCAAATTCAATTATATAAAAAAACATTGTTGTCACTGTCATTGTCATTCTAAATCAGAATTTATTTTTTTTTTATCTTTTATCTTTTACTACCTACTTTTAAGAAACAAAAACATAATTTGTCATAATATTTACCTTATTTCATACATAGATTCATTTATTATTTATGTATGTATGTATGTATGTATATGGATCCACTGATAATGTAAAAAAAAAAAATTCCCAAAAAAGTAATTAACTCTTCTTGATATAATAATTTCACTCCATTGTTTTTAATTTAATATTCTCTTGTATGTTTTATTTTTTTGTTATTTTAATTTTCATTTTACTTTTATGATTTTCCAATTTTTCATTTAAAATTGGCCAAAGTTAAAAAATTAATGGAAAACAATTTCCCTCAACCCAAAACTTATTTGTGAAAGGGGAATACAAGACCAACAAAATATTAAACCTTTTCAATGTCAATAAAATATACCAGCCACCTACATGTTCTTTTTCAAAAAAAAAAAAAAAAACAAAAACCAAACACAACAGGGATATATGTATACAATTATCTCTTTCTCCCAAATGTCATTTTATGTAAAGTCATTAAAATAAAAAATTAAAAAAAATAAAATAAACCGTTAAGCGTAACTTTTTGCGCGTAACAAAAAAACATAAAAGAAAAAGTCATATAACCAATTAAAATAAATAAAATATTAAATATGACTGCGTTACATTATCATATTATGTATTTTTATACAATATAAACACATCCCTGACAGTTTCATTAAAAAAATGAAGACCCTTGCTACAATGTTACTGTATTTAAGAATATTGGATTAATTTTAAAGCATTCAATAATGAGGAAAAAAAAAAGACTTTTATGCCTTTAATAAAAATATCAGGATTCGATTCCATTGAAATTTTAATGTCAAAAAAAAAAAAAAAGTACCTCATGTAACAATAAAGCACGGCAACACTAACTAACATACAATTAAAATTACTTGTATACAAAGTATTATGGACGGATATAAATTAATCAGTGCGTTAACCAGTTAAACTTCAAAAAAAAAATAACGATGATGAATTATAAAAAATGTCTACAAGCATTTTGGGTAAATCTCATATTTTTGTTTTAAGCTTTTTAGGACAAACTCGTATATCATTATTAAGGGTATCCCTTTCTTTGAATTTTCTAGCAAAAGTAAAATATCGAACGATAAAATCAACAAAAAAAAAATTCTAAAATGCAAATAAAAAAACAAAGTGTATCCAATGTAATGATTGAAAACATTTGAGGTGGAGTGAGATATAAAACATCAAATAAATTTATAAAATTCATTTATTTTTACATAAATATTAAAAAAATTTTAGCATAGAAATGATTGTTCGTTTGCAATTCCGTCGTTAGAGAATTTGAAGTAATAAAAAGTAATTATAATTGATTTGTTCCTCCAGATTTGGGTTCCGCGGTACAACACTACCGAAAACAACGAAATACCAGATGAAATAGCAAAGAAACGATTCACTCTGAACACTAACTCTTTTGCAAGGGTTAGTTATCCAATTCTTGCCATGATTTACAAATTTCATATGACTATCGCCAGGTTAGTGCCAACTATAAGAATCGCTGACTAAAAGACACTTATTCAGCCGAATTAGGAATCCCTTTCAAAACATCCTGAAGCTCTAATATCGCAAAAGTAAATAAAAATATCGAACACTTTCTTTGCAGATTTTTAGCCCTAGACAGAGCTAGACTTCTCTTGCTCGGTCAACCATTCTTTAACAAGTTTAACAAGATTTCTTAACACAAGAACTTGTTTCGTATCTGATCTCTTCGGGTTGAACCGAAGAACAAAATTACAAGTCACATGAGTGTAGTGGGATCAAATTACTTCATCTTAGATTGTAAAGGCCACCACCTTATCTAAATACCTTCATATACTTCCAAATAATTTCTAGCCTCAGATCATAAATGATTTTACTATACTACTGAATACAATTTATTAGTTTACTTTTTGCAAATCTGCAAATGATCCAGAATAAGCTCAATACAAAAGAAGAACGAAGCCACTCGAATAAAAATATTTGTTGTTTAAACAAAATTTTATTTACTTACTGACCTAAAGCTAATAAAGCAGTAATCAAACTGATGAACTGATTATACGAAGAAACATCACAATTTGTCTCAAACTTCTGATGATTTTATTCATAAATGCCCCATAGGTCATCACAGATTTCAAAACAAAATTATTTTTTTTTGTTCTGTTTTATCCTCTGGGCGAGCACAGGGCTTCCACAAAGCTTATGTATTTTATATACTATTTGTTGAGTTAACATAGTCAGAGATCGAACCCGGGACTTTTCGCATGAAATGTGAAATGGTGTCACAACCACTGCGCCATCGGTTGGATTTCAAAACAACATAGCACTTACTTATTACTACTATTCTATAGTTGAAAGGATCAACTTTTTACATAATATAATATTTTGGATTGTTTTTGTTGTTGTTGTTATTGTTTATTTTTTAATATTTTATGCTCTCCTCAGAACAACATGTTAGTGGTGTAAAATAACAAAGGAATTGTTGGAAAATTGTTTTTGTTTTTTCTTGTTGTTTTGTAATAATTTTTTTTTTATAACCATGATTCAACCCTTTTTATTTTATTTAATTTTCTTTTTTTTTTTTGTTTATCTATTTTTTTCTTTCTCTTTCATATTTTTTGTTTTTTTTTGTTTTTTTTTTTTTTGATTTTCTGAAAATTCATCCACGCGAAAAAGGGAAAAAGGATAATTTTTTTGTTTATTTTCTTTTATAGGTTATTTTTATTTTCGTGTGTATGTGTATTTAAAATATTTTACAACTCTTACTTGTTTTATATTTATTTATAATATATATATATATATATATATATGTATATATATATATATATATACTATAGATTATATATTATAAAAAATATTTTATTTAATTCTCCTTTGAGATCATCAAAGAAATATTTGGAGCATAGAAATATTTTTATGTTTATCATATTTCAAATAGATAGGATGACTTCGGGAAATATTTCGAATATTTTGTTTTTGTTTTGTTGTTTTTTATGGTTCGGAAATTATAGGCAAAAAAAAAAAAACAAACAAAAAAATTAAAATAACAAATATAAATATACAATTACTTGTATATTTTTATTTTCTATCTAAATTTTTTGTTTTGTTTTTTATTTGGTTTTGTAATAAAAATAACTCGAAACGATTGAGAGAGAACTCAAAAACAAAGATGAGTAATTTTATTTCTATTTAATTTATTATTGTTGTTGTTTTTGTTGTTTTTCTTTTTTTGGATAAAATAAATGCGATAGAAACATCAAGGATTTCATCAAAATAGAAATAAAAACATAATGGTTTATATGTTTTTTTTTTTAATGAGAAAAATCCAAACATAAAAGTATCTTTAAAATAAATTAAATTAGAAAAAATTTTATTTTAAATTTAACTCAAAATATTTAAGATTAAATATGGGATATTATAACATTTTCTTAAATTTTTAAAGAAAATGCGACATAATGAAGAATTAAATATATTGAAAATGGAAATATTTAAAAGCCACAACTTTTTAGCATACGACTCTACTCAAGCATAATAAGAGGAGCTCTGGTCTTTCTAATTGTTCTATTTAAAAGTTTTGAAAAGAGGATATGAGGGGTTGATAAACTTAGCAATGCTAACAAATTTTTAATTGTTGATCCCGCTTTAAAACAAATTTGCCTTAACAAAGATCCATTTATTTTTTAAACTTGCATTCAAAATAAGAAAAAATACAATCCTTACATCTGAGTGGGTGCGAAAAAATTCTTTGATTTAATAAGACTAATTTCCAAGATGTTCTTTGTGCTTAAAAAAGTATCCTGTCGAATTATATAGTTTACGGTTACTCTCTTTTTGAAATGATGATAGGTATTAAGATATTAAAATTTGCATTGCTATATTGAACTATATTGAATTGAACCATTTCCATGGATATTCCTCAATGGTTCAACAAAGTATACGTAAAACCTTTTGTTGTGATAATTGATTAGATATGAACATGTTTCCATCTAAGGTATTCCCTTCTATCTTCCTTCAATAATATATACCATTCTATAATTTGCAAAAAAAACCAATATTATCTATTTCCAGACAGGGTTGTTTCCATAATTCTTATACAATCTTTTGATTCAAATGCATTTTATGTTTGGGTTGGGTGCAAAATCTCGTGTGTCACAATCTCGCGTTTCAAAATCTCACGTTGCATATTCTGGAAAAAGTGTATAATCCTGCCTATGAATTCAACCCTAAAATTTCTCCTAGTTAAGAATCTCTTATATACATATGTACACATATTATGAATAAGGCGTACAGCCCTGATTTTGGACCTAGTATATAATCCCTCCTAATTATGTTTTTGCATACATATTTCAATAATAAGACATTAAAAAACATTTTAAAATAGTAGAGGATGCCGGTTAATTTCCGCCAAATTATGTTTTTGCATACATATTTCAATATTAAAACATTAATCCCCACTCAATATTAAAACATTAATCGCCTTCAAATCCCCACTAAAGAAATTATATTGAAAACCTTATTTTGAAACAAAATTTAAAATCGCTTCTAATTATATTTCCTACATTAATATTCCAGCTACAAAACTTTTAAAATAGTGAGGCCTGTCGCCCCAAGCTACCATTAAACAAATTATTAGAACCCTGAAACCAACTCTAAAATCGCTTCTAATTATATATCCTACATATATAAGTATTTCATCTACAAAATTACAAAAAGCGAGAGATTTTGCAACACAAGATTTTGAGACGAAAGATTATGAAACGTAAGATTTATAAGAGCTAGAGATATTGATACACGAGATTTTGATTCGTGAGGGTTTGATACACTCCCATTTTTGTTTCTTTCGAAGAACCTTATACTTGGAACAGATAATTTGTTCCATATTCAGGTGGAAATCTTCAAAGTTCTAAAAGAACTTCTTAATCCTTTTTGGTACTGTGACCAAACTTTCCTTACATCTCTTAAGGTTGTGCCTTCAAAATTAACATTTCTCCCGCAGTATAATGACTGAGGAGTAAGGATTAGTTTTAAAATGTTATTCTATATTATAAAACTATTAAAATTGTTTTATATCTATGTTTTAAAAATTTTATATCAATTAAAGTAATGCTATTAGATATATAATATATATATATATATATATATATATATATATATATATATATATATAATGTCAAATTAAGCACTCTCTTCAAACAAATGTTATAATCAATTAGATCATCTTCAAATTATTATTAAAAACATTCTTGAAAACTAAAATTAAATAATTTTTTTAATATACAAAATTTAACTAAAAACTTTAACTAATTTTAACCTTTTCTTTTTTTTATTTTCAGGTAAGACAATCAAATTCTCAACTTTTTCATTTTAAATCCAAATACTCGTACATTCAGGTAATTTTAGTGTCAAATTATAGTTGTCATAAAATAAGAAGAATATCTATGTTACAATAAACTCTTATATTTTATCTCTAAAATACATTAACTAAACACCTAAACACTTAAAAAAATTTAATAAAAACTAGTCTACGTAATCTAAAGATTTCGTATATAAAAGATTTTTATAAAAAATAAATTTAAAACAAAAAAAAAACGACTGTATATTTTTATGGATACAGGTGAAATATAAAATCTCATGTACCTAACTAACTAGTATCCAGATTAAAAAAGAAATGAGAAGAAATAATAACAGACATTAAAACAAAAAAATAGCACATAAAATCCAATCAACGACACAATTAATGATTCCACATAAAATCAACAACAAGATAACGCACTATCAATTTGATGTCATCAAACATTAATAATAAAAAAAAGCAACGAATTTTTTATTTTATTTTTTCCTCATACTAAATTTTTTGTCTCTTTTCTTCGTTATAAAACATATATCGTGTAATTAATAAACTTTTAAAGTGCGGGCGGTATCTTTTCATCGTTCTAAAAAAACAAAAAAAAAAACAGAAAAAATAAACAATAAAAATTTAAAATAAACAACGAATAAATAAACACTTAAATTTATAAATTATAATGATTCGAAAAGAATTGGAGCATTTTTAAACACATAGGTATTATATTTATAATTAAAATCATTAATAAAAGTTTTTGGAGACCTGTTGCAAACCACATATTAAAGTATAGAAAGCACATCCTTATGATATTTTCTAAAATAATATACGTAACAGAACTTTAATTTAAAAAAAATAAGACATCATCTCCCTTTGGTTATTGGGAGTTATAATTTTAGTAGTTACAATTTGGTAGTAAAGATTTTGCCTCAACAGTCATATTCATCGGCAGATAAGTCACAAGGCATCGAGCTTTGTTAAATTTGACTCATTTGATGCATTAACAGACAAATTTTACTCGGAAAAATTTTTTAGCATTGAATTCATGGGCGTAGTTATTTAAGCCTAAACCTGGTAACACAACTTTGTGACACAAAAGATCATTAAATGTATACCTAGTGTACTATACAGAAAAAATTAAATTAAAGTTATAAATTTGCTGGCACATTGGTCAGGTTGCCGATCTTTCATGGGAAAGGCCCGGGTTCGAACCAGCTCAAGTGAAATAGCTTTTCTGGTTTACGACTCGACTGAGCTACCATTCGGCATTGGGTTCAAACTAATGCCTTAATCAATAATTAATAAATATATATCTTTAATAAAAAATACATTAATATAACAATATAAACAAATAATTTAATTGAATAATATAACTCACAGATATAGAATACCATATAACTCAAATACAAAATATTGCAATATAATCAAAATAGAATTGTGTCTATTAAAAATTTCAGAAGTTTCTACATGTTGTAAGGTCTTGTATTATCTCATGTTTGAATTTAAAATGAAATTCATTAGAACAAATCTAATAACACGAATATAATATAACTCCCTGTTCCAACATGTACCTATGGTATAAGCAGGATTATTATATTAGCCAACAGTTGAGCAGTTAGCGTTTAAAAAAAAGCACTTACTAGAAAAAGTAAAAATAGTCAATACATAATAAATTATTTTTTTTTTAACCATGAATTTAACCATGTTTTTGTACAACGTATTATTTCAAATTCCACCGCGTAAAAAGAGAATTGATAATTTTTTCATCGCTTATTTTTTAATTCGGGATTAAAGTGGAGTGAGGTGTATATTATTATTAAACAAATGTATATAAATGCAGAACTTAAAGCGCTGTCAATATTTCATTTGAAAATCAGCTTCACCGAGAAGAGGTTACGCAGCAATATACCTGAAATTTTTAAAATTGAACAAAACGTTATAGTTAACAACGATACCCCTAATAAAAAAATTTGTTTGTCATAAAGTTTCAGAAACATTAGAAAAAAGTTCGGTTATCTTCAATTTCGTCGTTTTCCAAGCTTCTTTAATAAATTATATTGATAAACTACTTTTCTAGTTTTAGAAACAATCATTTTCCAGTATAATCTTTCTTTAACATAGCTGTCCAAAGTTGAATATACTCTGCACATTTACAGTTAAATATAATTGTTCGCAAAAAGAAAAAATTCTTACTAAAAAATTATTCCAATCCAAAAATAAAAAAAAAAACTGATAAGAACACAGCATAGTTTCCATTATAATATTTCATTGATCAAAATATAACAAGTTCTAATTTAAAACAGTTTTTTTATACCCGTATGACTATATAGTCCATGGGTATAATAAATTTGCCATTACGTTTGTAACGCAGAGAAGGGGGGGGGGGGGGGGTAGATATAGACTCAAGTGTGTGGATCGGATCAGAATCGAAAAATAAATCAATTTAGCTATGTATGTCCGCAAAATTTGGTTGGTCTACTGCAGAGGTTTCGAGTACCTGCCATACAACTCCTTCTTTTATATGAGCTTTACACTTCACCTGATGAAGCTGGGTGTCTGAAATTTTGCAAAAAATAGTTTAGTGTAATAGCCAAAGTTACTGCAAAATTTAGTTGGTCTACTGCTAAGGGTTCGAGTAGCTGCCATACAAGTCCTTCTTTTATATGAGGATTACACTACACTAAATGAAGCTGGGTGTCTGAAATTTTGCCAAAAATAGTTTAGTGTAATGGCCAAAGTTACTGCAAAATTTGGTTGGTCTACTGCAAAGGGTTCGAGTAGCTGCCACACAACTTCTTCTTTTATATGAGCATTAATCTACACCTAATAAAGCTGAATGTTTAAAATTTTGCCAAAAGCAATTAACCGGATGATATAATGTATATGTTACGGTCATACGGGTATCCCAGAGTTGACACAGTCTACTCTACTACACTCTTCCTCGTTTTATTTATAGTTTCATGTTACAAACACTTATTTTACATTTACATGTATATATACACACATAAAAATTGTAGGTGTTTAATAATCATTTGAATTTTAATTTTTTTGTATATTATTTAATCACTTCTGCAGACACAAAATGCACATGTGAGACACAAATTTTTTATTTTATACTTTTTTTTTTATTTTCTATTTCTTTCTCTTTTCTTTTTTAAAAAATTTTTTTTTAATCAAATGATTAGATAATAATAATATACTTAAATAAAAAAATACTCTTTGATTAATTGATGATCATTATATTTATTTATTCGTTTGTTTGTTTATTTGTTTTTATTTTATTTATTTACTTGTCTTATTTATTTTATATACCTTTTGTTGTTTTCTGTCTCATTTTCTATTATTGTTTTCTTTTTCTTTTTTTATTTTTGTACACTGTTTTGTTTGCATTCTCATAAATTATGAATTTAGCTGAATTATTCTTCTTGTTGATGGCTTTAGGGAATGTTATTCTTTTATTTTAAAGATTTGTTAGGCATTCAGAAAAAAAACAAGTGAAATAATAAATTTTATGAAAAAATTGCTATTCAATGAAGCGGGAAAACAATGACAACAAGCGATTTAATTTTTTTGGTCGATTGTTTGTATGGGCGGGAAATGAAACATGCATAATTTTTCCAGTCTATTATTCTTTTTGTTTTTTTTTTTTTTGTTTTTATTGTATGTGTATTTTATTTTAATTTTTTCATCAGTGGGTGTGTGGGTGTTATATTTACATGCTAGATACGCACATATTAATTTTTTAACATCTTTTGTGTATTGACTATCTGTATATTATTATGTTATAGTTTATTTGTCCAATATGTGCTATAGTTTGATTGTCCACCATTTGATGACAATATGTTGTATACACCCAATATGTAACATTGGCAAAATAACCATTGGTATAATAAATTGTTATTTTATTTTTAAAAGAGCCAAAGTGTTGAAAAACTGATTTTTTATTGTCATGTTAATATAAATTAAAAAAAAAAAACAATAAATAAATTTAAATTATTTTTTATTGAGGAAATGTCATTTCCTATTAAAAAGTTATTAATTAATAAAATGCGTGCCATAATTTTTTTTATAAAAGATTTTAATGAAGTGCTAGAATTAGATTTGTTATAAAATACCAACTATTTATATTATAAAATTAAATAAAAACATTTTTATATAATTAATATAGAATAAATTTTCTTTTTTTATAATATATTATAATAAATTTTACTGTCCTTTATATAATATGCTTTCTCTTTCTAACACATATTTTTTTTTTTTTAAATAAATGTATTCATTAAAATTAATTTACTTGAATGATTTATGAGTGTCAAATGACCATTGCTCTGTTTTTTGTTTTATTTTATTTTCTTTTAATACTAAAATGAAAAGAATGAAAGGGACAGATATAGACATAAATATTTATTATGAACTATTATGAACTTTTTGCTGTTTAATTTTTTTATATTAAATAACAGGAATTATATTTAAATAAATTTTTTTTTTTTTTTAAATGAATTAAAAAATTAAATCTTTAATTTATGTATAAAATATAGTTAAGCCACAAATTGTTATTTGTTGTCTCTTTCATATATGTATAATGTTTTTATTAGAGTTATTTTCTGTCTCTTTCATATATTATAATGATATGCATAATTTAATATAACGGATTGGACTACAAAAAACGAAAGAAAAAAAAAAACTTAATATTTATTATAAAATAATTTGATAATAGTGAATATTTTATGGTAGCTGTTAAATTAATTCAAATATATCTTATCTAACTATTAAAAAAAAAATTAATTATACTGTAGTATATGCTTTTATCTAAATTATTTTGTTTTTTTTTAAATATTTAATTTTTTGAGAATTCATTTAAGGAAAATCAAGTTTTCAATAAAGAAAAATAAAAAAAAAACAGTAATATTAATTTTGTTTTACTTTTGTATTGTGTCATTTCATTGAAAATTAAGATGTGTCATCTATTAGGGAAAGATTTTATAAACTAATTTTAGTTCTCTTTTTTTAAATTTATTGCATTTTATGAATTTATTAATTTAATTTTTATGAGTTACGAACATTTTATGACATTTTAAAGAGGCGTCAATTAGTCGCTCTACTAAAAGTTAACATTAAAATTTATTGAGAAAAAAATATTAATTTATAGTGTATTTTTTTGTTTTTTATATATATTTAATTTTTTGTAAGTGTTTTTAAAGAGTAAATAGTTATGATGTGTATGATTAATTTTGTGTATTAAGTAAAAATTTAGTCCATACTATGAGTTACATTACATTTATTACTGGGTTGTAAAAAGCTCAAATTTCTACTCAACTCATTGCTCAACTCAAAATTTGAGTTAGGTAGACGTATGAGCTTTTGTGTATAGCTCAAACTATGAGCTAGCTCAACATTTGAGCTTATGCGTATAACTCAAACTATGAGATAGCTCAACATTTGAGCATATGCGTATAACTCAAACTATGAGCTATCTCAACATATGAGTTGAGATTTGAGTTGAGCTTTACATTTGAGTTCACTCTTTTATAACCCTGAATAATAAATCAGGATGTATAAAGAGTGGAAAATCATGCTTTATTGATTTGTCACTTTCATGTTGCCAGTAACTTTAAATGCATGTGTGAACATCGCATAATTTTCTATTTTGAAATCGATTATCATTCATTAATTTTCCTAGTTTTTGTGAAATTGTTAGTTCAAATCAGATTAAGTACCTAGCAAAGTTGGTACTGCCGTTTAAATTCTTGAATATCAGTAGGGTTTAAAAGGTTTAAATGATATTATTACTAAAAATTTAGGCTTGGAATAGGATAAGAGATCACATTTAGATTAAATTTGATCAATTTATAATTTTATTTCATTTTTCAATATAAATAAATTGTTTTTTGCTAACTGTGCTGACTGTTCAACTGTAACGCTAATATATCTCGTCTCGTCAATACCATATAGGGATATGTTGGAACAGAGGAAGAAATATTATATTCTTATTATTAGAATTGATCTTAATGAATTCCACATACAATTTAAACATATGGGAAGAGTCCTAAGCATTATTACATGTAAAAACTTCTTACATTTTCAATAGATACAATTCTTTTTTGTTTATATTGTAATAATTTTATACTCGATTATAAGGTAATTCTATATCTGTGAGTTATATTATTAAATTAAATTATTTCGGGAATCGAACCAGGGCCTTTCAAATGAAATGATGTCGTCAGTCTAACCACTATGTTATATATGTGTTAAATTATAGTACTATATCAGAAGTATTAAAAGTGGGTAAGCAGATCACCTACAATATTTTTATGAAGAGTTAGTTTTGAGTTTCTTTTGTAGACAACGCAAGGAAGTTCGGATGTGCTTTCGATAAGAAAAACTTTTGAAAATATTTCAGATTATTCAATTTTAAACCTATGTTTTGCGAAAAAAATCACAAGAAATTCTTATTCTCAACTAGTTGTAAAAGTGGAGAATATCTTTATCTTCTGTCGTATATGTTTAAGTGTACTAAAATCTGAGTACAACGTTCAATTTAGTGCTTGTATTAATTTAGTATTTATTCAATGTTGATGCAATTTTTTTCTATAATTTAAATTTTGAAATATTCTGAGTAAACTTTATATTAAGAAGTTGAATTCAGTCTGCATTAATTATTAATCCAATTGTCCCCATTCAACAAAGTGTAGTTTGGTCATACACAACTTCAGGGACATAAACTGTTTTAACACCGTTCTAACACTGCAATCTAAATTCTCTGTCATAATGCTTTTTAAACTCTAAACTACATTAAAAATACACAAATTTACGACAAATATTTTTAAGGGTTGCCAACCCCAGTTTTTACAATTTAGATATTTACTTACCATACATACCAAATTCAAATAAATTACATTCAAATTTATTAATGTTTAAGTACATTTTCTTATCTTTTACTTTTAAATAATAATGTAATACAACACTTCGTAGATATTCTGATTAAAGTTATATTTCTCTATTAAAACCATATTACAGAACATAGACTTTATAATTTAAAGAAAAGTATGTTTTTTGCATCAAAATTTAAAATCTTTGTATACAAAATAAACAAGTGATGAAAAAAAACCAAGGGTTTTTAAAAAAGCACATTTTCATACAATTTATATTGTATTACACACTGAGTTTAACTTTGGAAATATTTACTTGGAAATAGTTACTGCTTAATTATAAAATTTACTGCTAACAGTAAAGTTTTTATTTTAAATTTGTTATAGCCCTTTAATGAGGAAGGTTTCCAAGTTTCTCAAGAATCTAATTTCATCTAACTCCCCCCCCCCCCTTCGCCCCCTTCCATTTTTTTAGGTTCTAGAAATTAAATTGTGAATTCCACAAAAATTTGGAATTTTACTTAGAATTATACAATCTAAGCAAAAATGGGTAAAACTGAGAGACACTTTCTTCAATTTAAGGAACCGCTTTTAAATTTAAGAAAAACCTTTAACATATGTTAAAATATAATGTTGAGCCTTTAAATTTTGTATATTAATAAAAAAAAAATTGGACAGGTATTCAAGTTGCAGGTGCTTAAAAATAGCAAAATTTAAATTTTCGAGCCCTTATAGCTCCTAAACAGGGGGCTTGACAACAAATTTTTGTTAACCGACTCCTACTAATATTTGAGGATCTAACTTCTCCCAAAATTTCAGGACCCTATCTAAAACCGTTTAGGAGATATATGGGACCAAAAATTTTGCAAAAATTGAGTTTTATATAATAGTAAATTTTAGTACCGTATGGCAACCCTATACATTTAAGCGACATATCTTTGTAAAGACTATAAAAGCAGCTCTCTTCTACCGTTTTTTGATTGAAAATAAACCTAACAGAACTCTTGTTATATCTATTGAAATATAGGGCTTTTTTGGAATTTGCAGGGGCTGTAGCTTCGTCACCCTTCAAAATTAAAAAAAACCTTTGACACATATTGAAATATAATTACAGAGCTTTGAATTTTGTATATCACTAAAAAAAAATTTGGACAGGTATTCAAGTTACAGGTGTTTAAAAATTGCAAAATTTCAATTTTCGAGCCCTTATAGCTCCTAAACATGGGGCTTGACAAAAAAATTTTGTTAACCGACTCCTACTAATTTCTGAGTATCTAACTTCTCCCAAAATTTCAGGACCCTAGCTTGAACCGTTTAGAAGATATGTGTGGCCAAAAATTTTGTAAAAATTGAGTTTTGTGTAATGTTAAATTTTAGTACCGTATGGCAGTTTTTGTAAACATACGGACAGACGGACAGGCGGACAGACGGACAGACGGACAGACGGACAGACGGACGGACAGAGTGAAGCTATATAGGCACATTTTCACAAAATTCTTTGAAAATGTGCTAAAAACCAGAGAGCAAATACAAAAAAAAAAAAAAAATAAGTAAATTATTACTTAGAAAAGAAATAAAGTATTATATTTAATTTTATATTATTATATGTTTTTAAGTAATATATAAAAGGTCTTAAATTCTTTCATTTAATGTATATTAAAAAAAAAAAAAAATAAATCTAGAAATAAAACAAAAATAATAAAAAATTACAATGTTAAGTACTCTATAGTCTAATACTAAACTCAAAAAACCTTAAAAACCCATTAAAATCTAAACTAAAATTAATGGCTTTATTTTATATTTTTTTTTTGTTTTTGTTGTTATTTTGCTTTTAAGTTTGTTTTATATTTTCTTTCTCTTTCTTTCTTTAATTTTATTTATTGTGAAATTTTATACAAAATTCCAATTAATTTATAAAGAGTAATATTTTGTTTAATTCTTGTTCATAATAAATTTTTATACTTTTGTCTCTTTCGCTCTTTTTCTATCTCTGTCCCCTGAACATAAAATCCCAATGTTTAGACGAAGAAATTTTTAGGAGAAAATAATATTTTGTATTTCCAAAAAAAAAAAGGAAACCCATCACCCATAACAAAGTTATTATAGTAGTGGTAATGGTTAAATATTATAGTATGTATGTATAATGTAATGGTAAATAAATCTATAAAAAAAAAAATAAATTTTTTTTATGTACCAACTAAAACAATAATAACAAAAAAAAAAATTAAATAAAAAAAAATTCAACAATATCATTTCTTGTCGAGTCATTTATTTGCTAACGCAATAATTTTCCAATTTTTTTTTTTTTTTATTTATTTATTTATTTATTTACTAAATAGAAAATGGTAACAAAACTTTGACATAAATTCACATTTTTCCCAAAAGAATATTTTATTTTTATTTTCCAAAATAATAAAATTACAACATAGTATAAATCTCTTGTATTTAGACAGTATATATAGGACTAATTAAACTTATGACGTTATAAGAATTGCCTATATATACATAATTCAAAACATGAGTTTTTAGCAAACGATCTAAAGGGTTAAACTTTTAGAAGCATTGGTTAATATGCGATATTTCTAAGTTACGGCTCTTTCAAGTATCATATTGCTTTGAAGTTATTCTCAGTAGCTTTTAGTTTTTACTTCTTCTTCGGTTTTCAAATTTCGTTATTATGGTCGTGATCCGAATATAATTTCAACTAAATAAGTATACTTAACCCTATTACTCCCGAGATATGATCATTTATAATCAATTAGAATATTTTAAACCCTATTACTAAAAAATGAGAATTTAGGATCAAAACACAACAACTCATTTATCGCATTGGAAAACCATTTTTTTAAGCGTTAACTATTCAACTATTAGGCTGATAACCATAGGTACATGTTGGTACAGGAGGTCATATTATATTCGAGTTATTAGAATTGATCTTAATGAATTCCACATACAATTTAAACATGAGATAGTACTAAACTTTATAACATGTAGAAACGTCTTAGATTTTCAATAGATACAATTCTATTTTTTTTATATTGTAATATTTTTGTACTTAAATTATATGTTATTCTATATCTGTGAGTTATATTATTCAACTAAATTATTTGTATACATTTTGTATTTGTTTATATTGTTATATTATTGTACTTTTTATTAAAGGTATATAATTATTAATTATTGATTAAGCCATTAATTTGAACCCAATGGCGAATGGTAGATGAGTCAAGTGGAAAACCAGAAAAGTTTTTTTCACTTTCACTGGGATTCGAAGCCGTTTAGTCATAATATGATTAAAGGGATTAAAATTCATTTGTCAGTTAATTCTTCTTATAACTGCTCAGTGTCTCGTTAAAGAGTTTATAACGACTTAATTGTAACTAAAGTTATCAAATTATTTAGATCTGTCAATTACACTTCCGGTTTATGCATATCTGAACTTAGGAATCTTATTTTTTGCATACTTTTAGGAGATCTAATATACCATCATCCTTTTAATTCAATAAGACGTATAATTCAATAATAACTCAGGCATGTGCATATGTATAAATAGACATTAGGCACGCTTTACATATGATCTGATAAGTTATCCTCAAAATCATGAAAAAAACCAACCATAGAATTGATGACAAAAATATTTGAAGCAAATTTGATATAGCTACTGCTGCCTTAGACAAACAAAAATCATTATGTTTTATATTATTATTTAATTTTTATTATTTTTCTTGTTTTTTTTTTTAGATTTCAGTTGTCTTTATGTCTTGCCCTAAATATTTACAAAACAAAACCACATCAACCATGTTTCCTTTACGAAGAGCAAATCCTTTGTGTACGTATGAATTCTTTATGTCTTTACTAGGTTTCTAATATCATTTTCTAATATAATTTTCAAGATACATATACACACATACACAATATATGTACAATATAACAATAATAAAAATAACCTAATTGGAGTTACACACACACACATATTGTATTATGTTATGGGTTTAATATATGTTAGAATACAAATACCACATAATGGGTTTTTCCAAGGACCCAATATTTTACAATGTTTTTTCATTAGACATGTATCCATATATGTATGTATTTATGTTATGTATGTCACATAATAGTAGTTATATTGTTTTAAATTTTATTTTATTTTACCATTTTGTTCAATAAATCTTTTCAATGTTTTCATTTTCTTTGGTTTTTTTAATGTTTTTTATGTTCTAACCATTGGAAAATTTTCAGAAAATGTTCGACAGGATATTTTTTAATTATTACGAATAATTCGTTAGATAAAACAACAAAATATTTTACGTAAAAAGTCGTTAAAATATTGTTTTCAATATTTAGATTGTGGAAATTTAACTAAAAGCCATATAAGAAGATTAATATTGTACTTAAAAAACAAAATAATAATTTCAAGAATACAAAAGTATTAAGAAAATGTTATAAATGTGGTATTGTTTTAAATGTGATAACTTGTTTTTTTTTTGAGAAGTTAATCTGATTTATTGGTTTAATAAATAGATAACATTATGGTATCTCTTAATATTTTAACTATACATTCAACTACATATTTTATATAAGTCCTTGGTATTCAAACCAATTGTTAGTATTAATTTTCACTTGGTTAAATACTAAATGATGATAAGCTGCTTTAAATGCTGCAGAATGCTCGATAACAATAATCGTCAACTTAATCTGAATCAGAACTAAAATATATGTTGAACAAATGGATATATGGTCCGGACTTCGGAGTAAGTAAATCCAACAAATGGTACAAGTGGCTTAAGAAGGGATACATTTTGAAGAGATAAAATTGATATAGACTTAAGAGTAACAATAGACTGATCAACTAAAAACGTAGAAATAAATTGAAGATGGATTGTATAAGTATGCATTATGTGATTTGTATTGTAATTTTTATATAGGTTCCTCCAATTCCGTTGTCAAATTTATTCCGTCTGCGAAGTAATTCTTTATTTTAGCAAAACGACAAATTTCATTAAAATCGGTTGATGTTCTAAGATTTTGAAGAATTATTAGAACTTGACATTCCCGAAGCTACTTTCCATGGATACCCACCAATAGTCTATGTACCAGATTTGAATTCATTCTGATGATTAGAACTCGAGATATCTCGAAGAGTCTGGAGTTTTTGTATAGACGAGTCTGCCGATCCCGTGGTTCGATTTGGCCCAAAAGCATTAATACCCAGTTTCAACACAATCTTTTGAGATTTCACCAGTTATCGTGCTAACAGACACTAATATGAACACGCACGCGACACACAAGTTTTGAGAATTACGCGTTTCTAATGGATCAGAAAAAAAAACAGTAGAAATTGTATTTTTTTTCACTCAGAAACTTAAAGCTTCTTCTTTTGTTGTATTGATACTGAAGAAAAGCTAAAAGTATTAGGTTCGGATCCCAACTAAGTCAAATTCATTCATAGTAAAATAATATAAATGAGCAATCAATTGTTTTACAAGATAATGAATGCAACGCAAATATAATAAAATAGAATAATCCATGGCTTGTGAAAAAATGGCTAGGGAAAAAATTGATGGTTATGGTTATACGAAATCGATGGTTAGTCGACTGTTGGCTTGTGGATGCCCCAAAATTCATATAGAAGAAAAAAAAATTGATTGAATCTGGGTTTCGGAGTAACTTAACTAGAACTTAAATTCAAAATTAGTAGCAAAATATTTAAAAAATAATTAAAATAAAAATATGGAAAAATCAGGATTCCAGAGATAGTCTATGGATTGCTAATAATTAATTTTTTTCTTTTCCTAATCAGTTCACATAAGCTTAATTGCTAAAGTTCTGCTTTTCAACGTACAATTCTTAATTACAAATAGGTAATTAAATTAAATTCCTTTGTAGGACTCTCCCCTATATTCTAATTATTTAATTTTAATATGTTTTTCAATATCTTTTACCCTCAGAATTTATTTTATTAAACATAATAATAATTAATCCTTTAAAACATTTTAAATATATTTTATTTCATTGAGGAAAACTTTTTCATTATAAAATCTAACTACATTTTTATCATTTTGAGAGAAGTTCAAAGGAAACTTCAATTTATCGATTATCTTCCTTTACAAACTGAATACACAGTAACCCTTGTTCTTTTGAACTAAATTACATACAAGAATCCCTACATATAATAAAACTTATCCTTCCATACAAAAAAAAATGTAATATAAAGGTTAAAAGAAAGTGAGGTTAGTAGGATTAGAATAATCTTTTAAAAATCTGGGTTACTTCATTTTTAGTTTCTTTGTTTGTTAATTTGTTTCTCTTGAAAACTTTTTTTTTTTTTTGTAATCGTAGTTATTTGATTGTCATTATTTAACTTTTTACTCAGTTTTTTTAATTCTTGAAACTTTTTAATTAAAATTGCTTTTATTTGAATTTTTTTTAAAACACAAAAAATAAAAGACATTTTGAAAGTTTTAATTAAAAAAAAAATATTATATATAATATGTATAATATAAAATTATTTAGATCACCCCATGTCAAATATACAGATTGAAATATTCAGAAATATGTATATAATAAATATGAAGTAGGATATGGATGGTTTAAAAGCTTTGTTCCGAAGAAACTAAAAATTGTTCATGTAAATAAAACAATAAATAATTAGAAGAATAATTAGAAAAGAGATTAGATATTATTATGGAATTATTATTTGATTCAATAATTATTTAAAGTTTCGGAGAAAAAGTACAATTTTTAAAATTAAGTAATTTTTTTATATATCTATAGTGAAATGCAATAAATATCATGAATATACACTATAAGGAGTTCAACCTAAGAAAAACCTCAATTTAACTGTAGATTTTTAAGGCCAATTTTACTTAGAAAAATTAAACTGCAGCATTTTACTGTACGAGATGTGAAGACTGTTAGGAAGGTGTAATTCTTCTACTTCAGAAAACTCATGCTCATTTCACTTATTTATTTATAACCAAAATGTACTGAACCTCCTAAACACCTATAATTTCCTACAGAAGCTAATTATAAATTAATAGTTCACCTAAACAGCACTATATTTTTAAATGTAATAAAATAGAACCCCTCTTTAAACTACTGAAACCTCCATGATTAAGCCTTTATTTTGAACACAAGGACGAACATTAACTAAGTCGAACAGAAAAGCAGATAAAAGTTTTTTCGCTTCCGCTGGTATTCGAATCCGGGCCTTTCGCATGAAACATCAGCATTCTAACCACTGTGCCACACAGCTGTAACTTTTGACAAAACTTGAAATGTCCATATACCTTAAGTATAGAGTTATTTTCATATTAAGCAGGACGAACTCGAGTAGCTCTCATTAAACTTCTATAGTAGTTGGTCAAACTGGCTTGATTTAAATAGTAATGATGACTTTACCACAAAAACGAATTTGTGAAAAGGGTTCTAGAACCTTGAGTTTTTGAAGACAGGGGGGCAGAAGAACGGACTTTCTCTTCTGATAAGATCCATACCTTTTAATCTATATCTATCCCCGTCCTTCTCTGCGTCATAAACATAATGGCAAATTTATTATACTCTTTCAACATACGTACGTACGTGTACAATAATAGTAATGTTACTAATAAGCCTTCGGTATTAGAAAAAATGTCTAAGAAGACTGGTTAATTGTATATCTCAAATTCTCATGGTTCAAATTTAAATTACCTCTAATGAGTATGTAGAATATTAATTTGTCATTTATTTGATGTTAGATAAACATTGTATTGCAGACGACAACAGATATATTGCCTCTTCAATCTAACCTTTAACAAATAAAAATTTGTTGATACATATGTATAACACAAATATACATATATATAAATAACATCCCTCAATTAAACCCCATAAAACTTTTTAAATACACATTGAATATATCACATTAATAAAATTTCTTTACATTCTAAACTAGAAATTAAGAGATCAACTTTCTTTATTTTAAAATTTGTGTAAAAGAACTCTCAAAAAATTATATTAAATCAAAATTTTAATCATTTTTAATTTTTAATCGTTGAAATCTATTATTATTAACCCCATAAAATTTCAATCATTTCAATTTAAACCCAAACTTATTAACTTTTAAACTATACCATATACATTTTAAATAGAAACCAAAGTTTCCTTCTTGTTTCTTCTTTTCTAAATAAAGCTATTCTTTATTATTCAAATCAAAAAATAATTTATTCATCCCTTGAAGCTTTTGTCGATTATTTCTGTTAAACCAATCAAATTTTACATAATTTTTTGATTTTACAAACTGGTAGTAACTTAATATTTTACAATATATCTAGAAATAAGACACATGGGAAAGAATAATTTTGAATTAAACCCCATTCACCATCACTACCACAAAAAAAAATAAACGAAATATAAAATAACCAAAAATTGTAACCCAACATATCGTATATAATGTTCACATGCCTTAAATGAGTAATTGATAGGGTTAATTTATCTTTTGACATTGACGAATCTTTTCATATATATTATCTGAATTTGCCTGCCTGACTGACTGTCTGCTTCCCTTTTTTATATACATATATCTTATTAACATTTGCTATATATAAAGACACACTCCCCTACATTATGACGTGTGCTCTTTCTAGTGCAAAAAAGGGGGTTCCCACAGTTTTAAAAAAAAATGTAAATATGTACACAATGAATAGAAAGGGTTTTCAAAAATTCAACCTAAATTTTTTATGAATCCAAAAATAAAATTTTACATGGAAACATTACAAATTTAATTTTCAACTGACTTTGTCATTGACTATTATTGATGTCTGCATTTACTGTTATATTCGTCTTTTTACCTGTGTTCGTATAATTTTCTTTTTTATATACATTTTAATATGACATTTTACAAGTATTTACATTGGACCTTTGAGTTTTGTACTGTTAATAAAGGGTTAAAAAAATTATACAAGAATGAATCAATAAATGATTTAATACTTAAACGGTTTGAAATAAGGTGTATTATATAACATTCAATTTCACCTGGTATAGTTTAATCAATGTAAAATTTGTGTATGAGTTCAGACGTAATTTACATCTTAGTTAACCGAAGCATGTTGTCTTTACGTTGATTATTGGTATAACTATAAGCAAAGGATTAGAAGTATGTTCTGCGTTTAACGCTCGAATTATTGATCTTATTATGTAGTTTTAATATTATTAATTTAATTTTATTAATTAAAACGCATTCAGCACGTATTCGTATCTACATAGAACCTTTTTATCTACTTACGAGGTTATCAATACTATACTTATAAAACTTACAAATTTCTGTTTAGTTCTAAAGTTGCCCATGTTAAGATGCTTATTAGGTTCTTTCCAGCTTTATCTTGTGTAAAAATAACCCTCACGCATCATGGAAAAATAGGGTTTCCAATAGACATTTCCATCGAACTATGTTAGGTGCTGCTGTTTTTGCACTCTCCCAGGTTATATCTATTGAATTTAGCTCTATAACTATTGTTCTTTGCTATAATTATTGCTCGGCCGACCACGTCTTCTGGAGTCATGCGAATTCCATTCAAGGGTCGGTCTTGCTATGTATACTGTATCCTTGGTGATTTCACAGCCTACGTCTTATCCACCTTCATTTATGGCCTATGAATTTTTTTTTTAAACCTAAAAAAAGTTATAAAAGAAATCTATAGATCTAATTGAAAACACTAAGCTAATTAGGAAATTCAGTTAATAGTAAAATATGTCTTCGACTCTGATACGAAGACATAATAATATTCAGTAAAATATGTCTTCGTATCTAACTGTGTTTCTTATTATGCTATTAATATAGTTTTGAATCCATATGTTTATTGAGTTTTCGGACTATAACAAAAAATATCTAACATTTTGTACTCAACGCCTTAAATTAGTCATGTTAAACCTATGTGAACAGTATTTTAATACTATTCGATCAAATTGGACAGTGTTTAATATGTTTTTCTATTTTAGAACAGTGACGGTATTTTAGGACTATTTTTCAATTAGGAACCAAACTTGGCTCACAGATTACAGATACTTGCTGGTCTGGCTAATGTCATAAAGAGATAGTAATTTGATAACATAAAGTTCATCAATTTTCTTAGACCATGTCTTCAACCCGACTTTACTAAAACTTCAAACTTTTTGTATATGACTTCAGACCTAATTTTTACATAATTTTATATTCATTTAAGTTTTAAACTTAAATAAAAACTGGAAAATTTCTTTTGCACCAAAAAATGATAAAATTATGCCAGTTATTTCTTCATTTTCAATAATAATGAGGTCAAACATTTTTTTAAACTTAATAATATTAAAGAGCAGAGATTTCCGTTGTTATAATGAGGTGTTGTCAAAGCAAAAAATAAAAAAAAAAGTTCCTTCCTTCTCTTTATTTAGTTCTATATTATTAAAATTGAAGGATAAATAGATCCTTTATTTCTTCTATTCCTTATACATACACATATAGGTATTTACCCTTTCTTCCTTCAGGAAACAAAAGAAGAACGGAAAAACCTAAAATAGTTTCGGTACTAACTATTCATTACTAACTTTGGAATATGGTAGAAACAAAAAAAATAAGTGGAATGAAAAAAGGGAATGGCATGGCACAGAACATTATATGGAACAAAAATTGATTAAAAACGAAAGAAAAAATGTATAAAAGTATGAAATTGAAAATTTATAGTCAAAATTTCCTGGTTCATTTTTTTTTTTACAATTTCTTATTTCCCTGTTCATTGAATTTCAAGTTGTAATTTGATGAAGTGCTTTAATATTCATATAATAACTTTATATATTTTATCAAAATACTGGTCATTTCTCATTGTTTAGTTTGATAATTTTTGTTCATTTTATTTTTACATTAACTATAAGTACCTAAGTAATTTCTTTTTAAAGTTAAGATATTACTATAGTATATTAAATTGAAAAAAAGCCCATTCTCATTCCCTAAATAACCGAATCACATTTATTTAAAAGGAACAAAATAAATTTTTAACAAAAACAAATATATGACATCGCATGATGTCCTAGTTATTTGAGAATTTTTTCGTAAATTTTACATCATTCTGGAGTTGTACAAGACTTTCTGGTTTAATTTTATATTAAAATACAGTATCGAACTTTAGAAACTGCTTGAATTGGTTCAGATGTTTGCTATAATGATGCATCTGAATTTCAATACGCTCTTGAAATGATTTAAGCCGGTTAGCTTTCTTAAATTACTATAAAAACCGAACTAGTGTGAAATAGATAACTGCTTATACAATATATTGGATATTACGGTAATTCCTGCGTATTGTTGCTGCAAGCTACCATGGCCTTTTCCTCCTGTATTTATTTTGGTGGAAATGTAAGAGAAGGTAGTATGGTAAGACAACAACTTACCAGTGCTGGGTATTACCTTAAAGAATCCAATCGATTTAAGCTCATGCAAAGCTTTGAGCCCGAGACACTGATCTCATTCCTTTAAGGGAAGACCGAAGGAAGTTGAGAAAGGAAGAAATAAGGCAGGGACAAATAATAGCTCGTAGGTGAGAGCACAAAGACCCCGATCTAATTAGAATATAGAACATTGTTTGAAACCTGTGGAAAAGATTTCAATTTTACAGTCTGGTACAAATTTGGTATTGGCAATTAATAATATAAGGTTTGTATAATAATAGGTTCCTCTTTCACCAAAACCAGTCTTAGGTGTTTTGATAGATTCCTTGCAAACAGTAGAACTGATATATTACTAACCTATTTTGAGCTGCTTGTAAGTAATAAACATATTAATTTACAAAAATACTGTGGAATAAATTTTTGTCCTTCACTGTAAAATAAAAATTCAATGTACGAGTTTTTTAAGATGTGATATTCTTATGTACAATTTAATTGTATCCTGCAGAGCTTTTCGTTTATATATTTTCATGTTAACAATTTTTCATAGTTGTAATAGTCATATTATATTTCATTCAGATGTTGTTGTAGGTTTTCTAAAAATTATACATTTTTGCAAAAAGAATCATTGGACTAAATAGATTTAAAGTCATGCAGGTTATGTTTACACAGTTTTTCAATAGTAGTCAAAAAACGAATCAAACCTATATAGAATTTCTAAGGAGCAACAAAATATGAATTTCTATTTTGTTGTCATGCTTTTATAATATGTCCTGTTCTAAATTGAAATCCATGTAATTACTTTGAATGAGAATGTTTTATTATACAAAAATAGAAATATATTCCTTCCTTCCTTCTTTTTATGTGCATTTCAAATTTTAAGAATAACTTTGACCTACATTACATGTTCATCATTTTCATATCAAAAGATATCAAAATTTAAGTTTCAGGAAGTAAAAAACCAACTTATCGGATGGATCTATAATATTTAATATGTTAACATATTTTATTTAATTTGTGATATAACCCGTTTCGGACATGATAATTGAAGACTAAGTTCACTGTCGTTCGAATGTATAAAAAACTCCTTTATATTATTAAAATTAACTTATTTTTTTTTTACAATGACAGTGATATTGTATAAGGTCGGTTCTGAGTAAAATTTAGATTCTCATACATTGTAATTTGATTAACTTATTTATTTTTAGCTTACTATATAAAGCCATTACCATCTGACGATCAAAGCCTTCAATGCTGATTGGAAAAGTTTTATTTGTAATATTTCATTTGTTTTAAGGAAAAATCTAAACAAACATCTCAAGGCATTGTTACTTCTAAGATTTCAATGTTTTCAGTAAAATATCTCTGGAACTTTAATTAGCTTAAGCTGGGTATTCGTTTCCTTATTTCCCTTAATTTGAGGTAAAAGGATTTAAATCCAGAAACAATTCCGTTATAAATCCGAATAAAATAAAGAATTAAAAAATTTCAATTTCACATAAATCCTATAAAATAAGTGGTCTCATATTAAAAATTTACATATAATCACATGCGTATTACATTATTTAATTACTTTTTTTTTTATTACTTCACTTGGGAGCATAGGGCTTCTACTTGAATCCTTCATTCATTTTTATTGATAGCCTTTGTTACTATTTTGTTCCAGGATATTTCGTGTCTTCTTCATAATGTGTTCTGGGTCTATCTTTTGACATGGATCCGCCTCGAGATTTCTAGGTTAGCGTCATTCAAGTTATGCATTCTTCATTCACCTTTAGACCAACGCACTTCCATTTCCTTCTGGTGATTTGTTTCAGTATTGATTCTTCTTTTGTTAGTCTACAAGCCTAAAGTCCCTAAATTAAATATTCTGAATTATATATATATATATATATATATATCTTTTCACAAAATATTTTATTATTTACAAATCTAAAAATAATAAAGATACTAATTAAAACTTCAATAATAACAAATTAAAGACACATAGTCCAATTAAATAATAACCCGTTTATTATTATAACTTAAAACTCCACCAATATCACCCCTCATTAACACATACAATCTAATAAACATAAACTAAATTTCAATTATATTTTATATAATTATAATAACTCTATATATGTATGTGTATATATAATTACTAAATCACCTCTTTTATTGATTTAACCTAAATTTGAACAAAAGGAATAATAAATACACAACAATGAAATTATAAACCTTACAAGTTCATTTACCTTATTATTTAAATGAAAATGTGTCCACTTAATTTTAATAATTTCGCTTTGCCCTAAATTTTTGTGGTTTACCCCTCAGTTTAAACACAAAATAAAAAAAAACCAAAATAAGAAAACTATGCAATTATATTAAATTATTCAAATCACTTCCTATCAATTATGATTTCTATGAAAAATAAAGTGAAATTAAAACAAAATAAAGGAAAAATATACATATCTGTAGTTAAATAATATTTAATAGAAAATTACTATTACTTCAAGTACAGTTATTAATTCTAACTTCAATTGTAAAAATGAGGGGTAATACATTGTATTTCATACATAGGTCTATAATAGTCCACACACTTACAATACTTACATGTATTTCTATATTTATATCCATATGACTATAGGTCAAGAGGGTATACTAAATTTGCCATTAGTTTTATGACGTAGAAAAGGAGGAGGGTAGATATAGACTCAAAGGTATGGATCGGATCAGAATCAAAAAGTAAATCGATTTAGCTTTGCATGCCCGTCCATTAGTCCGTCCGTCCCCACTATAACTCAAAAATTAGTGAAGCTAGGTTTTTGAAATTTGGGCTTAAAATAGATATATAACTAATCTAGGCCAAAGTTTGTGAAACATTTGATTGGTCTACTGCAGTGGGTTCGAGAACTGTGAAATTTGGTCAATAGTAGTTGACTTTAATGGCCAATGTTTGAATCAAAAAAAGTTTGGTGTAGTGGAAGAGGTTCGACGAGCTGCCTTTAAACTTATATTTTCTTTTGGATGATATATAAATTTCTTACAGGATGGTATAATGTCGATACTACGGTGATGCGGTATCCCAGAGTTGACACAATCTACTGTACTACACTCTTCCAGGTTTTTTTGTATAACTAAAACTTAATGAAAAATTCACATACATTTCATGTATACTGACATATTGGAGCAAACAATAACTATGTAATTATTTTAATAGTTTAACCGACCATACTCTCCCTCCCTTAACACTTAAAGATAACAATCAAATACTTAGCTCCCTGCTTTTTTTTTTTGAAAATCTGGCGGTAATTAAAAAAAAAATAACAAAAATTTATGTAAAAAAATTTTAATTAAACCAAAGAAACAAAGAAAACTAAATTCTAGTACAGTTATAAAAAAAATCCTAGTCCCCAATCTACTACCCCCATTTAATAAAATTGTTTGAATACAAAAAGCAAAATGGGAACTAAAATTTCTAACCTCAATAAAACAAAAAAATTAAAATTATTTATTTATAAATTTTTTTCAATCTGATTCAATCGCGTCTACAATATAATTAGTGAAATACAAAAAAAAAAATATTTAATTTCAATTTTATAACTGACACCCATTTCCCCAAAACTTCCTCCATTCCACTCTCAATAGTTCAAAACAAACTGGAAATGAATTGAAACAGAATATTTTGAACCCCATTCTAGCCATCGGCTATAAAATCATAATATTCATATTTTATTCCTTTGTATTTGTTTACCCAAAAAAAAATTTCTCTGTAATCAAAATTACAAGGGAAGATGAAAAGAACGATTTTTTTCATATTTTAGTTATTATAATCCCTAATAATCACAAACTAAAAACAAAGGAAAAAAACAATAACAATAAAAATAGCAACAACAACAAATAATTAAAAAAAATTTTTTTTTTTGATTGATGAAATTTTCATGTTCAATTAAAATCATAATGACATTAATTCCATTCCGAAATAACGATATTGTATATTCTCTTTTGTGAGGGCTAACAACGATATTCACTCACAAACATTTACCACTACAAAAACAATTGAAATATTAAAAACAGCAGAAGGTAAGAATATAATCACACAAAAATTTATAATAATCATAACTAAAATCTGAAAAAAAAAAAAATAATATTATAGAAATCAACTCAAATTATTTTTTCGTGTTGATATTTTCAAATCAGAAAACTAGAAAAATAATCAATGAAATGCTTGATCGGATTATAAGGTATTTTCAGGGTGTCAAAGCTATAAGCATAAAAAAAAATTGGGAATTAGTTGTGAAAAACTTATAAAGTATCCAAAATTGAACATCGGTTTATGATTTAAGTGAATAAAATAATAATATACGCTCTTCAAGTATTGAGGACAATTTTGTTGTACACGGTTTATAGGTTCAGATTATCAGCTCTGTGAATATTCAGATCTCAAGACTGGACATGAAGTAAAATTAAAATTTTTTTTCGGCAGTTTAATTTGTTTACCAACCTAATTTTTAAAATTGCAGTTATTTTTTAAAATTTTTGGTTGTTACCCTAAAAACTGTCCAAGAACTTTCATGAGGAAATCTGATTCCACTAACTGGTTCGATTTTTATCTATGCCTAACATACTAAGCTTATGGAATTTAATAAATCGGCAATTATTAGTGATAGTAATTATTCATCTAGTTTCGTAAAACACATTTTCTTAGTAAAATTAAAAAAAAACTCAGTCAATGGAAGTTAATTCTTATGTTACCCTACCATTGATTCAATTGAATCAACTAATAATTTTTTGTCTTCAGTTTTTTTTGTTGACCGGATTATCGTATTTTGTTTATCGTTTTTCAAAAGTTTTTATTATGGCCACTAGATCATCTATTGAAATGTTCAAAATTTCAAAGATAATCCCGAGTTTTATTTTTCTTTTTTTTTTTGGGCTGTTCCCCATGTTATTGAATATTTTAGATAAAAGAATAAGTTGGCGCGTTCTAATTAGATAAACCTACAAAAAGAAAAAAATGCGATGTAGTGAATGGTTTGTCATTTGCTTACTTTTCTTCGATTATTTTTAATGAAATAATTTAAAAAGAACAAAATAACAAAAATATAAAAATATAAGAGAGATTTGATATACTATTAAATAGAAGTTTTTCTCCCTCTAAGATAATTATCAAAAGAGATTTAATGGAATTATAAATGGACGATGACAAGCCCGGTTAATACTCTGGTTATGATTGTCAATGAAAAAAATTTTTTTTTCAAGAGTTATCAATGATGGATGGGATATATTTTTTTTTAATCTGTCATAAGTTTTATATGATATGGTATTGGTATGCAATAAAATATTCCACCTACGCATTTTGATTGCTATAGGAAAAATGAATTGAATATCGTTAATATTTAATTATAAAAATTATATTCTTGTTTTTGGAAAGGTTTAAAATATCTTTTTTTTTGTTTTAATTTAGAAAAACAAAATAAAAAAAAAAAATTTGTTAATTCCTATTTAAGTTGGTTGTCATTTCAAAAATATTTCAATGTCGGAAAGATTTAAGATTAAATTAAAAAAAAAAAAAAGTTTGATTACTTATTTCGATTAGAAATTAGAAGTGGGCTAATTTAAATTGAAAATATTAAATAGATTTCTATTGATATGCCTAAGCTATTTTATAAAATATTATAAAACTACAAATAAATGGTGAAACTAATTAATGAAACTAAACTAAACCAAATTTAATATTGACTAGGATCCCGAAAAGCTCTGAAAATCTGAGGAACTTTTGCACTCAAGTTATTATTTATTTATTTATTTGTAGTACCTGATAATATTAATACTTTGCCGATTTAAAATTTAGACTTTCATTAAATTATTGTAATATACACTATAATTTTTTTATTAGATATGAACCGACCAGGGTTTGAATCCGAGACTTTTCGATTAAAGAGCCGCCACTTTACCACTGAGCTATCGGTCAGATTCAAATCATTATGATATTAATAAACAATTAATTAAGCCGCCTCAGGCAATTTTGTATCCAAAGAATCCGATAATTTAATATTATATTAATGTATTATATACAACTCTAAAAGTACCAAAAAATTAAGCAAAATAATAGTAATTCAGCAAAGCCAACCACTATTGGCTGGTTCTAATTGTAGAAAATTGCATTAATAAATAATTTACCTAATGCACAGCTTCCCATATTTGAGAATAACAATCTGCAATCCTACTGTAGTTTACATGCATTAAGTTTTTCCCTAACAAATGTGTTTTAACTGATATTTCACGATAGTCTATGCAGGCAAAATTAATGTAGCTCCAACTCTTTTTATAATTTAAAATAACAATTAAATCTCTTCTTTGAATCATCATTAATGATTTTAAATAATACTTTTTGCATTTTAATGAATTCCGAAATTATGTTTAAACAATTCTATGAAAATATATAATTAAATATTTAAATAGAAAAACAAAAATGTATTAGAATCAAAAAAAAAACAATGCTAACTAAGAACAATTACACAGACATATTAACTATATATATGATTATTTATTTACTCTTATATATATTTTATTCATATGCATTTAAAAAAAATTTCTAATTAATATTCTTATTTCCTTATACTTTTTTTTGTTGAATTTTTTTTTTTTTGTTATATCAATGTCCACCCTTCCACTTCCGACTTCTTCCCCGACTGCTTCCCATTTTACTCAGAATATCATTTAATTTTTTAACAGTACCCCGACTATCACAAAAAAAACGGATTTTTATTACATGCGCGATATTTGCACAAAAAATATTCCGTTACAAATGGTTGCATTCGAACACGCATCAAATTAAAATGAAAAAAAATCCAGAAAAAAAACATAAAATTTAAACCGTGTATTGTGCAATTTATTGTATTGCACATATTCCCAGTTTTTGTAACAGTATTTTATGAATATGAATTGTACAAATTTTTTTTTTATATATATATATTTACTATTTTATTCTTTCAAAATTATTAACCGTGACCTATGACAATGAACGTTATGCATCCACGTTTTTAATACAATACAATGTATATGTATATATATATATATATTATTTATATACCCATACATTATCTAGGATTGTTTCATTTTTAAAACCTAATATAAAGACAAAGAACAATTAAAAATGAACAAAAAATAGAATAAAACAAAAAAAATTATTTGCAGAAATTTTAATTTAATATTCATTTTTTATTATAAATTTTTCATCTGAAATAAAATAAAACCAGCCAGCAAACTAAACATTTATTTTATTTTTTTTATTTTATACAGACGTTGCTAATTTTTTTAGTTTTTATAAATAGGGGTGCCTATTTTTCTAACATAGGGTGCTTATTTTTATCATTTCATTTACACTTTAAATTGTATTTGTTTAAGTCTTTAAAATTGCTTCAATTTTTATGTTCCAATTCTAAGCTTAATTTTGAGAAGGCCGAAGAGTTAAGAATTTTATTTAAAAATTCTTAAGTCACTTGACGCAAGAGTTAACAGTTTTCAATTATCATTACAATTCACGTGTTAATAATGTAATGTCTTTCAAGTTGTTGGAGGATTTTATTTTATTTTTAGAGTCCATTTCCATTCCAACCCCCACTCTCTTCCACTTCTTTAAGGAGGTATAGCACATTCACCGAATCTATTTAGACTAGGCTTCAGTTTCTTTATTCGTTGTATTCATTAAGTGTTTAATTACTCGACTGCAGCTATTTTATAAGATTATAAAAACACAAATGTTTTTTTATGCGCCATCTATTATCTTAAATCAGAGTTATTATTTTATATTTTAATAAAATCTATTTTTATACAATTTTACAATATTTTTTTATTAGATGTGATCTGAACGGGATTTTAAAGTTCAATGTCTTAACCACTGCGCCATTATTCAGATGGAGTCATTTATTTGCATGGCATTAAAATAAAAATCTCCACTTTTATGCAACGATATCTAATATTAGTTATAAGAATTAAATTTGGCAATTCTACTTCACCTTCCGGGCATGAAACCTAAAAGATTAATCAAAGCATGCTAATATATAGGCCTATCTAAATTTGGTTTAAAAATTTTTCCTTAATACTAATTACCTTGCATTAATTTCATAAAACCTAGAACTTATAATTTCAACTTCCTTTTTAAAGATCAATAGAAACTCTCCCATCATACTTCAACCCACATAAAATTTTCATTTCAAAATAAATTTATAAGTTTGCAAGCTCTGTATTGAATAATTATGAATTTATTATGAATTGCATAAATCTAGGAGTAGAAGTTTTGATTTAATCATTTGGAAAAATAATACAATCTTCAATTGAAATTTGTAAATTTATTATCAAGTTCTATAACGAGTTAATCTAAATATTTCAGATTAATAATATTTATGCTTAATTTATACGTTTAAATAAAAAAAAAATATTAATTCTACCGAAATATATTTATTCAACCCCAATTAGTTTTTAATATAAATTTAAAAGAGTATTATTATAATTCATTTGATTTTTTAATAAAGTTTTTATATTATAGTACAATTAATTTTAAAAACATTTTACTAATTAAATAATTGTTTTATTTTGTTCATGTTTTTCAAAAACTGGTTTCATTCTTTAACTTTTTTTTCGTAGATTCACTTGTTTCGGATCTACAACCCCCTTTAGATTGGAAAGGTCCTTAATATAAATGGTTGTACCATAATTTCTATAAAATGTAACCTCCATCTCAGTTTATGGAGGTTCTAAAAACCCTCAGTTTATTCATAACCCAGTTAAGCATTTCTCTATTCAAATTGTAAACTTCAAATGAAAGTTTGAAATACAAAACAGTTAAAAACTTTTAATCAGCTGTTTTATTAAAAACTATTTCTACAACATCATACTTTTTATTTTCTATGGTTTGCCCCGATCACCTACAACACTTACAAGTTAAACTGTTATTTTGCTAAACTCAAGATTTATTTAACAGTTATTTCAAAAATTTTAGATACAATTACTTGGTATTTCGTCGTTATACAAATGTTCGTATCTGAACAATGACGTAATGTCTAAGACGTCGACCTTTCATGTGGAAGATCTTGGGTTCAAAATCCTGTCTGATCATATCAAATAAAAAAATATCGTAAAACTGTATAATTTTATCGTAATAGTTTATATCGTAATATAAAATAAGATTTAATTAGAATATACATATATAATAATAACTCTTTTTTAAGATAATAGATGGCGCACAAAAATAAAATAATTTTATACACTAGCTACAGTCAAGTAATCAACGGCTTAGTATTTATAGCGATTGAAGAAAGTGAAGCCTTGTCTGAATAGAATTGTTAAATGCCCGTTTTTTTTTTTTTACACGCTCGTCAAACTCTAGGCACGAATTTTATACATAGCTAAAAACATATATGTAGGCTTGGCTATGAGGCTAAGAAGTTAGAAGGAAAATAGGATAGAAGAGGAGAGTTGGATGGTAGGTTAGAAACGAACTTATTTAAGTTATCGTTATCGGAGGGGAACACATTAGATGGAAGCATGTTCCATATTCTAGCAGTTCTCCCAATAAGTGCGTTTCCATAACCAGTTTTGAGCCACCTAGGAATTTCAACTGTGAAGAAGTAAGCATTTGAGGCTTCCCTGGTGTTGCATTGGAATTGTTTAAAAGGAGGCATTATTGATTTTATTTCAATAGAGCAAGTATCAATACCTACAAGATATCTATAAAAGAGAGTTAAAGCTCCAGTATTATGGCGAGTGCTAAGAGGAGTGAAAGTTACCTGGACGGAAGGATCGCGATTTTGGTTTTTGTCCAGGTAACTTAGTAAGGTTTGGAAAGCGCCAGCCTAAATGTGAGAGTTATACTCCATCTTAGGTCATATGTAAGTATGTAAATTATAGATATTGGATAGATTTCTGGGAGAAAAATATGCTTTACAGCGAGAGAGAAAACCGAAACATTTGGCAGCGTTATTAGCCACATCAAAAATATGTTCATTCCACAACATTTTTTGGTTAAGCTGCATACTTAAAATGTTTAAACTTTCAGACCGCTATATGATTTCTCTTTGGAATCTCAGAATAGGGGTTAATCCTTTTTACTCCTTAAAGGAGTATAAAAATAAAAGAAATACATATTTTCGTACGAATTATTTCCAACTCGTATTGAAGAAGCTTCATTCAAAAATTTTAAGCGGAGAATCTGCAACGTAATTGCTTTATCCCCGGAATATTTTCATGAATGCTTCAAATATCACAACTCTCTAACGAATACTCTAAAAGTAATTTTGAGACATGATAATTTAAAAAAATAAAATTAAAGTTTGATTTTCTTAAAACAATTTTTTTAAAGATTCACACAACAACCATTTAACTTTTTACATAAATTAAGGAGAATTTTCTAGGAGTAGAAGGCTATATTCCAGGATTACATTTACTTTATATATATAATTTATAATATCCATTATACTTAAATACAAATTCCTGATGGAAAATTAAATAAAGGAAAAAAAAATGAATTAAAAATGATAAAAAAAATTTTTCAAACTGTCACTATCATAATGCAAATAAAATGCAAATTAGTTTATACTTAAAATGTCACCAACAAATATTATGTCATTCTGTCTCTTTCTATCCGGTATTTCATTTAATATTATATATATATTCGCCCAATACTATACTGCGCGTGGAATAAAATGAAAATCACGTCATGGTTCATAATAGATATTGAAATACAGAGAGTGGATATTGTTGAAAACTCACCAGAACTTTAAAATATAATTAGAAAGCAATTTAAAAAAGTGTATCTATAGATCCTATAGAATTCTGTTTTTTACCACAATTTTTTTTTTTTACAAATATAACGGATCCATTTGCGTGGATGCAGTTTTTATATTTTTACTGTGTTTTAAAATTTTTTTTTTTAAATTGAAAATTAAAAATGTTTTTGAAAAGTTTAATTTTAAAATAAATATTTTTATATTTTCCATTACACTTTCTTTCTAAAGCGTTGGAAAATCTTAGCTTTAATTTTCAGTCTGTCCATTCAATCTGTTCTTTCTTAATTTAGGATTTATCAAAATTGCTGCAGACATATTTTATAGTAGGTGTAGTGGAATATCTATTTAGGGTGATCTTGAAATCATATGAACACGCTTGAAATCTATCAACATCTTGAAATCTATCAAACACGCTGTATCAAACCAGAACCCGAATCCTAAATTCGAAATGTAAGGTTAAAATATATTCAAGAGAATCATTGCATCTTCTAACACAATTTCTTCAACAAAGTTGAAACTTCATTTGAAATATTGTTACAAGAGAGAACTTGGAATATTTACGAGATATATTTATCTTATTGCATATTTACAGGAACCATTGCTTGTTGATTGACTGTTATTTATAATTTGTTTTTTCCTAAAGCATATGTCATAGATTCTCATAGATTTCTTTAAATCTTATAATGGTACCCTGCCACCTTAATTTTATGTAGTTCTGTGCATCTATATTTATTTACAACCCATTTAAAAGCTTTTCCCCAATTAGGACTAATATATTGCACAGAGTAGACCATAAAAATGCATTTAAATACCCAGTGATGGTAATAGAATATAATCCTGCTACTACATTAACGTTTCATAGATTTATTTGTTTATCTGTTTGTTCATCCCTGTTTGTGATTAGATAGTTTTCCATTTCTATTTTACTCAATTAAAATAAAAAAATTTTCCAAAAGTTTTTAGAAAAAATATATTTAAATGAAATGCGGAAATGAAGGTTAGAAAAGTTGGAGAACTAAATGAAAACACATTAAAATAAAAAAAAGAAACGTTCTTAATATCACGTTCTGTAGTTGAATGCTTGGTAAATAAAAACAAGAGACTTGAATTGAACGTTGTAATCAAATTGATTTTTATTTTATTTTACTTTAAAATCCTGAAGTTTTTTACCATTTAAGGGACGAAAAGCAACGCGATATAAAATTGCTTTTTTTTAGATGTAAACTGATAAAATTTTTAAGAGGGTTATGAATTCAGTTGGGTGCAGGTGCAAAAAATATTTCTTTAATAAATTAATTTACAATGTAATACGAATAATAAAATATATCACCGGGTATTTTTTGGTTTTTAATTAATATTGTAATGAGACTGCAAAAAAAACAAAACAACCAAAAACTCAGAGAAAAGAATTGGGGTGGAAGAAATAAAGTTTGTAGATATAAACTACAATCATCGGTTTATAGTTTCTTTTTGAAGTGTTTTCATTTATTGGTTTTGCGTGCTGTTTTTTGTTGGAGGTGTTAATCGAATATCATTGCTCATATACGTGTTGCAAATGATATACAATCTATGAGACGTCGTGGCTTGGAATTGATATCTACAATCTTCTGTCAAACCAAACTATTGATAGGATGTACAAGAATTTTCTTTAGTGTAGTATCCACTGGTACTTCATTTTACTCCTATTTTAACCTTTCTATGAAACAATTCTACTCTTAAACTGCTTTGTTCATTCAAACGATATTTGATACGGATGTGGAATCCGATTGACAATTCAAAGTATATACTAAATTTGCATTAAGGTTCATGACGCTGTAAAGGACAGCGAATAGATGTAGTCTCAAGTGTATAAAAGGAACTAAAATTCTAAAATTTTTATAAATTCATTTTTATGCATCAGTCGTTTGTCATATTAAGCCAAGTTTTTCAACGTTTTGGGTACCTGCCATATAACTTATTTTTATACCCGTATGACTATTAGTCCAAAGGGTATACTGAATTTACCATTACGTTTGTGACGCAGGGAAGGAGGGGGGATTGATATAGACTCAAGTGTATGGATCCGATCAGAATCGAAAAATAAATCCATTTACATATGTATGTCCCTCCGTCGGTCCACACTATAACTCAAAAAATAAAGGAGCTAGGATTTTGAAATTTCGTTTTTATGGAATAGCCTTCATCGCTATTTAAATTCAGCCATTTTAGTCCACGGATTCGAGTACCTGCCAAACAACTTCTTTTGTTATATGACCATTACTCTATACTTATTAAAGCTGGGTGTTTGAAATTTTGTCAAAAGTAGTTTAGTTTTATAATCAAAGTTTCTGTAAAATTTGGTGGATTCACTGCAGAGGGTTCGAGTAGCTGCAATACAACTTCTCATTTTATATGAGCATTACCCTGTTCGAAAGTTTGAACAGTTTCTAAACTTCTTTGTTTTTTTATACCAAAGGTAGCGTACTATTATGCCCAACATCCCTCACAGATTTAGTTCGTCTGGCCCAAGACCTAAAAACCAAATTAAAATGTATATCTGAAACTTTACGAAAGTTCATGCAACCATTGAAAGAACTTCCAAGCTCGGGCATTAAGGGCTTCAATTATTCCATAACCATGCCATTATACCATACTTTATTAGGGAATTATAATAACCAGAAGATTTCACATCATTTAAGGTTCAATTAAAAATTTTTAATCCAAATTTGGGTGTTTTTCTTTCAATACAAAAAATATTGTATTAAACATTTTAACTATTTCAAAAACATTTCAATCATCATCTACGTACATTTATTTTTATTAATCCATCCATTAAAAAAAAAAAAAAACACAAATTTAAATAAAATTACATTGTCCATTTTATCTGCAATGACATTTACAATTAAAATTATTTACATAAAATGTATATTTTATTAATGACCCTTATTTTTACCTGTACCATATGTTGGATGTAATAATATATATATATATATATGTATATATACATCAATTCATATATTATATAATATGTAATCAATTAAATGAACCTCCTGCAGTCTTCATTATATACAAAAAAAAAAAAACATTTTACAATATTATTAATATTATTTGTATATGTATTAAAAAATATCCTGAGGAAATATATATAATATAAAAATCATGTCCCACCTCAACTTAAAAAGTGTATACCAATAAATTACAACAGTTTTTAATGATAAAATACTCATACATACAAAAAAAAAAAAAAAGGTTGAAATTGAATAACCCTTGATTTTAAATTCATTTTAATTACCATTTATTGTTAAGAAAAACAATGAAAAATTATTAATTATATAAAAAGTTCATTGTAATTTTTTATTCAACTATATAATAATATATACATACATACATACATACATACATATTTATATGGTGTTGTAAGTATAAGTACACAATCATTAAATAAAATATTTTTTTCCTTTCATATCAAGGTGATTAAATCTCTTTTTTTTGTTTTTTTTTGTTTTTTTTTTTTTTTTTGAATCCTTTTTTAAAGACATCAAACATCAGAAAATTTTCAATGTATTTAAATGCGTATATATAAATATAATATACATAATATATACATACATTATAATATTGTTCTACTGAATAAATATAAGATTAAATATAAAAATGTTTACATTTTACATTACTAGCTTATAGCTATAGAAAAAATATCCTTCGTAATTTTTTTTTTTTTCTTGTTTTTTTTTTTTTTTTTCATCTTTACAATCCAGAGATACCATCATGGAACTGATGTCTTTTTCTTTTTGTATGGACTTAAAATAAATTTAAAATGGAATTTAAAATTGATATGACATATGTTAAGGATATCATAGTGACATCTTTTGGTCATGCATATTACATAAATTCCATGCATATTACATAAATGCATGCATATATTTTAATAATGTATTTCTTTGCTTTGTTTTCAATGTTAGGTTTTACAAATATCCCGGTTCAAGTTGAACAAATTCAGGTCCGAAATCAAGACCGAAAGGTGGTTAAAAGTTTGACGACTTTTTTTGTGTTCGGTTTTATATAAATTTAAATAAAACATGTAATGAAATAACAGTTAGTCGATGCAACCGACTTAACAGTTTGACAAACCGACACTTCATATCATCTCAAATTTCGGGAACAGGACAGAATTACCTTCTAAATAATTTCAAGTTTTCTATCTTTATTGATTTCGAGGATATGTTTAATAGATCTTGGGAGGTGCGTGAAAAGTACCTAAACCATCACTCCAATTCATACCAAGTTTTGGGAATAAAATGTAAACATGGAAAAACACGCCTATACCAAGTTTCAAGTTTCTATATCTTTATTAATTTCGAAGATAGACTTTTTTGATCTAGAAATCTTGGGAAGTGCGTAGGACATAACTGAACCTCCACTTCAATTCATTCCAAATCTTAAGAACACAATAAAAGCAGAACAGTACTACCTTGCACCTAATTTCAAGATTTTATCTTTATTAATTTCGAAGATATGTTTGATAGATCTTGGGAGGTGCGTGAAAAGTACCTAAACCATCACTCCAATTCACCCTAAATTTCAAAAACATAATTTAAGCAAAACTAAACACCCATGTACTTATATTTGATACATATATAAACACATACAAGTATATATATTAACTTGATATCTATGTTATGATAAAACATATAAATATTAGGGACTTTTTTCATTTATGAGCTCGGAAATATTTCTTTTGAAACTTTTTCATTAAGCCGAACATTGCATGCCTTTAATAAAAATCATAAGCACATGTACAAGTTCTAAGTCACAGCATCTACTTTCAGTTCACACTTCAGTAGTCACTTCCTACTAGTTTCTGAATCCATTTTTTTTTAATATGCAACAATTCTAAATAATTTGATATAACAAATTATGACAAGATGCTCAACTGCTCATCAAATACTATAAGGAAGATTCCTTTTGTCTCTTCTCTACAACATCTTTACAATTATCCTTTTAATTATTTTCTTTCTTCTTCACTCTTTGTGTCATTTTAAGCTGCTTATTTTGAAGAAAAGAAATGAAACCACGAGATTTTTGAGATTTTGTATAAAGAACAAATAAGAATATACTGAACATATGTATGTAAATATGAATGAATGTAATACTACTACAAGCACTACTATACAACATTTATTTAACCAAAAATAGAATACAATTATTATTATTATACAATACATGCATACATACATAAATAATGAATTTTTAACATAAAAGGATAATATAATTTACACTCTCTTTTCTTTTATAATGAAAAAGCTATACATAAAGGATTTCCTTCAATTTATGAATTTGTAGTACTAGCAAGTAAAACATATTATTATTATTAAATAAGAAGGAGAAAAAAAAAGGCAAAGAAGTTAGAAAGAGAGGGAAAATTTTCTTCGGAAAAAAAAACTTAATTTACAATGTAGTCACGAGTACAGTAAACCCTAGTTCTAACTTAAAAAATATAATGCTGTTAAAGCGCAGTCCAGTACACAATTTGGCAATTTTAATAAAAAATTTTCTAAAGATCTCCGGACGGAATCGGGTGAATGAATTCTTAGACCTTCAGAAACTTTACCGTCTAGAGACAAGATACAAATACAAAATTTAAAGAATCTATTAATATTTTGCAAAACTTTAATAATCCTTCAAAAGTTCTTGTGTTGCATTGGATTCAACAATTTCGACGCGACAGGGGTTTCAAGTTCCATAGAGTCCATAGAGCCCACTTATGAAAGTCGGAGAAAATCCGTAAGCTCAAAAATTTTCTGTGTCAGAAGAGGTTAAACAAAATGGAAAAAGGGCTAGCAGATATATTCCAAACTTGAATAAACATTGCCCAACTACTTTTGGATTCAAATAATGTGCAGGGAAATGTCTATTGTGAGAAAGGAAAATGATTACTTTTTCTAGCATAGATGTTTAAAATTAAAATTAGGAAAGTCGTCATTTTATGATTTAGATGAATAACTTTAGTTGCTTTTGAACCTTTAACGCTTGTAGATTTACTTTTATTAATTCGGAGACTCACAAAAGGACAAACAATTTCAGTTAAAAGTTTTTGTATCTATTAAAACCTTTAAATGAATTCGTGACTTAAATTAAATTAAAAGTAAGAGAAGGAAAATTTTATTAAGAATTATAAAAAAAAAAAACAAATCAATAGTGTTTTGCTTCTCTTCAAGACGTAAAACCAGTATCTTACAGATACCTCAACATTAACAACATTGACATAAGATCAAAACAGTAAATGGTGAATACGATTTTAGTCCAGACGCAGAATTTTTTAATAAATTACACATGAAAATAATTTGTAGAGGTCATAAGAGTCCAGGTATTTGAATTTTTATATAAAAGAATAAAACAGTGACCCTAGAATAATTAGTGACTTGGATCTCAAATCACAGTTATTGATTAAATGATATAATTTTATATCTCATCTCATATCTTATCTTATGTGATATGCAAATTATCTTAATATCCAAGTATGGGGTTCTCAGACAAATGCGAAAGTTAAACACTTGATCGATACTCCTTTTATATCTCTTTTATTCTTTAAGAGTTCAGCCTCAAATTGCAATAACTGATATTGCCAAAAACGTTCGAAATCGGGTGAAGATGTTTAAAATCCCCACCGTCGTAGGTAAGGAAGCCGCCTTTAGTCAGTTACATAAAAATATGGTCTTTTAAAACAATCTTAAGTTAATTCAGGCACTAATCAGAAGATCTCCAGAAGATTCGCTAAGTCAGTTAGGGGTAAAATAATCAATAGGTAACAAATCTTATGGCGTAATACTACAATTACTATACCTGCTGATCAGCATTGCTACTAAAATAATTTTAATCAAAATAAAAATTTAAAAAAACAAAAATAATATTTTTTCAAAAACAAAATTTCAAATTTGGATTAACATAAATAGAGTTGGGATTCTGATTTAATGTTAGTTAGTGTTAAGTGTTGTTCATCCCACCTCAACCAAAATTAGAAAGACAAAAACAGCACCAACAACAATCCATTTAAATTAATTGAAAACAAAATATTTAAAAACTTTCTAATCACACAATAGATTAAAAATGGTAAAAAGAAAAAAAAAAAAAAAAAAATCATAAAAATTAAAATGAAGTTCAAAGAATAAGGACACCATGATTACTTGTTTTAATTTGGGTTCGAAGGCGTTTTTTATCTTCTTTCGTTTCTTTTGTGGAATTTTATTTTGGTTTTTGTTTTCTTCCCTTTTATTTTAATTAATCTAATGAAAGAGTAGAATAGTGTTGGAAGATTTGGTGTTTTTAGATAGAAAACAGATAAGCACGTTTCTCTGAAATAGAAATGATAAACTTTTGTTGTTTTTAAGAATTTTTAAAGTAAAGGATGTATTTCGTTTAGTATATAAGAAACGATGCTTTTTAATTTAAAACATCTGGATGTCTTTAACAGATATTATTTTTGTAAAATTATTTCAACTAAATTTAATTTTTTAGAGTTTAGGTCTTATATTTAAAATTAGAACAGTTATAAAAAGCAGATGTAGCAGATCTTCCAATAACTAATTCTATTTCAAAAATGAGTTTTCATTTTTAGAGATTTTTTTTATGATTTTTTCTGACAGTTGAAACTATTTGCAAAATCCTCAACTTCCTTATAACTAAAAACTTTAATAAAATTAATCAGCACTCAAGTGGTTAGCACTCTAATAGTGGGGCCCAACCATTTTATTTAATTCTTATCTAATATATTATCTTTTGCGATATGAAACTTATTTCAATATCCAATCAAGGTTTTCTTGAATTATGTTCTTCTAAGAAAATTTATCGAGCTCAACGGGCATCATTGAGTAGGTGCGAAAGTCTACAATTTATAAAGGGCTATAAAAAAAAACTCCTGTGGACCAGAAAAATTCAAATGTTAAATATTTGTTTGATGTCTTTAATTATATTTTGTGTCTCAAAAAACCATTCTCAAACATTTTCTTCGGCACTTTTGTATGAGAGGTACCCAAAGGCTGGCATCCGTTCCTTTTTTGAAGCTGTTTAGCCGCTAAGGTGCAATCAGAGAAACACCTAAACTAACCGGCATATTTTGAAGCATTATTGAAAAGTTATATACCAGAATGTTGAAAAAAAAAACTCCTGTGGACCAGCAAAATTCAAATGTTAGATATTTGTTTGATGCTCTTCAATTATCTCAAGAACCCATTTTCAAACATTTTCTTCGGCATTTTTGTATAAAAGGGTTGCATCAGATCCGATTCAAACTATAGTAAGAACAGTCTCTTGTAAAACATCAAAGTTTGTGTGAAGCTGTTTATTCACTAGTGTGCAATCAGAGAAACTTTTAAACAAACAGACATATTTTTCAACGTTATTAACAAGTTATATCTCCAGAATTTTGAAAAGATTTAAATGATTAATTTTCTGGAACATTCACATCTAAAACAAAAACCAAATTGAAATCTTTTAGAATTAAAAAAATGTAATCCTGTAGCCTGTATATTTTCTCATTTCATTAATTAATTTTTTTATACCCGTCAAAGGGTATAATAAATTTGCCATTACGTTTGTGACGCAGAGAAGGAGGGGGGTAGATATAGACTCAAGTGTATGGATCGGATCAGAATCGAAAAATAAATCGATTTAGCTATGTATGTCCGTCCGTCCGTCCGTCTGTCCATCCGTCCGTCCGCACGATAACTCAAAAACTAAAGGAGCTAGGATCTTGAAATTTTCGCAAATTCGTTTTTTTGCAATAGCCGTCATCGCTATTTAAATCCAGCCATTTTGGTCCATGGGTTCGGGTAACTGCCATACAACTTCTTTTTTTATATGAGCATTACTCTGTACCTATTACAGCTGCGTGTCTGAAATTTTGCCTAAAGTAGTTTAGTTTTATGGCCAAAGTTTCTGCAAAATTTGGTTGGTCTAGTGGAGTGGGTTCGAGTAGCTGCCATACAACTTCTTATTTTATATGAGCATTACTCTCCACCTAATGAAGCTGGGTGTCTGAATTTTTGCCAACAATTGTTTAGTGTAATGGCCAAAGTTTCTGCAAAATTTGGTTGGTTTGCTGCAGAGGGTTCGAGTAGCTGCCATACAACTCTTTATTTTATATGAGTATTCCACTACACTTAATAAAGCCAAAAGTAATTAACCGGATGATATAATGTATATGTTACGGTCATACGGGTATCCCTGAGTTGACACAGTCTACTCTACTACACTCTTCCTCGTTTTAATTTATAAATTATATACAAAAATACAAAAGCTTAAATATTAATATCTAGCTTCATTGTATTAATATCTATTTAAAATAAGATCAAAGTAAATATTTAATAGCTTCCCCTTTCTCAAAACCATTTTCTGCCTCCCTCCTTCTACTTTCCTGGGTAAAAACCTAAAACTAAAAAAATAAATAATCCAAATTTACTAAATTTTGGAATCTGAAGTTAATGAAATAAACAAAAAATAAAAATCCCATAAAATAATCATTTTATCTTATCATTAAATACCACAAACACATCTCTTTGACTATTTTTTTTTTACCTAATACAAATAGTACAATATTTCAAATGAATAATATCTTGTTAATCTTGAGTTAAATCTTATCACATAAGTTTTCTTATTACATTTTTAGCGCCTCTTTCATTTTTATTAAAAGGTTAAATATCTAATAATCTTAAATTACATTTCATTTTTCATAACACCACCTTTCTTTCCTGTACTCGTTCCCATCCCCAAAATCTCATTCAACCACAAGAAGAAAACCAAAGTATCTGTGTCCAGTAAAAGCAGAAATAGAATAAGAATAGAGATGAAGATACAGCAACCTCATAAACAATTGGTACTTATACAACAACAGAAAATTGCAATATTGCCTACTAAGAAAACCAAAATAGAACACACATTTTGGAGCATTTCATTTATATTTATAATCTTGAAAAATTATTATATGCCTTCTAGGTATTTGTATATATACAGGACTATTCATCATTTTCTTTAGGGAAATTATTATCATTGTTATTTTAATTTTTTTTAATTCTATTTACGTTTCTTATTATTTTTTTTTACATATATATTGAATCACTTATATTTAATCCCTGAACTGGTCTCCCTATTTATATACACAACGTTATATACTATATGCCTGATTCATATAACAATTATTCTAAGCACTTATATGAATTATATTCTGAATCCTGAGGATATTTTTGAAATGGCAGTTCTATTACATTTTATTTCTAACTTGGTTTTTTTCAATTATTTTTTCCACTGTTTTCCCCATTTTTTTTATTGTGCTGTCCTCAATTATACAAACTAGAGTGGGTTGAGATTCTTGAGTGTTATAGTATATCTCTGATAAACTGTTTTTTTTTTTTTTTTTTTTTTTCTCTAATACTTTTGTTTTGATTTTCAAGACATTTAAATTACAATATTGAACTGAAAAAACAACAACAAATACAGTAATTCAATGTTATTTTGAGTACGCAATGCAATCATACGGTTAACAACGGTTAAAATTGGGAAAGCGGATTGAAGACAGAGGGGGGAAAAAAGTAGAAAAAACAAACTCACTTTTTTCTTTCTCTATATACATAATAACAAAAACTTACTTCATATTTGCAGTGAGCACACAGGACATTTTGCCTTAAGGACTTTTAAAGTGCAGAATACTCAGAGAAGTATAATTTAAGGCATATACGTACGTATAATAAAAAGGAGGAGCTGGATATATAAACTAAATAATAATATATTGTTTTCTATTTTTTTTTTTTATTTATGGTTTATTTTAATTTTTGAATTTTATTTGTTTATTTTTCCTATTTTAATATTCTGTATTGCGGTTTTTAACTTGACACGAGCCTCAAATGTAGTCCTGAAGATCTTTTACGAAAATCGACAATCAAAATTATTTTGCTAGTGTTACTAATTAACCATTGAGTTGTGCAAGTATAACCATGGATGAAAACTATCTGCATTCAATATACAATTTTAAACTGCTAAGGAAGTCCTACTTAATTAATTTGACTTAGGTTTTCGGTATACAGGCATTGAGCGAGCGAATGATTTTTCTGCTATATAGAAAACAATATGTATGAAATTGTTCAGAAAAAAACGTCCGGTCACTCGCTATCGTTGTGTTTTAGAACTTAGGCGTATATCACAATACTCTAATGATTAATTTCAAAATCAAACAACCACTAAAGACTAACGATATGAATTTTTAAGTACATATAGCACTTAGATCTTAGTTACGTTGATCTTAAGTTGATCTTAGTTACGGATCAATATACGTATAGATTAATTTATTAAAATTAGAAGTTAGGACAATTACTATCTATAAAGAGTGGATAATTGAATTCTAAAATTAATCTATTTAAAAAATAAATTTATTTGAAAACGTTAAGATGCTGGGAGAATTAGTGTTCCACCCGATCCAAATGCAGTTTCCGTTGTATTTTTCAGCTCTTCTTTTAATTCTCTCGTAATTTAACTTTACCCTAGAAATATTTTTATAATTTTTAAATGCATGCATTTAAAATCACTTTCCCTTATGTGAATTTACCAAGTCAATATTAAGTTGGCTTTAAAAGTTGATTCTCACAACAACAGCGCGTGTTGATACAGTATTTACTACACATTATACTATACGTCAGTCACGTGATACGGAAGTGATTTGTTTTTTTTTTTTTTAATCAATTAACAATATGCAATTTCTTATAGATAGATATTCTTACACTACACCGCCACCGACACCGGCTTCAGACGATATGATATGTGAATATTGTAATAATATTATGCGTGTCGACACTCTGTTGGTGTAGTGGGAATCGAACTTTATAAATCATAAATCACCAAAGTATTTCTCATAGAGAATTTGTCAATGTAAACTTTCTATTAGAAGAGTTTGTGACTGCATCTTTGTTTTTAGAAAGCCCCTCAACTTTCATATTACATTCCGAATACGAGATACTTCATCAGATCTCACTAAAACCACAAGACAAATACTTTCATATTTAACTCGTATCCATTCTATTTTGCAGTTTTTGATAATAACACATTTATATTTTATAACAAGCTTATCGTCATATTAGTCCCAGTAGTCAACAACAAGAATAACTACTACCCAACAATAAAATAAGAATATAATAATAGCAAAAGAATTACAAAAGAAATTTATGGGATTTCTTGAGAGCTTCTCAGCATACATTCTGAAGCATCTCTAGTTATTTTATTTATTTTTATTTTTTTTTTTTTTTTTAATAAGATTGTCTTAAAGAACTCACTGAAAAACTTTACCATTTAATCTCATTGAAATCAAACAATCATTACATAACAAACATACATACCTTAAATACATTATATACCAAACATAAAACATAAGGTGATTATGAGCATATGTAGTTTAAAACCTTTTCAACTTCATAAATTTACTATTTGTTTCAATAACACTCGTATATATACCACTTAACGCAATCGCACTCTTAAAAAACTTTTATAAACATTGTAACTTCTTTTTTTTTTTTTTCTTCATTACTATTATGATAATTGTAATGAAAAAAAAACAAAAGAACAATAAGAACATCATAATGATAATGATAAATGAGTTAAAATGAATGTAAATTAGTGTTTGTGTGTATATTTTTAATGTATGTATAGAATGGTAGGTATTAAAAGTTCGGAAATCAAAATTTCGGAAGATGAAAATCTTGAAATATTAAAAATGCAGGATTATCAAAATCATAAAAATCAAAATCTTGAAATATCAAAATCTCGAATATCAAAATCTCCAAATTTAAAAAATAAGTAATGTTCATATAAAAGAAGGAGTTGTATGGCAGTTACTCGAACCCTCTACAGTAGACCAACCAAATTTTGTATTAACTTTGCCAATTACACCAAACTATTTTTGGCAAAATTTCAGACACCCATCTTTAATAAGTACAGAGTAATGCTCATATAAAAAAAAGAAGTTGTATGGCAGGTACTCGAACCCCTGGACCAAAATGGCTAGATTTATATAGCGATGACGGCTATTACATAAAAACGAATTTGTGAAAATTTCAAAATCCTAGCTCCTTTATTTTTTTTTAATTTATCGTGCGAACGGACGGACGGACATGCATAGCTAAATCGATTTATTTTTCGATTCTGATCTGATCCATACCTTTGAGTCTATATCTGACCCCTTCCTTCTCTGCGTCACAAACTTAATGACAAATTTAGTATACTCTTTTGACTTATAGTCATTCGGGTACAAAAGCATTAAAATTTTGGGTACGAGTTCGAGTTTTCCAAAATTCACTCGTCATTAACCCCCCTTTTCCAAAAGCTTTTCAACAATTAATTATACAATCATTTAAATTAAATATTCTGAAAAACGAAGATATTCCGCTGTTCGTGTCCTACAGCACATACAATAAATTAAATTAAATTAAATATTGTGGAAAAGGGAAATATTCCATTTTTTTTTTGTCTAAACGCATAGAACTAGATTTAAATAGAAATTCTGAATTAAATAAAAAAACAAAACGGTATTTTTAAAAAGCAGGATTTTAAAAAACGATAATAAATTCATTACTCGAATTTTTTTTTCAAATTTCGAAATTTTGAGATTCGAGATTTTGATTTTCGAGCTTTTGTTATCTACCTGTTAGAATACATAAGTAAAATGTATGCTAGATATTTGAATTTATGGTTAGGTTAAAAGTAGATATGATTTAATATAGATTTTTTATTTTTAATATTAGAATTCAAGATATCTTATGAATAAAGTTGAAAAACTATTAATCATGAAAGAGTATATACACTGAGAAAAAATTTATATTTTTGAGAGGAAATAAGTACCTACTATAAATCATGAGTTAAGAGCATTTAATCCAAAATCAGATACATAACAAAAAGCTAATAAATTAAAGTTGTGTTCATTATGTTTATGATTTGATAAAATTATTTAAAAATCTTCTCATCAGTCTGCAAGCAATGGTATTTTTGAGTAATACAAAAGTTAATCCAATGTGAATTACATTAATAAGGCTATGCTTAAAATCTCTATTTTATAAAAGGATTTAATTTGAGCAAAATTAAAACTATTTAGCAATTTATAAATTTAATTACCATTTTCTAGCCTTGGTATCTTCTTAACATGTTCTTTATCACATTTACTTATCGTTTATATTCCATGATACAATCCTTTCATTCTTCAATTGAACTTAAATCGTATATAACGTAAATGTTCCTGGTTACAATCCTTCCATTTTTCAATTAAACTGGATGAATTGAATTTTGTTCAAAGTTTGTATTTCAGTTTCAGCTTGCACACTCTCAAAGCATATAATTTTTAGTTGAATTTCTATTTTTAAAATTCTTAAAGTATTACTACCTTAGGATATTGAAACAACTAAGTACTTCTTCAAGAATTTAAGACTTTTTAATCCAATTAATTTAAATTTCTACTGACATTGGATCTTCAACACTTAAAAATACGTCGCATCGCCAAATTTGCTGACTCACAAAATATGTTTTCTGTACATTTCATAAAATTTTTAAAAATTACTAAACCTTTTATTCTTAGAAAAATAGTTTGAAAATGTATGCCTCATAACTCCTTTCTTTTCACTCTTCTTGGGATGGTTTCCATTACTTATGATTTTGTATTTTTTTTACGGGTATATGATTAAGGGGTACAAACCCTTATTGTTTCAATTCAATAGCCGCCTTACTATTGTACTAAATGATCTCCGGATCTTTTTAAATTCTAAAAAAGATCTTTATCTTATTCAAGTCCACAGATTTTAATTTACTTTTATAACAATCTCTTTATCAAATTTTACCAAATTTTAAAATAAATATTAGGTTTTCCAAAGTGTACGCTTTTTTACAAAAAAAAATTTAAACCCCTCAAAAGCAAATAAAAACCAAAAAAATTTAACCACAAATATTATTATACCCTTAATGTCCTGGAGGTATTCATAGATTAAAGTTAATGATATTTTTCTTTCTTTTATTTCATGTTACTGTTTTGATAAGAAATTTTTTAAGTTTCTTTGTTTCTATCGGACATTTACAATATGAATATTGTAAATCCAAAAGAAACAACTAATATGTACTCGTACAATCACATAAAAAACTTACACATAAGGTGCGTCAAAAAAAAAATAAACCTATGCCTTAGAACACAACATGCAATAACTACTGCTTCAAAATGAAAACTATTAATTTTTTCAACAAACATAATCAATTATTCTCAAAATGAATGTGAGAGATCTTGTGTTTTAAGTTGTTGATAGGGTTTTTTTTCCAAATGATATTTATAATTCTAAAATTTAGTTGAAATATGTATATATACATTTGAATAATACTAATGATATATGTTTATTTTAAAGATTGTATTCTTTAAAACGCTTATTTTGTCCCTATTAACCCAATTAACAAGATCAATCTATTCTAGGACTCGATTTTTTTTACGAATATAATACTGTTAATATACTTGCTAATATATGAAACGATATTGCATCTATTAAGGTCAGAGACCAATTTAGACGTTTCAATTCTACGCGTTATGAGAGAAACTGCTGCCCTACACAATACTACAATTAGTTGTTAATCTCGACATTTTCTAACAGAATTTTATTAATATATGCGCTGTTCAAAATAAGGACGGATTTTCTGCATAAATAGAGATACTGAACTTATCTGAATTTTAAGAATTGTCTGTTACTAGAACAGAAAACATCTTCATTAAAATTGAAAAAATCCTTCTTTATCTGGATCCTTTAAAATTATTCAATAAAATTGTAGCAAACGTTTCATCTAAAATCCTATGTACGTTTTAAAATCCTCGTAACGTTCTTTTTAATACTGTTAACACTCCATGATTTTCGTACCTATTCAGAGTTAAATTTTAAGTTTCATTCAGGCGATTTGACATATATCCTTGGGCCATAATTCTCTCAAGTCTTATGTCCCATTTTTGATGGTTCATATTGATCAAACTTAATTTGGGCACAATCTCTCATTAGGTCCCCTGGTTTTCTAGTCTGTCCTTCCATGCAAAACTTTCATCGTGCTTCCTTTGGAAGAAGCAGCTGCTGCTGCTTCTGATGCCGAGCATGTGCGGAAACCGACCGATCACTTTATGAATTTTATTATGGTTAATTACAAAATATATAATATTCCTCCAAATAGTTGGTAAGTTATAAGGTCCTAAAACTTTTGGGGTGTATTGACCAATAACTAATGGACAACATTGCCTCTCAATTTTCAATTTGCCATACAAGCTTAATTTTGTTAGGGGTATTGTATCTCAGCATTGGTGGGATATATTTCCCCGACAAAATATGGCCTGGGGCCATTTGACACATTACCACTTATTAAATTTATAAACACTATCTTTCAATTCTTTAAAAAATATAATTAACCTTATATTTAATTCTGTAATATGTTATTATTGAACTAAACTAATCATAATACGTATCCTCTATAGACTTTAAATTCCTAACCAGTACCTAAAAGTAAATAAACATTATTTAAATATTAAGAAATTACATTGTATTAATACACAAACTTCCCTAATTATAACCTACTAAATAAATATTTGTTCAATTTATACATATATATATAAAGATAATAAAATTTTATGGTGGGAGAAAATTGAATTAGAGGGTGTAGAAGCAACCATTATAGACACTATAAATATGACATGAAAGAAAAATGCGTCTAAATTTTTAATAAAGCTTTTCTTTTATGTAAATAAATTTACATGTAGGTTTTCATTTATTTACATAGTATGTATAAAATAATATAAATATATACTTATACATATGAATATATACAAATACTCTTATATACATTGCATATACAAAAACATATATATGTTATATACGTTTAAACTTATTTACATTTATTACTAATAATAAAATTCATTTCAATTAATAATTTTTTGAAGTGTCATAATTTAAGTGTCATTATAATAATATTTTTCTAAAAAAAGTTTGAGTCATTTAACACCGCCACTGGTCAACAAAAAAAAAATTGAAATGAATCTCGGGTAAGATGCCAAAATCCTATCCACCTTAAAATGCCAAATCCTATCCACATCCTTAACCCCGAAACCAAACTGTATATTTGTATCATAGATTCAAGACATTAAGGTCATGCTACATTAAAGTCTTATACTACTCCTAGGAACTACCCCTAGGAACCTTAACCTAAAAAAACATTTGTTTTTTAACATTTGTACTCCTAAGAGAATAATCTAGAATAATCCTAAATACATTTTATTTAAATGTATTAAAAACTTGTAGCAATACAAGCTTTAATTAAATTGTGATTTTGAGAACTTACACTACACTACATTTGATTCATCATTTCAAGGAAGATTTATTAGTTTATATTTAGTAAAAAATTACAAGACCTATACTTTAAATTCGTAATCCAACTATGGGAATTGGATTAAATTAATATTTAAGCCCATGTAAAGTCTGGCTTAAGAATGTAGTTAACTAAAAAGGGTTGGCTGAATTAATTTATCTTCATACCTACGAATTGGCTCAAGCTTCCTGTAATTTCGTAAAATGATACAGTGGAGTAAAATTTTTAAATCCCTTATATTGCGATCAGAGCTTCCTGAAATAGGAAAGTTATTACGGAGACTATGAAAAAATGACTATAGAAAATTATTAAACAAGTTAGAGATAGTCTAGCTTTGTAGGGTTAAAGATCAATTAAATTGGCACATGGACAATTGCATTGGGCAATTCGAAAAAATTTTATTTAGACTGATTTAATATGGGGAATATATATATGCATTACAACGATTCTGACTAAGTGAGTTAGCTATGGTGGGTTGGCCCTACGTAGGAACATTTTTGATCAACGATTAATAAAGCCTAATTTTGAGTCAATTTTAACTTCAATCCCTACGGAATATACACGATAGTCCTTTTTTCAAGCTTATTTTATAGACAATATACAAAATTCATTCTGAGTCTGATTAAGAACAAGAAGGAATAAATATTCCATGACCGTCTTAACTCAAAATTTATTATTAACTTCGATTTAAACTATTCTCAGATTAAATAAGATATTCCAAATTGAATTAGATATAAAAACATTTTTTTACTTGAGGATACCCTCGCCTGTTTTTTAAAGCACCTTTTCTGTTGTTGACTTCACTCACACTGTTGACTGATATTGTCTCATTTTTATTTATTTTATTTTTTAAATACAGATTAAACATATACAGTTAAGCACACTCGATAAGTATATTTAAGTATACACATTTAAAGTATTTATTTGTATAGAAATAATCCCTAAACACATAAAAAAAAAAATTTAAATGTGCGTGTTCTCATGTAAACTTAATAAATATAGGGATATATGCTATTAAAGTTTCTGCGTGTTGTTTTCATTAAAACTTAAACAAAACAATTATAAACTCAAGTAAAAATAAAAACAAAACATTGTATAGAAGAACAGGAAATATCTGGTGAGGTTTGGTATGGGGGAATACATACTTCTGAGAATAGGTGGTAATATAGGCTAATAAAGGCACTCATGTTATACGATAAACATACACAATACATAAAAAAAAGAAAAGGACTTGCGTTGCGTTGCGTTTTTATTTTTATACAAAACACAAAGGACAATAAAACCAAGGATATGTAGAGAAATCTTTTTAAGGATTTTTATAAGAATTTAAAAGGATATTGTGGTGCAATGTAAATTATTTATGCTTCTGTTATTGTTACTTTGTTGCTTTAGCTTATAGAAGAAAGAATTTAAGAAAGGACTATAAGTACTAAAAATATAGAATATATATATATATATATATATATAAAATATACACAGGTAAAAGTCAAAGAGACCATAAATAACTATTCTTAGATTACAGTACACTGATTTATATATTGAATTCGGATTACAGTATAGGGACAAATATATGTATCCATAATGTAATGTACGCCTAATGTAATAAGTTTAGTATTTTATAATAAAAAATAATTACAGTTGCAACTGACTTAAGATGTGTAAACTCAGCCAGCTCAACTTCCTATCACCTGTTTTTGATTTAAAACCCAACATCATAACAAAACATAATATTTTAAAATGGCAAATATAGTTGAAGCAAATACCGTTATTCTGAAACAGTTTTTAAATATAGCTCCCGATTTTTGTAACTGATCTAATTAAATACGAATAAAACTCAATTTAAAGAAAATTACGATAAAAACTGAAGATTAAAGTAATAAGAATATAAGAGTTACCCTTTTTAATGAGATTAGAAAGAAAAATTTAATAAAATATAATAAACGAGGCCTCGGAGGTGTAGCGGTTAAACAAATATCTTATTAAAACATGAGGCGGCGGATTCAAAACCCACTTATCGTACTTATAAGTTAGGTAATAAATATAATTCGCAACATCTGAAAAATTAAAGTCTAGCGTACCTTACTAGAAAATAGATATAAAATTTATCCCTATCCTATACCGTACAATCAGAACCACATTAAGTACCAAGGACCATATTCATAGTTTGTGATTTTAGAATAAAAAAAAAAAAAAAATGATTAAATAAATATCATAATCTTGCATATGACTCTAACAGACATTTATACCATCAAAAAAAAGAAAAGTACTGAAAAACATGGTACACATAGTTCAAGGAATTTGATTTCATAAACCACTCTGATTTCTTAAGTGAATAATGTTGCACAATAATAATATAGGATTACAAAGAATTTGAATGGAAGAACATTAAAAGAAAAAAAAATATGCAACAGTTTTCTTTGTTTTTTTTTTTTTTAATCACAAAAGGTAAAAATATTCTTTTAAAAAGTGTTTTTTTAATAAAAGAATATATAATAAAACTTTAATGCAGTGCAATTCTTGAATTTAAGAATTTTTTAAAAAATAAAACATAGGAAGTACATTATAATCTATAAAATCCACAGTAGGTATTTGGAGGCAATAATAGAACTTTTATATTGAAATATCAACTCTTAGAACCAAAACAGGAACTATGCAATATGGTTTTAAGAATTTTAAATGTTTAAGTTGGTATGGGAAGCTAGATGTTAGCCCAAAAAGTTTTGTATTAAATCCGATACGGTATACTAAAAGTCGTTCTTACACTTATTACTCATCGAACGTTTAAAGAGGGTTATAATATTTTTGACCAGCGCAGTGTCATCATTTGTTTGATGAGTCAGAAGTCTCAGAAAGAATTTGGCGCACCACCTTTAATTCTGTCTAATATCTTTATTACAGTTATAACTTTTAATTTTCAACAATGTGTAGAAGTTTCTTTATAAATGGGTACAATAAGCTCTGCATTTTTGTGCTCATTGTTTGCCCTCAAATGTCTTTTTGAAATAGCTTATAATTCTTTGATGTATTTGTCAAATACCCTTGATCTGATATATTTGTAAATCTGGTAAATCACCACTCTAATGCTTCCTCTACCAGTTAGATGTTTTCATTTCATAAAGAATATTGTTGTGTTCTACATTTCGATACCATAGCGCACACTTATCGTAAGTGACAAAAACAAAATTTTGCAGGAAAGCAATTTGAAAGTTCGCCACTGTGTTAAAGGTTAGAGGAGCATGTGTGTCCTACCACCAGAAAAGTTTTTGTTTAAAAATTTTATTATAATTCATTTGAAACTGAAATTTTAAAGTTTTATGAATTTTAATAAGTTAAAAAAAGCTATTTAAGGATGCGGGGGTGCATTTAAGATAAATGTGTCTTTACAAAATGCACTTAGCATATTTGTGCGCTTAGTTAAATAAGCAAAAAAAATGTTTTATTGTCATAAAGCTTTTTCCTAAAGATTCAAACAATTAAAATTAATATTATTTTAAATCAAATAACGTTTATTAGAAATAAAAACTTCATAAAAAATAAATTTATAATACACTCCATGTGCAGTTCTATAATAAGAATTCCTACAGTAACAATATTCATAAACATTCAAACAATTCAAATTAACAAACTTAAAATAATCTTCATTAGAAATAAAAAACTAACTGAAAAATAAATTTTCGAAATAAAATTCGTAACAAAAATTAAAAAAATTTAAAAAAAAAATTAAAAACTCAAGTCTTTTCAATTAATCTTCCTCTTCTTCATCTGAGTAAACGGGAATATTACGACTTAACGAAGGAAGAGTCTCGTAAAAATTCCGGTAATCCTCTGGTATGTTCTTCTTTTCTAGTAAAAACATTAAATCGTTTTTTTTTGCTACACTTATAGTCAAAGGTTTTGGATAAGCTTGTTTTACTTTATATTTGTCTATATTAATAGTTGATGGATTTCTTTTGCCGGATGCAATATTTAGATCAAAAAACTCAGGATTATTTAGGTTATATTTAAACTGAACTATATTTGGTGTTGACTTGTTGAAACTTAGCCACTTTATTTTTAACCAGTTTACAACACCGTTGTCCGTATTACATTTTTTAGTATTGAGCAAGAATTGAGAACTCACATCTTTCCAGTCATAGAAATCTGAATGATGTAACGAATTAACTTCATATGGCTTGGGATTGATTCTAGCCGTTGATATTAAAAGTGCCCATTCTCTGGTAGTGTATATTTGCTTATGTTTCCTTGCTCTTTCAATAGTGGCATGCATTGCATCAGCCTCTAAATATGAATGTCCACTCTCCATAAATTTTAAGTCTATAATTTTAATATTCTTAATCGTGGAAACAGCATACAACAAAGCTGCACAAATATTTTTATTCCTGTTCTGCCCTCCGCAGGTATCTGCAAATCCAGACACATGCTCTACACTTTCCGGCAATTGTTTTAAATACTTTAATAAACAAGTTCCAACTTCATTACTTCCTTTCATGCCGTTGCACTCATCCCAAATATAGCAGTGCCTATCTTTATTAGAAGCATCAAATATCGTAAAATTATATACATTTAATTTTCTTTTGTAATAAAGTTGATTATCCCCCGCATGTGGGGTTGGTAATATAGCTTGAATGTCGAAAGTAATGCTCCTATAATGTAATCCTTTGTCTTCTATAGATGATTTTTTATCTTCTTCTTTCATTTTCATGGAATCGTTTTCCCTCTTTTTATGTAGCAAATAATCTTCTTCTAATAAGTTTTTATCGACTGCTCTCATATAAGCATTACATTGCGGGCATTGGTCTTTTTTTGGTAAAAAAAAGGAAAATTTTGGTAAATAGCTATTGAAAATATTTTGGTACATAAAATGCGACACAGGATTTAACTTTTCCTGAGGACAAAAATTACTTTTATAAAGGCGGTACATCATAGAAATATTTAATTCTGCGCTTAAGTATAATTTTGTCGACTTCTTTCGACAGTAATGTGACTCAATCCGTGGAAAAGAATCTATATATGTCTCTTTACTGATATAACATCAATTTCTTTGGTCTTATTTGACGGAGTTTTGTCTCTTCTGCCATCATTTCCTAAAAGTAACCCATTTTCATTTATTTTCCCTGCAACTCTTTGTACCATTATTGTACTAATTGAAAGAGTTGCATAAAAATTTTAGGCAACATCTTATTTTTTTCTGATTTTTTGTTAAGGAGTATTCCCTAGAAATACTTCTATGAGACTCAGCACCCACTTTTCTTCTCTTTACTTCACTGTGATGTACACATGAAGCAATGAAAGATCTTTGCTTGTCGGTGTTTGTCCATTACAATACAACAACTTAGAATAATAAAACAAACTCAACACGTGCATGTATTGTTTTAATTACTACAAAAAAAATTTTTTATTTTTTATGCACATTCATGGTAAGTGCTCTTATGATATAATTTTTAATCAATTTAACTAAAATTTTCGAAAGAAATTATGATAAGTGCTTTTAGCATATTTGTGTTTTGTGTTGTTTTAATCAATTTAACTAAAATTTTGGAAGCAAATTATGATAAGTGCTTTTAGCATATTTGTGTTTTCAAAATTGATAAAAAATGGACTTATCATATTTGTCATCTCGCTATAAATCGTTTATTATTGCTCCAACACTTACAATATCTTTGCACTATAAAGATTAATGCTCAGAAAATTCAAAAATGTACTTAAGTCAATTTTGAAAAAATTGTCACTTACGATAAGTGTGCGCTATGGTATCGATTTTTAGAAAATTCTTTCGACGACAAATATTTATTTTTTGGATTTGGCGAAGCTAGTTGCTAATTTTTAGTTTTTTTTTTTTTCTTTATTGCTCATCTTGGCAGTATAGGATATCTACTAGGGATCTCCAACAGACTTTATTCGGAACACTCATTTTTGCTTCTTCTCAGTTTTTCAAAGTTAAGGTCAGTTCTTTTAACATCTGCTCGCTCCCAAGGGGTTTTCCACAGTAAGTATTTGCAGTTATTTTGATATCGTGTTCACCTCCAAGAGGTTTTTAAGACCAACTCTTCTTTGGGTTCCATGTGGATAATTATTTATATATATATATATATATATATATATATTTAATTTATTATTTTACTTCCCCTTAGAATATTTCATTTATTAAATCAATCAATTTTAAATCCAAGATGAAAAAAAAAGTGTTTGTAATCAACATTCTTTAAAGTTCAAGCGGGATTGTACTTAAATTCACTGTGTTCACTTAAAAACAAAAACCTAAGAATAATTATTAATTTATTACTTTTTTTAACTCTCCAATACTTGATCCCAATTTTTTTTCTTTAATGTGCTATTATAAATCATTATATAGTTTTAAATTCATTTTTATAAAATCAAATCTATAAAGTCTGCTGCTTAATTTGTTATCTTTAAAACAAATAAAAAAAAATTTCCAAAAAATCAAATTAACTTTTTAAACAAATAAAGCTGAAAAGTATCAAAATTTAATAAAAGTGGTTTTTCTAATTTTAATTTCGCTTGGGGGTCTTTTACAAAAAAAAAAACCAAACACTACTATCATCCATTCAAACAATTTATAAAAATTTTCATTGAATCCAGGTGGGTGATTAACAAATCTTATAAGTCTTTAGTTTTTACATACCTAGATATAAAACAAACACAGGTACTTGCATTAAAAATTATAAATCTCTTCTCTTTTTGCTTTTGTCCATATACAACCCTGAAATTTATCTGTCCACATGGTATTGGCCTATAAATGGAGGATTAAAGTTTTTTTTTTATTATCTTTTGTTTTTTGTTCATTAAAAAAAATTTATATGATGAAAAACGAAAGCAAATTTCAAATCTAATTTATTCTATAGTTAACGTGTTCTTGTTGTTTTTTCCGTGTTCTCTTTCATTTTCTATTTCAGTTTTTTTTTATCAAAAAGATTAAAAAATAATCTGGAGAAGAAATTGAAGGGAAATTTAAAAAGCCCAAAGGCATATAGTCATCAATTTTGTTTTTTTTTTTTTTTTCAATTCTTTAAATTAGGAACTGAAAAAAAGACCCCCGTTTTATGATTAACTATCAGTGTTTAGTTGTTTATAATTTTTTCTTTAAATTTTGAGCCAAGTACATTTTTTGTCCAAAATATTTCAACAGAGTTAAGTGTAGTTGCCTACAGTAGAAGGAAAGGGATTAGACAGCTACATATAAATTTGAGCTTCAATTAATGCACTGGTTTTAGGCTAAAAGATCATTAACTCAGGGTTCCTTAGTTGAAAATCGGTTTGAGGGCGAAACTAAAACCGATACCTAAGTCAAATAATTTGCAAACTGAAAGATAACAAATGTTTGAAAGCTCAACTACACGATAAAATCTTTTATTTTATTTCCTGAGGATTGAAAAAAATTTTCAAAACGAACGTGCTGAACCGCTTGAAAGTCCGACATTCCTACTCATTAAAACCTCCCCCGTAGCAAATCAATTGGAAAAACACCCAACCCGCAGTATTATAACTGAAAAGTACCAATGAGACATAAATGTCCATATAGGTTTGAATGGTAAGCCATAGTAAGTTGTTAGCTTTAAGCTAATGAGACTTTAAGCTACGACTGCAAAAATGCTCGGATAGTTGTTCCACGTCTCCTGAATAAAATTTTAAGAAGAAAATACCAGGTTTAATACAAGTGAATCCCTTTATGTTGCATAAAATTGAATTGTTTTGGAGTTTTTCAAAAGCTCCCTCAAGGCCACAGGAGCATATCTGCCAAGTATAGATTTCAGTCATTTTGCTTTGCGTCTCTTAACATAAATTGGAGCAGCATTTCAAGAAACTGCCGCACGTTTTGCAATATCAAACATGAATACTTAAATAGTTAAATGTAAATGAAAATTAGTGATAAGATAAGCTATTTGAAAATTAGTGGTAGGGTAAATAGCTTTACTTGTTTTTTATTATAAGACGAAAAGCTAAGATCATGTATTTACATTTCAAAAATATATATATACTAGCTGTTGGCCCGTCACAGAATGACGGAAGGTCAGTTGAAAGAAGAACTTTTTCTAATTAAGAACTATTTCTAATTTAATTACATATATTACATAAACATATATTATATATCAATACCATTTTCTTAAATAAAATGGTAACCGTTGCATTGTACGTAATACAGACTATGCTTCAATTCTAGTTATGTACAAAAAAAACAAAAACTTATATGTTGTTGTATCTAAAAATTTGAAGAAGAATAATTTATTTAGTCTACCTTTTTTATGTTTTGAATTTGATAAAATTTTGGGGCTGTTAGTTCAAATCCCTTCTTGGTGAAATGTTTTTTTAATTTCAATTAATATTTTTTTTTTTATTCAATTACGTACTTTTTAAAATTAAGTTCGATAAATTTGTGTTAATAAGAGATGTGAAATAGATTTATTTTGTTTCAATAATGATTTATTTCTCCAACTATTAATGTTTTGTATATACATTTTTAAAAAATGTTGTTATACATTCTATATTGTTTCCTTTGTTTAGATTCAAATCAAAATACTTGTTTGAAGGCTAACCGTTCTATAATGTACTTATTCAACATGCTAAATAATGTATCTATTTATATGTACGTGAAATTGTATTAAATAAATGTTGATTTTTGAATTGAGTTTTGCATTATCAAATGCAAATTATAAATTTTATTTGAAATTTTTTTAATATACCTAACCCTAACTAAGTTTAAAATCTATTTTGTCTGGTTTTTATGGTGCATTGAACTCAGAGGTATTGTATACCTGAACCCACTTTCCCAACCGTCAGTTGTTACATAATTTTTTTCCATTTTAACTTTTAAATAGATAAATAATTAAAAAGTTATGAAGGAAGGGATGAGAGATAGATGAGGTAGAGTTGAGAGCGAGATGAGGGGAAACTTTGAAATTACTTTAATACATTTCTTGGTTTATTTGCTTAAGCAAACCAAGCAATGCATCAAAGCATACATTGGGCTTTCGCCCTTATTTCAGATATTTACTGAAAATTATTAAGACCAACTACACAAATGTTCCTGTGAAGCATTGTCTTCTTAATTTTTATTGACAAAATGTCTTACTATATATTTAAAATTTCCAGAAAATCTTCTGTGATTTTTAAAACTGAAATGAAATTTTTCATAAACTAATAAGTAAATTTTATTTCAAAAAAAAATTTTTTTTTTTTATTAAAAATAAATAAAATATTTTTTGGCCTGCTTATGATAATTTATGATATTTTATTTTCTAAAATAAAACACATCCAACAAAACGTCAATATTTTATTTTTTTATAATTGAACACATCCAACAAAACACATTTAATTGAATGCGTTTGTTACACCTCATTCTAGACAAATATATTAATAATAATAATAATAATAATAATAATAATAATAATAATAATAATAATAATAATAATAATAATAATAATAATAAATAATAATAATAATAATACTCATATCTAATGTCGAAGTTGTTTAATTAAGAAGTTTAATGTTTTAAATAAAATAACTTTAGCTTTAAGGGGTGGGAAGCGCCCTACTTTATGGTGTGGTAGAATTGTATAAAACCCAAATTCCACTTGTACTAAATAGACACAATTAAAGGAAATGTTGAATTTTCTAAAAATAACTAAATAATAAATGAAAGTTCAAATTTATAATATCCAATAATCAAAAGAAATATACGTTTTATTGGAAAAATGGTGGTGGAAAATTTAGATGCTTAAAAAATTATCTGAATGAATAAATGAATGAAAATATAAATAAAGTTTAGATCATAACTTTCAAAATATTTACAATAAAGCCAGGTGGTACCAATACAGTTTTTCTAGGAAAGTTGGAAAAAAAAAAAAATTAAAAATTTCCAAAAGGATTTTCAAAAAGAAACTTTAAATCAATAAAATTTTATAAATTTTTTAGAAAAAAAAATGGATATTTAAGAAAATTTAAAATAAAAATAAAATTAATAGAAAGGTCAATAAAATAATTAAAATTTATTACCTACAGATTTTGATTTAATTTTTTATATTGATTATGAGAAAATAAAACACATCCTAAAAGTATGCAATGTGGGTAGGATTATGCAATCTACATAAATTTCTTTCATTCGTGTTCCACAGAATTTTTATTTTTTTTTTGTTCAAAAAATTTTTCCATCAAAATAATTTTGATAATTTTTTTGCATATTTTTAGGAGACTTTATAATTGAACACATCCAACAAAACACATTTAATTGAATGCGTTTGTTACACCTCATTCTAGACAAATTTTTTTGCATATTTTTAGGAGAATTTATAATTGAACACATCCAACAAAACACATTTAATTGAATGCGTTTGTTACACCTCATCCTAGACAAATATATTAATAATAATAATAATAATAATAATAATAATAATAATAGATGATAATTTCAATTGATTGGTAAAATTTAAGTCATAGCCTATTCATATCTTTTAGTTAATCAAAACTCATTTTATACAGATTATACTCATAAATATTAATCTTTAAAGTTAAAATAAATTTAAACTATTAACTTTTTTATTAAATAACTGCTTCTGACTGTTTTAAAATTCAAATATTTTTCCTACAAATAATCAATAAAACTAAATTTCTATAAATTCTTTTTTTTTTTCAGTGTTGGGAAGAATGTGCTAAGCCACCGCACACAAAATTAACAAAAACAATACAGGAAACATGGTCATTAAGAACTGTTTCAATGTTACAACAAGATTCATTAGTTCTAGTTGATGTTTCATGGGATCCACAATTGAATACACCAAATCAATGTTTAGTTACATGGGAGGTATCTGGTGGTGGACTAATGGGTAATTTATTAACAGAAACCTATAGTGTACAATTATCATTATGGCCGGATACAAAATATCGTGTACAAGTTACCTGTAAAAATAAAGTAAGTACACTTTTTAATTATTTATATTTTTTGTATTAGTAAGAAAACAATTGTTGTTTGATATAATTACTTTTAAGATATGAATATGATTTGTTATGCAATATTTTAAAAATTGTATAACACTTTAACCCAAATAGTTTTGATTGATAAGAGAGTTCGATCAAATAATTACGAGCACAATACACTCATACCTGACTATACCGACGCTCTTTTATACGACTTTTCGCTATAACGCTTTTTTAACAAATGGCCTAGGCACAAAGTTTCGTTATACGATGAAAAAAAAACACAAATTTATGTTTACCTGAAAAAAATATATACACATATTTTTCTGCGTAATCATGGTTACATAAAAGGTTATGTGTTCATAAATAAGCTTATTTATTCTTTTTCGTTATTGTTAGGAAATACGAGGTTGGTTTGAAAAATTTAAAAATCAACATAATTAACACAACTTAAAAATAAAAGATCAATCAGCTATTGCCGATGATCAAACAGTAAACGAATACCCAAACATTTTAAACAGAGTAATTGAAAGCGGTAGATGCCATCCTGAACAAGTTTTCATTGTGGACGAGACAGGAATTTATTTGAAACAAATTCTAATAGAACCTAAATTTTAAAAAAAATTAAAAATCTAACGATTCCTACTCCCTGCTAATGATGCGGGGAATTAGCGAAATCTTTTAAAGGACTAAACAAGAAATACTTGCGCGTTATTTGGAAATCTAACAAAAAAGCTTGGAAAAAAGTTTATAGATTTTGTTAGTTTCTATACCCAGCGCTCTGTTTTGAACCCCTGCTACCCCCTGCCCTGTCTCTTGTATTTCAACAGCGCCGCTTTGGGTCATCTTCTTTAAACGAAATTGTATTATTTTTTTAACTAACCCCTTTGCATAAAATATAGTAACCAATGAAATTATTAAATTTCATTTTTCATAATATTTTATCACTTAATTTAACTATTCTTTTTCTTTACAGAATACCGGATCAATGAGTCGATCATTACCACTTAATATTGATACATCTGAAGCGATAACAACTCATATACCAATAAAATCAACAAATAAACCAATTAATATAAAATCAACAATTAAACAACAACAACAACAGAAACAAAAAATATCATTAACTACAACACAATCATCATTAATGGCTAATTTACCATTTGCAACATCATCATCATCTGCATCAATACCAATATCAGCACCTATACCAACATTTATGGATCATCCATTATCATCATTTGAAGATGATAATAATGATGATATTGATATTAATATTGATGATCAACAACAACAACAACAACAGCCACAACAAAATCTCCAACAATCCAATGAATTATCACAATCCAAAACAAAAATAATAATCAAACATCCAAATAATAATAATAATAATAATAACAATATTATTAATCGTAAACATACTAATTATATATTCGATTTAAATCATGATACATCAATTAATACAAATTTGGATAATAATAATGATAATAATTTGGATGTTACTGATATACAAGTTGATAAATTAATACCATTAAATCAATCATCTGATTTAAATATAATAAATATTGAAACATTATCTGATATACAAAAACCATTATTATTTGGTATACTAGCTGGTATATTATTATTAACATTTGTATTAGCCATGTATATATGTGCATTACGTAGTCAACGTGTTCCTAGCGATAAAACAGCACTAATTGATGATGATGATGATGGCTGTAATAGTTTAGATAATCATCATCATCATCATAATACATCAAAAATACAATCAAAAAATTTTTTTAATAAAAATTGTAGTAATAATACATCATATTATGATGCTAATGATATTATTAATAATACAATAAATAATACAACAACAACATCATCAGATTTACCAACATCATGTAATACAACAAATCATTTTGGAAGTGGTCCTAGTAATATTTTAAATCCAAATTTTTATTCTAGAAATGTTCATGTATTGACTGTATAAAAATATTTAAAAAAAAAAATAAAAACAAAAACTAAAAGAAAAAATTTAATAATAATATAATATAATTAAATATTGTAATTTTTTTTTTTTTTTTGCTAATTAATTTTAAAATTAATTTTTTTTTTTAATTAATTTTTAATTTTAAATTTAATAAATAAAAAATAAAATTTAATTTTATAAAAAAAAAAATAAAAAAAAACAAAAAAAAAAAATTTTAATTTAAACGATTCTTCTTTATTTAATAAATTTTTTTATTGAGAAAATTTTCATTTATAAATTGAGTGAATTTATTTTATGAGTGTGTTCATCTGAGTAAATGTATATTTTTAATTTGTATTTATGTATAACTGTACAATTTTCAAAAATACAACAAAAAAAAAAAAAAACAAAAATTTCCTATCTGAAAGTAAAGTAAAAGAACAAAAACAAAATTCTTCTTAAAATATAAATAAAAACAAAGAAACACAATAATAAAAAATATGAGTGATAAATATTGATAATGAGTGAGATTAAATTGTGTCCTGTGGTACGTTTGTTTCATTGTTTAGAAGTATGTTTGAGTAAAAGTATAAATGAGAATGAATTAACTTTGTTTATTTTTTTTCTTAATTAATTTTAATTAATAAATTATTTTAATTTAAAATGGTGTGATTATGTTTTTATAATTTTTTTTTTTTTGTGGGAATCCTTCAATATTTTCTGATAGATTTTTTGTTTTAAAAATTGAATTTAAAAAAAAAAAAAAGAAAATATTAATGAAATTACAAAAAAAAAAACGTATTTCTAATAATTAATTAGAAATTAAGAGTAAAAAATAAACAAATTAAATATGGAATTAATATTATTTTATTTATAATTTTTTTTTGTAAATTAATTATAATAATACATAATCATTTCAATTTATTTTTTTTAAATTAAACTTTTTAAAATAGATACCTATATATATATACTATATCTTAAAAATATAGAATTAAAAAATTTGACTACAATACAAATACATACAAAACAAAAAAAAAACTAAATAACTACTATTACTAATACAAAAGAAAAAAAAAAGTACAGTACAGTTTATAAAATAGATAATATTATTTTTGAAAATTAAAATTAATAAAAAGACTTGAATTAATAAAAATAAATATTTATATATATATAAAGAAAAATAGTAGGTATTCATAAAAAAAAACAAAATATTAATCAATTATTAAATTGGACGCTATTTTAAAAAATATCAATTTAAATGTTTAAACCAGAATCAAACTCTATATTCAACCTGGGATCCCAAGAAAATACAAATACTTACTTATGTATCTATTTACCAATTACAAACAGCTCTAACTGAATATTTAATCCATTTCGGAATCCCACTTCTTTCTATTACTTTGACATGATCATTTATCATTTCTACATTTGGGGCAGGGTCATAAGTCATTATGACCTATTTAGTGAAACATAAGTTCCTAAGAGAATTATTACTCATAGCAGTGAGCCATAACTCGCTAATGGGCTTATGACCCTGGGAGTTTTGGTCATAACTTCCTTATACAGTTCTCAACTGAGAGCATTATTAGTAATATTAAAAAAAATATTAATTTTAATTATATAATATCAGTGACGGGTATACATTTTGGAGTTGGATTTGAAATCAGAGTATTCCCTTTTTCCAAAATTAAGAAATCTTGTAACCAAAGTCTCGAATTTATAAATACTCTGAAAAATGGGTCAACTTTGATTTTTTAATCAAATATTCTCCCTAATATAGTATCTCGCATAGATAAATATATATATACATATTGTTGTACATCTAATATTTTACTTATATATATTTTTATATTATCATACTTTAAATTATAAAGATCAGAAAAAACTTTCAGAAATTTTTTCAAAATTTTGACTTTAATATATTACGCTTAAACACACAATTTAAGTTATATTATCCCTAAGGGACTTATGACCCTGGGAGTTCTGACCCCGCACCTCTACATTTATGTTTATTCAACAATTTCTGTTACAAAATAACTCTTTTGACTTTAATTTCAAGCTTTTCTGAGTTCCTTCCATATCTTTTCTAGTATAGAACAACTGTGTTACGTTTTATAACTTAACAAAAAATTGGGTTTGATTCTAAAAGTGACTTAAAACTTTTTTAAATCTTATTTTTCTTAATTATTTCTTCCATACATTATAATAACACACATAGCTACATATAAATTAGAATACAAATTGTATATTGAAAAAACTACAGTCCTGGTAAAAATATTTCAAAAAAAATAAAAATGAAAATACATTTTAAAGTATTTTAAAACTTTTTTATATTTATTAAATATTATATTAAATAGCCATTTTTTTCCATTTTTTAAATAAAACCTTTAATAGAATTGAATTAATATCCAATAATTACTTTTTTAAATTCTTTAATTATAATTAACTAAATATTAATAAAAAATAATTAATGCATTTTTGCTCAATATTAAAATAACAAAATAAATTAAAATAAATTACAAGTTTTAATTTTAATTCTTTTGTAAATAAACTTTAATTTAATAACAATTATTTTTTTTTAAAATGGCGTTCAAAATTCAAAAAAACTTTTCAATTTTTTAATTTTTCTTACAAAATGTGCAAAAATTTATGTGACATAAGTTTAGATGCGCTGTTTATTAATATACATATAATTTTGCTATAAATGCGGGGTTTCAAAATATTTCCAACCATTAAAAATCGGTGTTGGTGTCCCATTGTAATATAATATTATGTAAGGTCTTGGACAAGATCTCATAGTACTCTGTTATATTGTATACAATGATAAATGATCAAAAACCAATGATGAGTCAAAATAAAAAAAAATTCAGAATGGGGTTGAAGAAACTTCGATCGTTGCATTTTAATTGCAAATTGATCCGTAATCTGTAAATCTGTAATGAGTCACAAGGATCCCAAAATTGGCGATAAATTTATCACTAATATATCGAAAAACTCCAGTTCTTCCAAGTGATCCTATTATTCCATAAAATTTTACTAGATAATTAAGTGAAATAAAATCTCATTTAATTTTTATTAATTTTTCATGATCCAATGCTTCACTACTCTGGCTTTATTCTTTTCATTTATTCTTAATAATTCAACTTCTCCTTAAAAATTAAGATTAACTTGTACTAACTTCCATACGATTTTAGGATATAATCAACTTGGGGCATAAACTATTAATAAAGTGACCTCTGTTGCACCTATCCAACAAATGAACTTTTTTAAAAGGAACACGATAAATAGACTCCTCTTTTTACAACAAACCCCTCAATTTATATGCAATATTAAAATAAATTAAATTATATGATGTTCAAATAATTAAAAAAAAAATTAACAAATTTCAAAATATCAAAATTAAATCAAAATCAAAGTATAAAAATAATTAAAAAACATGAAAAAAAAAAATTATTTTAAATATGCAAAAACAAAATAAATAAATATATATATATATATATATTAAATATTAATTAATTATTAATTAAATAGTAGTGTAAAATAAAACATTTTATTTTTTTTTTCATTTTTAATCAGCTTAAAAACACAAAATAAATTTTTTAAAATAAAAGAAGACTAAAAAATTTAAAATATTAATTAATAAAAATAAATAAGGAAATTAAAATTTTACCTAGTCCAATATATAAATAAATTAATTAAATAATCAAAAAAAAATGAGTGTAAAAATTAAGTATATTCTTAAATAAAAAAAAAAAAAACTATATTTTTTTTACATATTGTTGCTTAGGATTTGACTATATTTTGGCTTTTAATTTAATAAAATTTACAATTTTTTTTTTTTTTTAATTAATTCTAATTCAATATAATTAATTAATTATAATTTAATTATAATTAAATATTATTATATAATACTCATAATTGATTTAAAATAAAATATTAATACATAAATTATTTTTTTTTTTTTTAATAAAATATCAACATTGATAATTAAAATAAATTGAATAAATATTAAACCTTAGAAAAAAAAAATCCGTCTTTCCATTTAATTATTTATTATATATAATTATATTATATATAAATATTATTATATAGAGTAAAAGAAAATAAAAGGAAAACTGAAAAAAAATATGTCCAAGGAAAATTAAAGCAGGGATGAAATTATTTAATAATCGATTTAATTCAAAGTGATATAAGAATTTTTTTAAAATTACATTTCTTTTAATTCTTAAGAGATCATTTTTATTTTTTAAACAGATCAAGTTTTTGTGACTGCATTAATGTCAATGTCATATATGTCTAAACAATTGAATTGAGTAATTTTCAATCGATATTTGACATTTATTAACTTTCCCAAAGAAGCATTTTTTAAACCCATTAAGTATTTTTTTAGTATCCATTAAGTGACGCTTTAAATATAGTTTATTGTGAATGACTTGTCAATTCATTAATACAAAATTGACAGAAGAAGTATAAATCCAATTCACAATAATAAATGTCAGACCTTGAATACTTTTTTGTAAAAGTTTAGTATCCATTAAGTGGTGCTTTAAATACAGTTTATTGTGAATGACTTGTCAACTCATTAATTCAAAATTGACAGAAAAAGTATGAATCCAATTCACAATAATAAATGTCAGACCTGGAATACTTTTTTGTAAAAGTTTATTATATCGAATTCTATTATTAAATAAACAATATTACATCAATTATTATTTATTAATTTTGACCGATGATTTTTGAATGAAATGACTTTAGAGGATCACGTAATTAACCTAATTTTTGCAAATAATACAAATTAAAACATTGGAATAGTGTTGCCAATAAATTAAATACTTTAATATTTACATTATAAATTGCAAAAGCAAATATTTGAATTAAATTTGTATAATTTCTGTAATACCGTACAACAACTTTCAGTTGAAAATAAAATGATTATTAAATTAATTGAATTAAAGAAAAAAAACTTTATATTAAATCGATTTAAATATTTCAATGCTTCGATATATAAAGACTATATATAATTTAGCTTCTTTTAAATATAGTAAAATAAAATGTAATTTATATAAATTAATATAAAATATTATATAATATAAATAAAATATGTTAGGTTAATATACATTTAAATATTAAATATTAAAAAATTTATTACATTAAAAAAAAAATTTCAAAAAACAAAAAAAAAAAAAGAAAATTGCTTTTAATTTTCATTTAATTTATTTTATTTTATTTTTTTTTTTTTTTAATATAATTTCTGAATTAATTTAAAATATATTAAAATTTTAAAAACTTAACAAACAAACACAATAAAATTAAAACAAGTATTTAAATAATTTAAAAAACACATTAAAAAAAAAAAAAAAATAAATTTTTATCAAAAATCTTTTTTAAATTTAAAATAAAACGAACCAAATTAAGATTTTTCCAGTAATCCAGTTTTAATCCACATTAATTTCCTCCAAATTGTTTCCGTAATGTAATTTTTCTTTCCCATAATTGTCCTTTTTCCATTTATTTTATATAAAAAAAAAAAAAAAACCACAATGTTTTTTTTTAAACAATTTAAAAGAAAATTAATTAAAAAATATAAAAAAAAAAAGAAATTTTAATAAAAAAATGAGCACGACAAAATTCCTCATAATTAAATGAAAACAAAAAAAAAAACAAAATGAAAATAACAAAAAATTTATCTAAAATTAAAACTAAAAAAAAATTTATTAAAAAAAAACCAAAAAAAAAAAATTAAATTAAAAATTGTTTGGAATATTAAAAATTTATAAATTTAACCTTTCGGCTTGATCAAAATTTATAATATTGTAATAATTGTAATTTGTAAAAAAAAAAAAATTAAATTTATTAATAATGGTGGATTTTTGTACAAAATATGAGAAAATCAAAAAAAAAAAATATTAAATTAAATTAAAAAATTATATTTGTAAAAAAAAAAAAAATAACTTAAAAATCCCAAAAAAAAAAAAAACAATGATGTGCGAAATTAATTAAAATTATTAATTTGTATAAAAAAAAAATTAATTAAACCTTTTTTATATGTCTATGAAAATTATTAACATATTGTGTAACCAACAATTTGGAATGTTTATAAATGATTTGATTTATAAATTTAGTACTTTAATATTTACATTAAGGCTCCATTTTGTTATATTAAACTTTAGTTTGCTTATGTTCCATTTTAGCATTTCATAATATTTGTGAAAAACAATGGTAAATGTAATAAGGCTTTATAGTTTTACATTTACTTTATTTTATTCAATGTAAGTGTAATTTTGAGAACTTAAAATTAATTCAAAGGAGTTGAAAAATGTTACTAGAACTGAGCTAATATATTTATATAAAAATTTTTTATACAAATAAAATGAGCTATCTGATAGCTCAGTGGTAAAGTGACGGCTTTTCATTCGAAATGTCTCGGATTCATACCCTGGTCGGATCATATCTAATAAAAAACAAATATAGTGTATATTACAATAATTTAATAATCAGGCTAAATGTCAAATTGGCAAAATGATTAATATTATCAGGCAATATTTACTATTGTCTCGTACTACAAATAAAAAGGTAAATAAATATAATGAGCTGAACTAAAATGACAGATAATTTTTAATTTGTCAAATAAATATATGAGTTCGATTAATTATTTGTATTCACCTTATCATCATATAACACAAAGGAATTAATGTAGAACCAATACGTATTTTTTTATAAAATTCTTCCTCTAAAGATTTAATTAATGAAAAACATCAAAATGAATCAACATCGAGTGACATCAACGACATCAAGCGACATATATTTAAAAGCAACATCATTTAATTGCTTGATTTTCTGTATTTATGCAAATTTTGTCATACTGTCTTATGAGTACTGTAAATTATTTCAACTGTCATAGCTGTCAACTTTGGTAGTTATTCAGCATTGTATTTTTATTAGTTGTATTTCAACTGTCATCATTTGTAATTTTTAAGTATTATAAAAATAGAATAATTTAATTTAACCATTTTAACTGCAAAACAAAATTAATCATTTAAAATATTAAATTTACTAAATACAATTGATTATAAACATTCCTTTTGACATAATATATAATAAATGTGTATTAAAATTTAAATATCGAAATTTTTATCAAAAAAAAATTTTTTTTTTTTTTGAAACCCTTGTTTGTTATTTAATATATTTTTATTCTTGTTAAAGTTTAAAACTTTTTACTTAATTGTTTTTTATATTCGTTTCTTATTTTTGCTTTTAAAAAAAATTTTTATTTAAAATAAATTGTAATCTAAATATACAATAATTGAAAAAATTAAATTAAAATATTGCAAAGACTGTAAATATTCTTTTAAATATTAATTAAAATAATAAAACAAAATAAAAAAAAAAAAAATGAAAATTATATATTTAACTTTGCTAATAAAATCAAATTATCCTCAGATTTTTAATATCAATAATTAAATAAATAATTATAATTAAAAAGGAAATTAAAATTAAAAAAAAAAAATGCAAAAAAAAAATAAATAATTACTAAAAATATTCATAAATTATAAGATGTAATTAATATAATAATATTAATTTATAATAAAAATTCTTTAAAAAAATAAAAAAACAAAACATATAATAATATTTAAATTAATTTTTTAGTAATATAAATAAAATTTATAAATAAAATAAAATTTTTAAAATGAAAATAAGATAAAATTTTTTTTTTTTTCCATTAAAGCTAAAAATTAAATTTAAATTACAAATGAAAATAGAAATGGTAATGCAAAACTATGTAAAAAAATTTCAAAATAAATTATAAAACATATTATTATTATAAATAAAATTAAAATTGCAACATACAACAAAAAAAAAAAAAAAATGAAATTGAAATTTAAAATAATCTTAGTTTTTAGTATAAAAAACTTAAAAATTGACTTAGAATAATTAAAAGAACAAAATGATGAAAGTAAATAAAAAAAAAAACAAACAAATTAATAAAAAATTAAAGAAAAATTATTAAATTGAATAAATAAATAAAACTTTAAAAAAAAAAAATTGGAAAAATAAAAATTTATTATATATAAAAATAAAATATTTGTTTTGTTTTTAATAATTATTTCTATATTTTCAGATTTATTTATTAATTTTTTTTTTTTTTTTTTAAGCGCTAACCTTTCATTTGTTTGGCTAATAAGACTCTCAATACCATAGCTAAATGTTGGAACGGGGAGTCATTTTATGTACTTTTACATACAATTTAAACATGAGATATTACTAGGCCTTTTAACATGTAGAAACGTCTTAGATTTTCAATAGATACAATTCTATTTTTGTTTAAATCGTAAGATTTTTTATTTGAGTTATAAGGTATTCTTTATCTGTGAGTTATATTATTCAATTAAATTATTTGTTTATATTTTGCATTTGTTTATATTGTTATATTAATGTATTTTTTATTAAAGATATATAATTATTAATTATTGATTAAGCCATTAATTTGAACCCAATGGCGAATGGTAGATGAGTCGAGTCGAAAACCAGAATATTTTTTTCTTTCACTGGGATTCGAAGTTGGCACTCAAGCAATGTGCCACCCAGTCATATTTATATTTATTTAACTTATTGTGTACATAATTTAGAATATTTGCACACATTTCATACGGGCCCTTTGGCAGTATCAGAGTCATTGAAACTATTATTAAACCATAAGTAATATTATATTTTATTTTGTTAAATATCAATATAATTTGCATATAACTTTATATACATTTCATCACATAGACCTCTATATTTTCAAATCTTTAATGTAAAAAACCACATTGGTTATTAACCGAAGGAGTGTATTAACCGAGTCGATTCTAACACTGGTTAAACCTTTTATTAAGAAGGAAAATACATAAAAAATTAAAAAATATTATTTAAAATCCCCTTGGTAAATACTACCAAATACAAAATAAAATGTAAAATATACGTGTATGTTATTTAAAATATACATGATGATGTTTAAATAGAATTACTAGTTATTTGATTGAAACTACTGAAAATTGGATGCACATCTTGTCACAAGGACTAGGTGTTGGAACAGTATCTGTCAAATACGAACAAAGTGCGCTCCTTGACAATTTTGTTGGTGCTCAAATTCAACTGAAATTAAAAAATTTTGAAAAATTTTAAATTGTCTATTGAAATTCTATTAAATTCATTTGTATTCAACTTGAAATTGGAATTGATAGCAGTTCAGGCAGATGGACATGGAGCATTAATCCATAGAAATCATAATAGAATTTTTAAAAATCACTTCGGAATCCAAATATTCAAATCTGATTTCCTTAGAAATTATGAACATTATCCAGTTCGAATATTATCCATATATCTGTGAATCATTTTATTTAATAATGAGAATGAGACGACATGGTGTTTTTAATTAAGATTTTCGAAGTATTAAGATTACATTAAGATTTTCTAGGTAATCCCATTACTATTTCAAAAACACCATTTCAATAAAGTCTTATATAATTAGAAAATTATATATATACAAACATATTTCGAATTTCTAGGAATTAATTTGGAAAATGTCAAAAAGAAATTTTTAAAATATGTTTGATTATAACATTAAATAATATTAGTGATTTTAATTATAATTTAAAATTAATTAAATTTACTAAATTTTTTTTGATGTTAATGTAAAGTTGTCATACACTTGTTTTATATAATAGAATTAGGGAATTTTCCAAATCAAAAACATTAACATTTCAAAATAAATTTTTTTTAAAACGTAATTAAAAATCATTTAAAAGAAAAGTATAACTAAAACAACTAAGAAATTCAATATTTGAATAAAAATTATACAAAAGTTGAAAGAAAAAATTTTCTAATTAAATATTTTCATTATTTTATTAATTAAAAAATCAATCAAAGACAAATTAATCAATTAAAAGTTGAAATAAAATAGTGAAGGCCGAAATATATTAAAAATTGCTTTGAAGCTTTATTACTTTTTTACATCAACTTAATCTAATTAATATCTTTAATTCATCACTCAACATGTTCTAATTATCTTCAATCAATATATAAGTAATCAACTAAGATGACAGTTTTTAACTTAACGTTCTATCCAACACTTCTCTATGTCTCTACTCCCATAGTATTCTGGATATATTCATGCAATATGAAAATTTCATCAAAGAGTAACAAAATCTTTTTAACCAGGAATATCAGAAGGTGCTCAGTTCTTTTAGTCCAACACTGCTGAAATTTGGTAATCACAAAAAAAAAAATGTAATCACGAGGTTAAAAAAATCACTAATATCGAGTTTCTAGCATTATTATACAAATTTATAAGTCAAGGCGCAAAAAGACAATAAAATGTAAATCTTAAGACAGTTAACTTAAAGGGCACTGTTTGTTGGAGAAGAAGAGGAAAAGAAACGAAATACCAGCGTGATTGAATGCTTATCGGCTGAGTGGCACAGTGGTTAAAGTGCCGACCTTTCATGCGAGAGGCCCCGGGCTCGAATCCCAGTGAAAGTGAAAAAAACTCTTATCTGGTTTTTAACTCGACTCAGCTATCATTCGCCTTTGGGTTCAAATTAATGGCTTAATTAATAATTATATCTTTAATAAAAAATACATAAGTATAACAATATAAACAAATACAAAATGTAAACAAATAAATCAATTAAACAATATAACTCACTGATACAGAATACCATATAACTCAACAAAAATAGAATTGTACCATATATACAAAAATATTACAATATAAACAAAAATAGAACTGTATTTATCTGAAAATCTAAGACATTTCTACATGTTATAAGGCGTAGTATTATCTCATGTTTAAATTGTATGTGTTCATTTGATCAGTTCTAATTTATGAATATATTTCCCCTGTTCCGACATGCACATATATAGTCAGGCTGTTCAGCCTATCACAGTGAACAGTTAGCACTTAGAGGTGCCGGCAAAAAAAAAAAAAAAAAAAAAAAAAGGATATATAGCCACAATGCATATAGAATTTTAGCAAAAAATCAGGGCAAAACTTCCGGAAAGGGGTTGTGAGCTATCAAGATGACGTCATCACATAACGGTACTAAATATTTCAAAGTTTCCGAATATATATACCATTAGTGGCGATGGCGCCATCTAGTGGTTTAAAAATGCATTACGAAATGTTCCTAAGATTTTGTAGAATTTTTATTAAAATGTTATATTTTTCCTGTAAGACAATAAACTGGAACCAACATCTTACAATATTGTAGGGCATGATATTGTCTTTCATAAACAGCTTGTTTCATCTGGATCGGTGCTACCATTTTTGAGATATTGCAATTTAAAGTGAAAATTAAAAAAAAAAAAAAAAAAAATCAAACTTTCAAAAAAACTACTATAACTGTGAAATTTTCAAAAACACCCTATATTATTATTATGCCATTAGAAAGGTCTCTTAAAACTCTTTCCAACGGTATATAATAAGTATGGCATATGTTGACAAATAGCCCCACCAGAGAACATAAATACAAAAATGACACAACAATTTTATCAAAAAATACTTTTTCATACTTTATTTCTCATAAATTTATTTTGGCTTTTTGTTTTCCAGTTGCAATATTTATTTTAAAATGTAAGAATGTACTTTATAGGTTGATACAACATTGAGTTAGGTTTTAGTAATTTATTTGGAGGGATTTTGGAGGTGACAACCTCATAGTTTTAAAATTTTTTTTATTTAAATATGTATGTAAAAATATAATTAGAAAGGACCTTAGAGTTAGCTACAAAATCAGAATTATTCGCTTTTTTCAGAATATTTAAAAACATATGTACACACAAGAACCTGAATCAGGAGGGATTTTAGAGTTGAATTCTAAATCAGGATTACCGCTTTTTCCAGAATATTTATATGTGTGTTTGTATATACAATGTCAGAAGAGATTTTTAAGTTTGATTCTTAATCAGGAGATCCGCTTTTTCCAGAATATTTATAATATATGTGTATATATATATCCAATATTAGAAGAGATTTTAGAGTTGAATTCTAAATCAGGATTGCCGCTTTTTCCATAATATTTAAAAATATATATGAATATGCCAGATTCTGACTTAGAAAAGATTTTAGAGTTGGATTCAACTATTAAAGCTGGACTTATATATTCTTTATTTATTTATTTGTTTCATTATTTTTAATTATTTGATGCATCTTAATAACTCACATATTATTATATATAAATAAACAAATAAACGTAATTAGGTATATATTTTAATTATATACTGATTAATGCCTACATATTTATGTGCATAATGTAAATTTATATTTTAGTAGATTTTTTTTTCAGACACTACGTATTACGACATTCCGCTAAGTTTTGAATACAAATTCCATTTATTATAAAGGTTATCAAGTTTTCTTTAGTTAAAATAATGAAATAAAAATATAATCCCTATCTGCTATCACAAATTTTAAACTAACTATAAAATCCCTTCTGATTGAGGAACTAACATACATATATATTATAGACATATAAATATTCTGGAAAAAGCGGTAATCTTCATTTAGAATCCGCCTCTAAAATCTCTTCTAATATAGTTGATATACATATACATATATAAATATTCTGGAAAAAGCGGCAATCCTGAATTTAAAAGCAACTCTAAAATCCTCTTAATTCAGATTCTTATAATCTGATAAAGCGCATAATTCTGATTTTGTAGCGTAAGGGCCTTTCTAATTATAGTTTTACATACATATTTAAATAAAAAAAATTTTAAAACTTTGAGGTTGTCACCTCCAAAATCCCTGAAAACAAATTGCCAGAACCAAACTCAATATTGTATCCAAACCTAAAATGCATTCGTACATTTTTAAATTTGCCAAAAAGGCAAAATAAATTTATGACAAATAAAGTATGAAAATATATTTTTTAATAATATTGTTGTGTCATTTTTGCATTTATGTTCTCTGGTGGGGCTATTTGTCAACATATGTCATACTTATTTTATACCGTTGGAAAGAGTTTTAAGAGACCTTTCTAATGGTATAATAATAATACAGGGTGTTTTTGAAAATTTCACAGTTATAGTAGTTTTTTTGAAAGTTTGATTTTTTTTTTTTAAATTTTCACTTTAAATTGCAATATCTTAAAAACGGTAGCACCGATTCAGATGAAACCAGATTTATATGAAAGGCAATATCATGCTCTACAATATTATATGATGTTGGTTCTAGTTTATGGTCTTACAGGAAAAATATAGCATATTAATTAAAATGCTACAAAATCTTAGGAAATTTTTGTAATGCATTTTTCGATCACTAGATGGCGCCATCGCCACTAATGGTATATATATTCGGAAACTTTGAGATATTTAGTACCGTTATGTGATGACGTCATCTTGATAGCTCACAACCCCTTTCCGGAAGTTTCACCAAAATCAGATGCCTCCAAAAAGATAAAAAGTTGGACATCTATTTCAAAAGAAATAAATTAAAAAGCATGAAAGGAACAGGATATCTTACATAAGAGTTATTAATATTATATAAATATTTTTTTAATTAAATCTTATTTTATATTATTATTATTTTATTAATATATTTATCTAGAATTAGGTGTAACAAACGCATTCAATAAAATATGTTTTGTTGGATGTTTTCAATTATAAAAAAAAAAAATATTGATGTTTTGTTGAATGTGTTTTATTTTAGAAAATAAAAAGTCCAAAATTATCATAACCAGCAGATTATCATAAATCACAGAAGATTTTCTGGAAAATTTAAATAAATAGTAAAACGTTCTGGTATTAAAAATCGAGACTATGATTTACAGGATCATTCCTGTTTTAAGTCTTCATTATTTCAGTGAAATACTGAGTTAATGGTATAGGTCTAATGTACGCTTTGGCGCTCTGCTTTGAATAGCAAATAAACCAAGCAATGTAACCAAAGCAATTTCAAAGGTTTCCTCATGTCAGAAATAAAATTTGAAATAACGATTTAAATTTAGATTAAAATTAGATTTTGTTTAAATAAACCAAGCAATGTAATCAAAGCAATTTCAAAGTTTCCCTTATCTCTGAAACAAAACCAAATGAAATGCAGCATTGAAATCAAACAATATATATCTTTTTTAACTTAATTAGATATAATAAAATAAACCAAAAATAAAATTTATAAATTTCATTTGATAATGCAAAACTCAGCTCAAAATTCTACATTTCATACGATTTTATGTACATATAAATAGGTATATGATTAAGGGTGTTGAGTAGGTACATTGTAGAATGTTAGCAACAAGTATTTCGATTTGAACCTAAACAAAGGTTGTGAAATAATAAAGTTTAGAAACATTTTTTTAAAAATATATGTACAAAAAATTAATAGATGGAGAAAAAGATCATTATTGAAACAAAATAAATCTAAAGGAAAATTTAACATATTTTATTAACTCACAAATTTATCGAATTTAATTTTAACAAGTGATGAAAAAAAACCAAGGGTTTTTAAAAAAGCACATTTTCAAAATTATATTGTATTACATACTGAGTTTACCTTTGGAAATATTTACTTATAAATAGTTACTGCTAATAAAATTTACTGCTAACAGTAAAGTTTTTATTTTAAAGTTGTTATAGCCCTTCAATAGAGAAGGTTGCCAAGTTTCTCAAGGATCTAACTTCATCTTACTTCCCACACCCCTCCCCTCCCCCTCCATTTTTTCAGGTTCTAGGAATTAAATTGTGAATAAAAATTTGGAATTTTACTTAGAATTATACAATCTAAGCAAAAATAGGTAAAACAGAGAGACACTTTCTTCAATTTAAGGAACCGCTTTTAAATTTAAGAAAAACCTTTAACATATGTTAAAATATAATGTAGCCCTTATAGCTTCTAAACAGGGGGCTTGACAAAAAAATTTTGTTAACCGACTCCTACTATTTTTTAATATGGGACCAAAAATTTTGCAAAAATTGAGTTTAATATAATGATAAATTTTTTGAAATTAAAAAAATATTTCATCAAGAAAGGATTTGAATTAACGACCCCAAAATTTTATCAAATTCAAAACATACAAAATGTAGACTAAATAACTTATTCATCATCAAATTTTTAAGATTTATAAATTATTGGTTTTTTTTTTTTGTACATCAATTACTAGAATCGAATCATAGACTACGTTTGAATTTTACAATTTATGAGCTTGTTCTCTTAAAAAAATTTTTAATAACAAATCACAAGCAGGGCTGTCATTTTACTACAAATGTAGCAGATCTACTACTTTTTATTCATTTTAAACATCTACTACGTAGTAACAAATATCTACTACTATTTACAAATCTTCAGAAGTATATGCTAGTACTATGTTCTCTGCCACATAGTACCGCACCGGCGGAAAGGCAATTTTCTAGACTTAACCTAATTAAAACTAAACTAAGAAACAGCCTTAACACAAAAACGATTGAAAAATTAATGTATGCAAGAGAGCTATTAAAGCCTGAACCGCTTTGCTGGGAACCTTCACATTCTGAAGGATTGTTAAATTTTGCACAAAAATTTAAATTTGTAGATGCAAAGTATATTCGAAAATAATTTACAACTACTTTATGTGATTTTATAATAATCAAAAAGAATAATACCTATATAGTTTTACTTTTGATTTAATATTTTTATTTACTTTTGTGTTTTGTTAATTAATAATTAAATTGTTGAAATTTTATTAAGTTTTTATTAATTTATGCTTTTGTGAATTCAAATTCTTATTTTCATTTATGTTATTTTTGTTTCTTTTTTAAATTTTAATCTTTGTAAGAAAAGAAAAATAATATAAAAGTTCAAAAATTTATAATTTCGTCTAATTTTTTCTTTATAATCCCTAAAATTTGTTCACTAATCATGAAAAAAAAATCTACTACATTTGCACCTAATATACTACATTTTATCTTAAATTTTACTACTCTCTCTCAACAACGAAGTGACAGCACTGGTAGCCTAAGATTAGAAAAATGGAAAAAATGATTTTATTTAACTGATTTTAAAATTTAAAAATTTTTACATAACTTACTTTATTTATCAGATTTTAAATTTTCTTAATTTTTAAAAAAAAACAACAATCTTTGTTTAAAAATTATAATCTTGTCTCAAAAACATAACTATAATAGAATTTCTTTTTACATAATAATTAAAAACTGAATATTAAATACATAACACTTTATTTACATTTACTTATGTAAACAAGATTGTTTTTGTTGTCAATTTTTTCTCCTAAAAACTTTTACAAAAACACAAAATAGAAAGGTAAAGTTTGAATTTTATTTTTCCTCAGTTTGATTTTTTTTTTTTTGCAAACCTTTTCATATCTGCATGGAACACTAATTGCCATCGCTTGAACTAAAATTATATAATCAGTTAATTCGTTTAATTTTTAGAAAGAATAAGTAAAATTAGACAAAAAAAAATATAAAACAAAAAATGCATAATCCTGCAGCAATTCTTAATGCATTTTCATATTTGCCACTTTAGCTTAAAGACCAGATTAAATTTTTTCTATACTTTCTTTTGTAAACTGGACCAGTATATGAAAAAATTTTCCATCAATGAATTGAAACTGTTTTGCATATAGACTGGTATATATCTACATATATACACACATGAGAAACTCATTGCATACATTATTCATTTTTATATGAATCTGAAAAATAAACAAAAGTTGTTTCTCAATTCATTTTAATATGCAAGTGTAATGCACCCATAGTAAACTGCAGTAAATTGCAATTTTTTCAATTTAGTTTTTTTTTTTTTTTTAATTTGCATGAATGGAATGGTTAACACGGTATAGTAAAGTTCAAGTCTAAGGTTGTGATAGTGATGTAATTTGGACCATTCAAATAGAAATTTATTCTGTTATTTTATTTCGAAAACAAAAAAAAAAAAAATATTGTTTAAGACCTTCATAGAATAAAATAACGGGGCTATTAAAAAATGTCAGAAGTTTAAATATTTATAAGGCGACAAAATATCAGGAGACGAACAGACATATACTGTATTAAAAGTGACAAAGTAACACATTATTAATGTTAATTAAAATTCAAAAATTGAAGCAAGAAGATAAACTTTAAACTGTCTTTAAAAGCAAGAAAATTGTTAAGAAACTTTTAATGAAACTCTTAACATAATATAACTCGTGTTTACCGTTAAAAAAACGTTACTCAAAAGTATCTTAGATTGGTTAATATGTATCCGATGACTAATTTAAAAAAATTTTAATGCATTTTAATACAGAACTTTATCAAATTCTCAAACTAGACTCCGACTAATAAGTAGAAATTATTATAATTTATAAATTAATAAAAGCCCAGATATAACGATATACAGTTATGTCACATCAAAAGCAAACATAATAATAATAATAACTATAAAGAGATATAAAATACAGCTTCTTCTTCCACGTAAATTAAATATCAAATAAGTTAAAATTTGGAATACTTTATTTTGCCGATCCCATTTGTAAAAAAAATTAGAAAAGTATCCCAGAGTTAAAGTACTATAGAAGGCCATGACAGGATATTCTTTGAGCAGGAGAATCAGGAGAATTTTATAATTTTAAACTTTCGACAATCAACAAATCAAGCAACAAATCAGTTTTTTGGACGGACGTGAGAAAATTAGAGTCTAAGGACTCTGAAAACTTTGCAGCAATCAATAAATTAAGATAACATATTATTCTTAGAGGAATAGCAAATAAATAAAATGATTTCCATTATGCTAGTCAAATTTTTCAATCACTGTGGACTATAAAAACTAGTTGTTGGTTTTTTCTTCACTTCTATTGACTCTTACAAGCGATATGTATGTAGATATCCTCAGAAGATAAAGTGGAATTATGAACTATTTCATTCAAATTATATATTATTAACTTAGAATCTGACAAGACCCTTGCGATTCGAATTTATAAACTTTCTATTGAAGTAACCCCATTTTTAATCACCATAGTCAGAAGCCAAAACAAATTTTTAAATTTCAACTTCATTAAACAATTTTAATAAAACTGTATTTAGCGAAAGCTTCAATTTTTTCAAAGTCTCTTAAAGACAATACTCATTTGCGAAATATCATTTGGACTAATTTCAACAAAACTTTGGAAAAGAATTCATATACAGATTATAAAGTATAGGAAAAAATCAAACAATATTTATTAAAAAAAATACAACAAAATAAAATCAGAATAAAAAAAAATTTCTAATACTGAATCTGCTTGCAGCAGATTATAATATGAAGTATTCACTAAGGATTCTCTTCCTAATACTGAAGAGAGTTTAAAAAGGAGGTTATAAAAAACACAAAAAAAAAAAAAAAAATAATATTATTATTCTCCTAAAAAGTTTTCCTTCAACAAAAACAAAACGTAAACTATTTTTTATGTGCTTGTACTTAAACTTTTATGTACACTGTTCTGTTCTGTTCCGTTCTGTGATACACCATTCTAAATTAATTCCCACAACAACAAAACAAAAAATTTTTATTTCAATAAAGTAAATAAAAGACGATTACATATTGTATATAACAACTATACAAAAAAAGTTTTTATTAAATTTAAGGTCTTACATTTCTTTTACAAAGGATTCTAGTAACGCCATTACTATTTTAAAGTAGATAATAGGGGATATCGATGCTTAGATAGTATAGTTTATAAGGTATTCATGTAAATGTTTTCATTTTACACAAATAGATGGCAGTTAATGTGAAAACTTTTCTTTCTCAGATTTACAACATACAATATACAGTGCACACAGTACAATGATCTGTTTTTTATTAAAAAAATGAGGAAGAGTGTGGTAGAGTAGACTGTGTCAACTCTGGGATAATTTGGCCATTACACTAAACTATTTTTGCAAAATTTCAGATACCCAACTTCAATAGGTATAGAGTAAGGCTCATATAAAATAAGAAGTTGTATGGCAGCTACTCGAACCCACTGCAGTAGACCAACAAAAATTTCCAGTAACTTTGGCCATTACACTAAACTAGTTTTGGCAAAATTTCAGACACCCAGCTTCATTAGGTGTAGTGTAATGCTCATATAAAAGAAGGAGTTGTATGGCAGCTACTTGAACCCTCTGCAGTAGACCAACCAAATTTGGCCATAAAACTAAACTAGTTTTGGCAAAATTTCAAACATACAGCTAAGTGTAGTGTAATGGTCCTATAAAAGAAGGAGTTGTATGGCAGCTACTCGAACCCTCTGCAGTAGACCAACCAAATTTGGCAAAACTTTGGCCATAAAACTAAACTACTTTTGGCAAAATTTCAGACACGCAGCTGTAATAGGTACAGAGTAATACTCATATAAAAAAAGTAGTTGTATGGCAGCTACCCGAACCCATGGACCAAAATGGCTGGATTTAAATAGCGATGACGGCTATTGCAAAAAAACGAATTTGCGAAAATTTCAAGATCCTAGCTGCTTTAGTTTTTGAGTTATCGTGGTGACGGACGGACAAACGGACGAACGGGCATACTTAGCTATATCGATTTATTTTTCGGTTCTGATCCGATCCATACACTTGAGCCTATATCTACCCCCCCCCCCCCCCCCCTTTCTCTGCGTCACAAACGTAATGGCAAATTTATTATACCCTTTGACTATACAGTCATACGGGTATAAAAAAAATATAGAAAGAGAAAGAAGAGCAGAAGTTATGAAAAACAAAAATTATGAAAACAAGTGAATTAGTTGAGATTTAAGAGATTTTTATTTTTTCTGTTTTTTTTTTCTCTGATTTTGTTGTTTTTTTTTTTTTTTTTATTTTTTTAATAAGTTCAGATTTACATACTCAAATATTCAATAAATGTGTTTACTATATATATAGATGTGTTTATAAATTTTTTAATTTTAATTTTTTTTTTGTATTAAAAGTTATGTGCAATATGAATTCCTCAGTTTGTATATAAGAAAAAATGTACGAAAGAACCAATTTAACTTATTAAAGTATAAAAGAGAGAAAATATTAAAAAAAAAAATTTTTTTTAATCACTTGTGAATTACATTTTGTTTTCAGTTGTTTTTTATTAAAAAAAATTGTGAAAAAAAATTGAAAATTAAAAGTAAAATATGAGAAAAGTTCTAATGTAATCGAAAAACTTGTAAAAAATTTTATGAAAAAAAAATTATAACAAAAACATAATTTTAAATGCTAACTGTTCAACTGTTAGACTAATAAGCTTGCCATACGATAGCTATATGCTGCAACAGAGGGTCATATTATAGTTGGTGTTATTATAATTGATCTTAAACAATTCCACATACAATTTAAACATAATACCAATTATATTCATCCGAAGATGTTTTATTTGCAATCTTATTAATAATTTTTTTTTATTTTTATTTTTAAACCAGATCACGGCTAGTTTCCAAAATAATGGTTTCCGTCTTTTCTGGAATAATCAACGTTACAATATGATCAAACGCACAAGGTACTGCTCCGCGACCGTGTTCTTGCGAATTTATAAGTTTTTTGGGTTAATTCAGAAGTTAGGGGTTTACGGGCACTGTGGATTAAGTTATAAAACAAAAATGAATTGAGTTCAACAACATTTTATAAGTTTTCTAACATAATTCTTAATGAACTAACTTAGAAAATCAAAAAATTAAAAATAAATATGTAACAAAAAGTCTTCACAACCAGAGTTATATGCTTTTTCCAGCATTTTTATAAATATTTTGGAAAAAGTGGCAATCGTGACTTTGGAACCAGCTATAAGGAAAGGTTATAGAGTTGGCTTCAAAAACAGAGTTATAAGCCTTTTCCCGAATATGAACATATTATTTGTATTATATAGTATAATTTTAGGGTATTTTTTGTTTTTTAATGGGCCTTAGGGTTAAAAAATCACAGGGCTTAGAATCACACAGCTATCTAGATCTTTAGAAAACGTAAAGACAAAATCATTATACCCCAAGAAGAAGTGTATTTGTACCAGTATAAAATGAAAAAAAAACATAAATAAGATCAAAAAATAAAAAATAAGAGAAAGATCTTCGTATGATATTGACATTATGCAATTTTAAAAAGTCAAATTGACATTATACAAGTTGACATTATATGCTCCCATCGATTTTAAAAAAACATAATTAATATTTGAACTTATAAACCTACTACTTAAAATAATAAAATGCCATTTTTATAGCAATCTGTTTTAAAGAGAAACTTGATGGCTAGCTCAGTCAATCATAAATTTGGAAAAGAAACTTCAAATCGTCCTCACCTCATTTTTGAAATTCCAGAGAGTAATAACACAGCGGTCCACAGCGGTCCTAGAGCGGCATACAGAAAACCAAAAAAATATTATGGAATGAGCAGTTAATAACGCTATCAATTGCCTTTTTTCTACCGCTGTAGAGTCTATTTTCCTACTCTCCTAGTGATCTGGCTGATATATATAAAGTCTACACAAGATCTAAAATAATAATTCTCACACAAAATTCTGAAATCACGAAAAATCAAATTTACACCTATTTGACGGCCCATCAGACCCATTTTTAGGCAAAGTAAATTCCTCTAAGCACACATTAAAATAATGGAGAATGATATCTTTTTTAAAGATACCTTGTATGTATTGGCACATTTTTTTTTTAACTGAAATAATGAATACAGTTCTTTAAATAATTCCAACACAAACCCAGGAAGGCTTCCAATGCTCATTTTTGGGCTGTGCAAGTTCATAAGAGGTTTTTGGAAACTAAGTTATTGTAAATCCTACTAGAGAAATTCTTGTATATCCCTCTGAAAGAAATTCTCCATTTTTAATCACAATTAACTGATAACAGTGTCTGTATCAATTTGTTCTAAATGATTTGACATATGATTTGATGTAGCAAAATACTAGAAGATATATTTACAATTTGTCTAGATTTTTTGAGATCTAATTTAACAGAATCTAATGTAACATCACTGCAAGATCTATAAATTATTATTAGATATAGTTGTCAGAAACCAAAGTTTTGTTTTCTTGAAGAATACCTTGAAGAACATGAATATTATTGCATGCGCTTCCGTATTTCAACATAATAAGTAATAATATACAAAAGATATTCACATTTTGTCCATTCATTAATTTTCAACATCTTAGTAACTGCAAAGATAATAAATATTGTGTGTTCAGAAAGTTCATTTCTTACCGCAGTTTTACTTCCTTTTACTTTGAAGTATTATCTTTTAGAAAAATTACCATCGATGACCATTCACCTCATATGGAATTACTATCATATAAAATCGAAAAATACAAATCTTACCAAAGATTTATTTCATATAAAGCGAAATATAAACGAAGGATTCGATTCATGGAAAGAGATGTTAATCTACTGTACTTTTTTAAATAGTAAACGAAAGCGATTCAATTGGGATGATCTTTGAGAGACATCATAAATCATCCTAGAAAACATTTTTATTAATAACACCATTAAATTCACCACCTAAGTTTTAGAAAAAGTTTAATTTGACTTTTTGAAGTTTGAATATATGAAGTTTGAAGTCTTTTCAGGCTATAGTTTTCCCCTGCTCTAAAAAGTGAAATTACAAACATATTGACAATTTTTGTATGAATTTTATATACTATTTTACAAATGTGCACATAGAAAAACTTAATATAGACGACACAGCTCTGCTTTAAACTACATATATCTTACTTCTGAACTATTATCTAAAATGCTTCATTGAAAGTAATTAAAATTTTGCAAAAATAAGTAATAAAAAGTTTGACGATATTTTTAAATTTTTTCCATTTTAATTAAAATTCAATAATAATTTAAAAGTAAAATTATTTTCAGCAACTGTGGTAAATAACAATTAAAAATTTTCAATTTTTTAAATCTTGTTCTTAAAATAATATTAAATCAGAGCTCGATTCATTATGTTCCTCTTACTTCTTTTTGTACAATTTTGAAAATTCCACTATTAATTTTATTATTTTTCTTCTTTTTGTTTTTCCTTTTTTTTTTTTTTAAATAAATTGCTCATAAAAATTGCATCCCAATGGTGAAAAACAAGAAGTTTCATACCAGAACCAATAAAGAATAGAAAAAGAAAAACTTTTAAATGGCGCAAGTTGTAATGACGTACTTTGTAAATGAGGATTCAGTTCATATACAATTACAAAACTTGATGGTGTCGTGAACTAAAATCTTATAAAATCAAAATTGAACGAAAATAAAGTTGTTAACAACAAACAACATTAGCTTTTGAAGATTTGTTAAATTATAAAACAATGTTGATCTAATTGCAATTCCCTTGACATCTTTATCTTGGATACCAGTTCAAACCCTGGTCGGATCATATCTAATAAAAAAGTTTAGTGTATATTACAATAGGATTAATATTATCAGGCAATATTTGTCTGGTACTATGTTGTTATTATTATTGCCTGGTACTACAAATAAATAAATAATCTTGGCTACCAAAAAAGAAATATGTCTAGGCTTCTTACTTAGATTCTAATATTTATTTTAAGTTTATGAATTTTATGGTTAGACTTAGAAAGTCTATTTACAAGAGTGATATGAAAAAATAAAAATTAAGAAACAGGCCGATTTTTTCAGTTCATTGGCACTTGAATTGCTCAGCTCGAACTAAGGCAATCAATTCTAATTACAACAGATCAACAAAATTTAGATCTTATCTAATAGGATAGAATATTATCTAAAAGAACACTAATTCGAAAATTCTGTGGTGGTACAGAAATAGCTGTTAAAAACAGCTGTGTAATAAAAGTTAAATAGCCTCAATAAAATTTATTTTTAGACACAAATTAAAGGCTTTCTTATTTTACCTTAGCATTTATTATATAATCCAATCACTATATTAAATCTAATGTTAATTAGAACTTATTTCATATAACATATAATTAAACAGAAAATAACAGTAAATCCTTAAAAAAGTTTTCATTATGACCAAAGTAAAAGAAAAATAAATATGTAAAGTTTCACACATTTTCTGCACCACTTTATAAAAAAAAAAAGGCAAAACGAAAAAAAAACAATTCAAAAGTGAAACAAAATGAAAACTAAGTGCGCACATTGTAAAAAAAAGCGCAACAAAAACAACAAAAGCAACAAACATAGATATTATAGAAGAGAAACGATTTTCAGTTGATAAAAAAAACTGGTGCAATGTGCGGTATTTGAGAGAACACACAAATTGCACTGTGCATCCATTAAAAATAAAATAATAATATTTTATTTTATTTTTTTTTAGTTTTTTGCCACTTCTGTTCCCCATTTTTATTCGAAAGTAATTCTAGAATTTTTTTGTTTTTTTTTTTTTTAGTACAAGAAAAACTTTTGAAAGAAAAAACCGTACAAATTTCTTTGGGAATAAAACAAAAGGCAAATGTAGAAAAAAAACACTGTAACGCGGAATAACAAAAATAAACACAAGTTTATGACCAAAATGAAATTATGTTTTTATTTTTTTATAGTATACCCTTAAAAAATATTTGATATTTTTTTTTTCCGTGTTTTCATGAAAAACTTTTTCAATTGGAAAAATAGTGCAAGAAAAAAAACAATATCGTTGAAAATTAAAAGCTTTTAACCTGAATTCACTTCTATGGTCATAAAATATTTTGGAAACTGAATGCCAAACAAAATAAAAAATAATGTAATGGACATTGGGGCAACATTGAAAATATACAAAAATTTTTTAGCAAAGTTTATTTTTTTTTTTTTTTTATGTAGGAAATAATGTTGTAGTATAGTAATTAATGTAGTAATACTTAAAAACAAAACTAATTTATTCTTCCTTTTAATTTTTATATTAAAAAGGAGGAAAAGTGTAGGAGGGCAGACTATGCCAACTCTAGGATAACCGTATGCCTGAAATATATTTATTGGATGACATAATGCTAATTACTTTTGGCCATAAAACTAAACTATTTTTGGCAAAATTTCAGACACCCATCAGCTTAATTAGGTATAGAGTATAAAAGAGTATATAATGCTCGTATAAAAGAGGAAATTGTATGACAGCTGTTTTAACACACTTCTTTATACCTAATAAAGCTGAGTGCCTGAAATTTTACCAAAAATAGTTTAGTTTTATGGCCAAAGTTTGTGCAAAATTTAGTTGGGGTTGTGCATTGGATTCGAATAGCTGCCATACAACTTCTTTTTTTATATAAGCATTACTCTGTATCTATCGAAGCTAGGTGTTTGAAATTTTGTCAATAGTAGATAATTTTAATAGTCAAAGTTTAAATAAAATTTCGTTAATGTAGTGGAAAAGGTTTTAAGACCTGCCTTTCAAATTATATTTCTGAATATAATAAAGTTGGTGTAATGGAAAACGTTAGAACATAAAATTATATTTTCTTTTGGATGATATATGAATTTCAAACCGCAAAATATAATCTAGATATTACGGTCATACGCGTATCTCAGAGTTGATATAATTTACTCTACTGCACTCTTTATTGTTTTCTTGTATTTTCCTACAGAAAAGTTTAAACGAGAAGTTGCCATCATTTGCCACCAAAATAAGATTTGACTTACTATTCCAATAACTAAGGTTATAAAATCGATTTAAAAATATTTTAAAATTCAATTTTTAAACCCGCATAAACGTATGTTCAAAGGGTACTTACATTTGCCTTTGCATTTGTAACGCAGTTATAGACGGGTAGTGGATATAGTCACAAAGGGATGTATAGGTTCCGGTTTGTTTGATTGATTTACGTGGCCAATCGTGGCAGGACCTCAATTACCACTACCGTGACCACAAAGCTTAAGTTATATTGGTTCTAATTTTTAGATCCATTTTGCGACATTCAGTAATCTTACCATTTCTGCAGGTTGCTTAGTTGCCAGATCGCTAAGATCGCGTTAGATTCATGGCTACCCAGAGCCACTCTTCTGGCCTTGGCCAGCGCTGGGTATTTAGACGTGAAGTGTATAATGGTCTCTTTCTCATTTTGTTCACCACAGCTCCGACATGCTGTGTTGAATTGGATACCTAATCTGGTCGCATGTTCGCCAATTGGCTAATGTCCCGTGACCACGCATATTGTTCTAGCTATATCGCGTCGGGATAGCTTCAATAGGTTGTCCGTTCTTTTGTTCTCGTGCGACGGCGATATTTTCTTGGTCGTACGACGTGAGGTTAATTCCTTCCATTTTCTATTCGCCAGAGATAAATAGTTTTCACTTTTAACGCTGTTTAGTGGTAGATTCACTTGTTCTTCCAGAGAAGCATTCAGATTGGAACCCCTCCTTGCTAATTCATCAGCATGTTCATTACCTGCGATATTCCTATGTTCCGGAACCCATAGTAATGTAATATTGTGTTGATAGCTTATATTCTTAAGCGCATCAGAGCATTTTCTGACAAGCTTAGATGTTATTGTAGTAGAGTTCAGAGACGCGATAGCGCTTGACTATCCAAGACATTGATAATGCTTCCCACTAGAGAAGAATTGTCGCTAAGCAGTTTGCATGATTTCCAGATTCCCAGCATTTCAGCTTGAAATACACTGGATTTATTGGAAAGTCTGAAGGCTTGTTCTATTTAAGTTCTTCTGAATAGACACCAGCACCGACACTGCAGTCCATCTTTGAACCATCAGTGAAGAGTGCGATGTCTACTCCTCTCAGGGGTTTTCTTGTTTCCACTCTCTTCTTGATGGAATCTTTATTTTGAAGTTTTTGACAATTTCCAGACTTGGGATTGTGTAGTCTGTGGCTTCTGGTAGATCACATGCTTTCGAGCTGAGAATACTGCCATGTACATAGGGTTTTGTGCGCCAATGTCTATTTTCTCTGAGTTCGGTTCAGAATCGAGAAGTAAATATATCTAGCTATGTGTGTTCGCCATTGTGCCCGGCGTCTGTCCGCACGATAATTCAAAAACAAAAATATCAAATATATTCACAGTTAATTAAATTCACATTTGTGTAAATTAAATTGGATTTAGGTGTGAATTACAAAATTATTATTTTTTTTATACCCTATTCAGACAATTCTGAATATTATAGCTATTTAAAATTTTAACACCCAAATAATTTTTTAATAAAGCAATAATATTTTGTTAATAGAAATTCAAAATTGTTTTTTTTTATTTTATCGTTATATAATTTCACTTATCTAATTAAAGATATGCAATAAGGTTAGTTACTGAAATTCAAAATTAAAAAATATTTTTTTTTTTGTATTTTAAATAACGAATTTGATTTGCGTAGTGTAAATTGCTGATACTAGTCCCATTAAATGTAAAAAATAAAAACTTTAAAGATAGATCTTTTGAATTTAGGGGAGTCATAATATTTAATAAAGGAACTGAAATTAAAAACATTTCTTGTATTTTTATACCCGTACAATAGGTCAAAAGAGTATACTAAATATGCCATTACGTTTGTGACGCAGAGAAGGACAGGGAGTAGATATAGACTCAAAAGCATATATCGGGTCGGATTCAAAAAGTTAATCGATTTAGCTATGTATGTCTGTCCGTCCGTCCGTCCGTACGATAACACAAACAATAAAGGAGCTAGGATTTGGAAATTTTCACAAATTCCTTTAAATGCAATAACCGACTATTGTAATCCAGACATTTTGGTCCACGGGTTTGAGGACCTGTCATACAACTTCTTTTCTTTAATGAGCATTACTCTATACCTATTAGAAACATATTAAAGCTCGGTGTCTGAATTTTTGCCAAAATAGTTTAGTTTTATAGCCAAAGTTTTTGTAAAATTTGGTTGGTCTACTGCAGTGGATTCGAGTAGCTGCCATACAACTTCTTCTTTTATGAGCATTACTCTACACATAATAAATCTAGATGTTTGAAATTTTGTCAATAGAAGTTAACTTTAATGGCCAATGTCTGAATAAAATATAGCCGGTGTAGTGGAATAGATTCGAAGAGCTGATTGTCAACTACATTTTCTTTTGTACATAACTAAAAGCCTAATAAGTTGTGTATTAAAAATTTAACTAAAAGTAATTAACCGGGTGATATAATGTTTATATAACGGTAATACGGGTATCCTAGAGTTGACAGAGTCTACTCAACTACACTCTTCCTCGTTTTTCCATGTATTCAAACCATATTTAATCGATCATACCTTAAAATCACAGTAAAAAATTTCTACATTCTATATAACTTTGTTTTTGTGTTCTTTTGTAAAATTTCAACATGAACAACTGTCATTTTTCGACATTATAATTAATAACTTTTTACGGTATTTGTAATGAATAATTTTTGACAAATTTCTTCCTAAAAACTAAAAAACATGAAAAATAAAATTTTGTAGAAAAACAAAAATAAACCACCACGACACTTTTAATATTTACGAAATATTTTTTATTGGTTGAGAGGACAACAGAATTTTTAACATTTGTTTATTATTTTCTTTTTTAGTAAAATGTTTATTTATAACTTTTTATCATTTCTCATTATTTAAGGAATTTTAAAGTCAAATACTGAGATTACCATTGTAACCATTATTTCGAAATTGAATAATATTTGACTGAATACACTTAGATATTTCAGCTATGTTGTAACACCGAATCATTTAATTTTACTAGAAAAATGGAAATTATGTGCTCCTATAAATATGCAAAATCAAACTCAACTAAATAGATAGCATACCTTTTAAGCGAATGATCTGGAATTCAAATCATTGTCAGATCATATCTAATTAAAAAAATATACTTTATAATTTATATCATAATAACATCTCACATTTAAATTTGGAAACAAGGGTTTAAAGCTATATCTGATTCATTTATGTACCATGTTACCTAATAAATAAATAAAAGACATAATGAGGCTGTTCGATTCTCGTAATGGATATAAATTATTTAATTAAAAAAAAAAATATTATTGAAAAATAAATATTTCTTATTATTACAACAGAATTAAAAAAGAATATTGGTGGTTGGTTAACTCATAATTATCATAATTAAGTATTATAATTACAAATTAGGTTTAGTTTAGGCTTAGTATAGTTTTAAGATAGATTAAGTATAGAATAAGGAATAGGTTAGGTTGTTTTTTAATAATAAGTAAGATTTAATATTGATTTTTTTTTCGCCATAATTTTTTACAATACTACATAAAAAAATGGAATAAATAGAGTTTTTACTCTAAATAATAAGAAAATTAAAATAAAAATTAGAATATAAATTAACGTAAAAATTAAATATTAATTTAAATGTTAATAAAATAATTACTAATAAGTCAATTTTATAAACTTTTTATAGGCTAAGTTATAAATAAGAATGTAATAAAGGCAATAATAAAAGTTTAATACAAAAAAAAAAAAAAAAAATTATTACAACAGAGGGAGTACACTTTCAATTCCCATAAACAGATCATAAATTTTAATTTAAAATTTTACAAATTTCCGATGAGCAAATAAATAAAATATATCTTATATCAACAAAATAAATAATATTACTTATAAATTGATAATAATATTAAGCTTATAATGGCCCTGGTATCCACTCGTTAGTTGAGGTGCTATATACATGAAGTTTAAGTTTTAACCAATGCAGTCTGTCCTTTAGATTAAAAACTTCGTCTTACTGTAGTATCCTGATAAGAACTCTTAATATCACAAGCATTAACTTGAACTTCGTATTAACTCAACCTCATAAACAATCCAATCATCTTATATATATTTTAAAAATACAATAAAAAAAATTGAAGATGGGACAGTCAAAATATTGTTAATTTATAGCTTTTCAATTTTATGAAATATTCTTTAAACCAAAATAGTGCAAAATGTATTTTATTACAATTTCTGGACAAGAAGAAAACATTTCATTTATGACATCGAACATTTTTCTTTGGAAATTTTTACACTGTTGAACAACACATCGGATTACAAAAATAAAATACAAAAAAATACGTATGAAAGTCACAAAAAAACAGCCACAAAAATAAGAATATGAAACTTCCAAAAAAAAAACAAAAAATATCATAAAAGACTACAGCAAAATCAAAGTACAGTAAAATGAATTTTAAATACTCACGTAACAAATGACATCCCCAAAAAACAAAAAAAAAATTATGATAACATGACATACCACAATTGCACTACACAACAGAAGATCATTCATTTGAATTTAAAATTATTGCAATGATAAATTTTTGCAACAATGAAACTATGTGTAGACACAAGACTTGTATTGCAATTACAATTTATTCAAAAAATAAAACTTATTTGCATTTTTTTGATTTTTAAATTAAGGTGAAGACGTCTTAATTGATGAATATTTTTTATTTCTGCAGGGAATGGAAACATTTCTTTAAGCATTTTTTAACAAATAGTTAAAATATATTATGTATATATGCAATGTATATGCAAAAAAAAAAATTAATGCTGTACAATGCAGACATGATTAAATGAATATTAAAAGTTTGATTTTATCTTTATTTAATTATAATTGTTTAATATTGCCTGCTTCATAATGTCTGACACTGCAATAGAGTGATTAAAATCAGACAAGGATACAATCGCATCATATTCATATGCAATTGGCTTAACACGGCTTATGGAAATTCGTTTGTCATGTGCTCATCACGTTTAAGGAACCATATTCCACCATTGGGAAATTTTGCTCATCCTCCATAATCCAGAAATCCCAAATAACTTTCAACTTTCAACGAGAACAACTGTCATTTTTCCAATTCAACTACCCTATTACCCAACCTAATCAACGATTTTCTAGAAATTTTGTTCTAAAATAATTGAGTGATAAAACTGTCTTAGATAGTTTTTTTGTTTTTTTTTTTTCACGCTAGTCAAACTCTAGGAAAACGAATTCCTTTAAACATAGCTAAAAAATAGATATTAATAGATATAATTATCTATTTAAAAATAGATATAGCCTTGACTATGGGGCTAAGGAGTTAGAAGGAAAATAGGATAGAAGAGCCAACTCTCCTCTTCTTGGTAGGTTACAGACGAACTTATTTAAGTTCTTTTTAAAACGTTGCAAATTGTATAAAGGTCTATTTTTATTAGAGGGGAGCACATTGGATGGAAGCATGTTCTATACTCTAGCAGTTCTCACAATACATGTCTTCCCATAACCAGTTTTCAGGCACCTATAAGGATTTCCACTGTGTAGAAGTGAACACTTGAGGCCTCGCCTGCTGAGGGTCTTGCGTTGGATTTGTTTAAAGGAAGGCTTTATTGATTTTAATTCAATAGAGCAAGTGTCAATACCTACAAGATATGTATAAACAGAGTTAAAGCTCCAATATTACGACGAGTGCTAAAAGGAGTAAAATAACCTGGACTGAAGGGTCGCCAATTAGGCGTACGGCGCGATTTTGGATTTTGTCCAGGTAACTTAGTGAAGTTTGAGGAGCTCCAGCCCAAATGTGAAAGTTATACTCCATACTACGTCGTTTGTAGGCTTATGTAGGGAGAACAATACGCTTGACAGCGAGAGAGAAAACTCAAACATTCGGCAGCGTTATTATCGTCATTCCATCACATTTTTTGGTTAAGCTGCATACCAAGGATATTCAAACTTTCAGACCCCTGCATGATTTCTCTCTGGAATCTAAGAATAGGGGTTATTTGATATCTTTTCCAAGAGATGCGACAGCTTTGAGGATTGGAAGTGTTAAACTCAACTCTGTTACCTTTACCCCAATCAGATATTATTGCTAGGTCATGATTGACTGAGCAGGACATCAGATTTTTCAGATTGCGACAGAAGTGGCATTTGATTTTTTTAAAAAGTCGTAGGATGCCACCAGGGTACTGTTGGCGGCAAACAAATTTAATAATTTAAAATAAATTTAATGAATCTTAATCTTAAAGCATCACTTTCCAGTGACAGAAAAACTTTTTTAATTCCCATCATTTGTCCGTAATTCATATCTTAGACAGGTTTTTCTCTTCATATTATCTGTCTCAATAACCATTAGAATCTTATATCTATACGTTAGACTTATGATAGTACAGTTACTTGATCTCTTCCAGATGTTAATAGAATTTCATATGTTCTTAAATGATTTTACATTTCTTAAGACTCTTTAAAAATTAAAAACTTTGAAAGAAGCTTAAAAAAATTTTTTAAAAATTAAATATAAAATTTTAAATTAAAAATTATAAAGAAATAAATATATAATTATTAGAAAAATAATAATTTAATTAAATATTTAATATTCTATACAAAATCATACAAAAATTAAATTTATTAAAGATTAAAAAAATATACATATTTAATTTCAATTTTTAAAATTTTTTTAAAATATATATTTTTTTTTTTTAATATTTTATATTTTAAATATTATTTTTATTTGTAAATAAAATAAAGAACTATTAAATATTTAAAATTTTTTTATTTTTAAAAAAAAAAATAAGAAAAAAATTAAAATATAAGAAAAATTTTTAAATAATAATCTAGGAAATTTTTATCAATTTCCTGCCAAGTAAAAAAAATCTTTTTATATAAATTATAATTTTCAATTTGTATATTATCTCTTTCTCTTGGTTTCCTTCGTAAAACCCAAATGCAATACATTTCATGAATATTATTAATTCTGGGAAAGATTAAGGAAAAAAAAATGTTTTCTCTGTATTTAATATTCAATATTTCTATCTATAATATATAAAGAAGGAGATTTAAAAAATATACAAATATTATATATTATATCAAATTTAAACTCTGTTAATGGAACTAAATGTTATATTATGTATCGTATACGTACATAATAAATCTAAAATTTATTTTCAATATTTTTTAATCCTAGAATATTTTATATACAAGACAAAAATAATTTTTTTTTTTCTGTAAACTATATATATATTTTAAGTCTCCCATTTGGTCATCCGTATTTGTGTCATCAGTCACTTCTTTCATACAACTCTTACCATGAATTTTCTTCTCCACAACTGACTCCTCTGCTCTAAGAAATTCCTTTATAAAAAGTCAAAAAATTATTAAATTATAATTTTAAAAACAAGCTCTAAAATTTAAATTATTTACAAAATTTATTAACTTGAATATTTTAACCTGGAAATTTTTCAATTTAAGCTTATAACTCACAAATTGAACCAACTGATTAAATAAAATTGTGTTTTGTAAAAACTTAACATAAATCAATTCAATGATTAACCTTCTCTAATTAGGTTATCAGATCCAAATTCTATAAGTATTTAGTAATCAATATTCATATTTAGTTGGATGTAATTTCTAAAATATTCAAATACAACAAATATTCAAATGGAACAAGTGTAAAAATATATATCAAGAGATCCGAAATTTCGAAATTTTTTGATTTTCTAAAAGCTTTTAAAAAAACACAGCATGCTGGCCTTGCTATTAGCTCTTCGCATATTAATTGAATAAACACGGAATAATATCCGGGCAAATTACAAAGTCAATCATAGATCTAGAGTCTAGTAAGTGCTGGTGCGTTGCCCAGTTTTCAAAAAAAACTAGTCCAATATCAGAGTAATTATTCTTAAATTAGTTACAGAACAAGTTATGAAAAAAATCAAGGGTTTTTAAAAAAGCACAAAATTGTATAGTGTTTCATACTGAGTATTTTATCGAAATATAATGTTGGAGCTTCAATGTTAACGTTTAACGTTTAAAGTTTTTGTTTCGCAATCGGTTAAAAGAACTCGACAAAACATTTTTTTAAACATTCCCCTAATTCAAAGAAGTTTTACCTACTTTAAAAAATTGGACGTAATTTAATTACAAATTTTTTTTTGAACAATCGTCGGGTCGGCATGGGTTAACCAATTCCAAGTCCGTAAATAGAGTGAACTCCATTCTCAAGGAGGAACACATATACAAAATTTGAAATCAATCGGTTAAACCATATGTAATTTATAGCAAAGTAAGAAAAAAACCTATTAAAAGCTGTTGGGCCACAATGGGTTAACGGAACTCCACAAATGTTTTTTGAGGCTTTCTTTTTAAACAAAGTAGTACTTCAAAAGATTGGCTGAAACTTGCTTTTTAAAATCTACTAGTTTTGTATATTGATAAAACAAAAAATTGGACAGGTATTCAAGTTACAGATGTTTAAAAATAGCATAATTTCAATATTCGAGCCCTTATAGCACGACAAGAAAATTGACAAGATGGGCATGACAAGAAAATTTTGTTAACCGATTCCTATTAATTTCTAAGGATCTAACTTCTCCCTTAATTCTTCAAAAGTCTCTAGCTTGAACCGTTTACAGGGTATGTCGGGTCAAAAATTTTGCAAAAATTGAGTTTTGCATAATGGTAAATTTTGAGTACCGTAATGCAACCCTATACATTTACCTTTTAAAATTTAAAAAATCTTAAAAAATCAGCTTTCTTTTACCGTTTTCATATTAGAAATATATCTAACAGAACTATTGTTTTAACAATTTAAATATAGGGCTTTTCCGACTTTGACAGCTGTAGCTCACTAACAAAATCTTTTGAAAATGTGCCAAAAATACCATTGTCTATTATTCTTACGATTCAAAGTTAATTTCTATCTACGGTTGTTAGGATAACGTAAAAAAAATGTCAATAAGTAATTTTCAACATCTTAAAATATAATTTTTATTATCCATTTCCATTTTTCAAAATGCAATTCTTATCTCTATAAAGTTTATCATTTAATTCATTTACAAAATTTAAAAACATAGAAAAAAAACGAATTTAAAAATAAAAACAAAAAGGCATACCACATACATACTATCATTTCAGTCGGTTTATTACAAAAATTGAAAAAAGGACACATTTTATTAATATTATTACTTCTCTAATAAAAACTTAATACATACTTACGATGATATCCTAGAAATGAAAATCTCCTGAACGGTTTTCAATGTTTTGTACATTTAAACAGAATATGAATCTACGAATGTTCAAGTTAATACTCACGTTATAATATTTACGTATGTCGATTCATTCTTAAATACAGAAATACATATTATATATAACATAATTCGTATTCAAGGAATTGCCGTTATATGTGGTCGCAAATCGTAATCCATATCTTAACACGAGTACAGCATCATAAAAGCATTGACACATAAAAAAAATTACAAAGTTACATTTTTACTATTTATACTCAAGTTTGTACATATGTTAGAATGAAATAGATAGTTTTTTTAAGTTAAGTTAAAATTGAAATTGCATACTGATGCATAAGTATAGTAGATGTAGTGCGATGGAAAATTGAAATTATGATTATAATTTTGATCCTATATACATACATATATTTTCTTTTTGACTTTCCGAAAGTTGTTTTAAACCACTTAAGCATCAATAAATTCCAATTATTTTCACCAATTTCATCATCATTAAATAAATGTACTGTGTGCAAATGCTATCATTTTGAAAGTTGTTATAGTTTATACTAGTATATTATTACTGTTATGTTATGATTATTACAATTTAAAACATATACATATACGTCATATAAATGTATAAATTTTTGTTTTTTATTTTACATTTTATCTAAAGTTGCAGTTAAATGGTAAATGATATTTTAAAGGAAATTGTTATGAATATACTGTTCGCCTGCCTGTAAAGTTTATATCATACTTTTGCATTAAGTACTTGTGTAATGGTAGCTGGTATAAAGTTTTTGGAATATTCAATTGATTCATGCTCATTTACATAATGATGATACTATATTATCTATTATACTTTATATTTTAGTTTTTTAAAAAACCAGGAAAAGTGTAGTAGAGTAGACTGTGTCAACTCTGGGATACCCGTATGACCGTAACACATGCATTATATCATCCGGTTAATTAATTTTGGCAAAATTTCAAACATTCAGCTTTATTAGGTGTAGAGTAATGCTCATATAAAAGATGGAGTTGTATGGCAGCTACTCGAACCCTCTACCGTAGACCAACCAAATTTTGCAAAAACTTTGGCCATAAAACTAAACTACTTTTAGCAAAATTTCAGACACGCAGCTGTAATAGGTACAGAGTAATACTCATATAAAATGAGGAGTTGTATGGCAGCTACTCGAACCCTCTGCAGTATACCAACCAAATTTTTTTTTTTTTTTTTTTTATTTTATTTATTAAACCAAAACAAGGTTTTTACAAAAAATATCTTACAGCTATTGAAACAAACAAAAAAAAATTAAAGCTAACAAAATGCACAAACAAAAAAAAAATACAAATTTGATTACTAAGTTAAAAATTTACAATGAAAAATTAAAAAGTTGTACTATATACTAAATTTTAAAACAAAAAAACGAAAATGCTTACAGGACAAAAACACAGTATGAGATATAAATAATTGGAATGTATGTGATATGTATATGAACTTGAACTTGAAAAAATTTTAAATGTTTACAAAGTAATTAGGTAATTTAAGTATTTAGGTCATTTAGGAATTTCTGTTTTAATTTATGTTTAAAAGAGTTTCTTGATATGTCTGATGAAAAAAGATGACTGTGTTTGTTGAATATAGTGCAACATCTGTTTATTGGCTCATTTCTTCCGTATTCTGTTCTGTGTGTATTTTCTAATAAAAATTTAGTGTTTCTTGTATTTCTGACTACATTGTTTAGTCTAATCTTATTTACTAAGAATTGAACGTCAATACTTTTTTTTATGACGTCAAAGGTAAAGCAAGATGAAAGCATTTGCCTACGTGAAGATAAGGTTAACATATTCAATGAATTAAGTCTTACAGCATAGCTTGGAAGAGTAGAATAGTCTGTAGGATTATATTGGTTTCTCAAGGCAAACAAAAGGAATTGTTTCTGAACGGATTCTATTCTGTTGGAATGTAATTGAAACGCTGGATCCCATACGATGTTACCGTATTCTAGAATAGATCGAACTAACGAGCAATAGAGAGCTTTTGTTACTGCTGGGTTATTAAATTCTTTAGCTCTTCTCTTAATAAAACCTAACATTTTGCTTGCTTTGGAAATCATATGATCATAGTGAATATGGAAGTTAAGCTTATAGTCCAGAAGAATGCCAAGATCGGTTATACTGGACACCCTTTCAAGAACTATGTTATCTATTGCATAGTCGAAAAACATTGTAGATCTTTTACGTGTGAAGCTTATGACCTTGCATTTCGCTATGTTAAGTTCTAATTTATTGTAGAAACACCATTCTTGTAAAGAATGTAAATTTGATTGAAGTAATGCCAAATCAGAACTGTTTTTGATAACGTGGTAAATTTTAAGATCGTCAGCAAATGCAATATGTGATACACCCTCTAATTTTCTAGAAAGGTCTGAAATAAAAATATTAAATAGAAGTGGGCCTAAATGGCTACCTTGCGGCACTCCTGAGGTGACATTAATTGTGTTTGATAAATAACCTTGAAATTTAATATTTTGGGTTCTTTCAGTAAGATAAGAGCAAAGCCAAGCGAGGAAAGAACCTGAAATGCCTAAAGTTTCAAGCTTTTTAAGCAAAATATTGTGATCCACACGATCGAAAGCTTTGCTAAAATCCGTGTAGATAGCATCAACTTGATAACCATTTTCCATTTCATTTAGTATTTCCGATGTGTAAACCGTAAGATTAGTTGTAGTAGAACGACCTTTTCTAAATCCATGTTGTTGTTCGTTTAATTTTGTATTTATGACGGGTGTAATTTTACTAACTACAATTTTTTCGAACAATTTTGGAATAGTGGATAAGATAGCTATACCACGGTAGTTTTCGACGGAAGCTTTGTCACCCTTTTTATAAATGGGGGTCAAAAAAGAAGATTTCCACGCATACGGAAAAATGCCTGTCGAAAGCGATAGATTAAAAATAAAATGAAGCGGTTGCGTCAAATAATTGGCACAATTATATAAAAAAGAAGGTGGGATCAAGTCGGGTCCAACACCTTTTTTTGTATCAAGGTTGGTAATTGCTTCAAATATTTCGTTTTCAGAAAGATATAGATCTGTAATAATTGAATTAGATCTATTAAGTGAAATAGGAAAAGCGAAATTGGTACGCGAATCTAATCGCCTATAAACTTTTTGAAAACAATCTGCAAAGAAATTACAGATTACATTAGGGCAAGAAGAAAAAACATTATCTTTAGACATAGAACTTGGATATCCATATGTTTTTCGCTTTGTATTAATGAAGTCGAAAAACTTTTTTGGATCTGTAATTAATTTATTACCAATTTCATTGACATAATTATCGTATGCTAGATTTGATTTCTGTTTAAATTCTAAAACAAGATCGTTGTACCTGTTAAGTAAAATAACATTAGGATCCTTCGTAACTTTAATTTTTTTGTAAAGTTTGTTGCGTTGATTACGCAATGTCCTAATTTCTCTATTAAGCCAAGGTTCTGTTGTTTTATCTTTTTTACGAATTTTTGGCACAAAGCAGTTAATTATGTCAAATATTTTTAAGTAAAAGATAGAGATTGAAGAGTTAATATCCTGTTGTATTAACAGGTCGTCCCAATTTAAAATTGATAAAGCATTATTAATGCTTTGATAATCAGCGTTAAAAAAGTCATATACAATATTATTATTGTAAGATTTCGCAAATTGAGGCATAGAAGTGGAAATTTCGAAGATGACTGCGTTATGATGAGGAGTGTTAGTGAACAGGTTGACTGCATCATCAGCGAGTTTTACCACCACTCTGTCATATGCATTTGAAAATGCAAGATCTAGCCACTTATTGTTTTTATTTGGAAAATTTATAATTTGTTGTAAATCATTACCATAGAACTCCGAAATAATGTCAAAATCAATTTCATCATGAAAGTTAATTGGTAATAACAAATTATCTGAATCATCTTCTATAAAAGATAATGATGGACGATTGAAATCGCCAAAAATAAAAATTGAATCATCCTCATTCATTTTAGATATAATATCGTGATAAATATCAAAAAATTCAGAATATGAGGAATTGTCAGAATTTGGTGGAAAGTAAACAATTCCTAGGTAAAGAAAATTATTACCTAAGTTTACTCTAATAAATTGGTGATCGAAAGTGTGGGAGGTCCTAGTGATTAGTGGAATACTAGAAAGGTTATTATTTACTGCAAGTAAAACATCGCCTCCACGGGTGCAGTTTGTAGAGAAAAAGTCCCTATCCTTTCTATAAATCGACCAATTATTGTCCAGTATTTCTTCATTTATGAAGGAATCGTTTAGCCATGTTTCGGTAATAGCAAGCACAACGAAGTCACAAGACTTAGCATCAACATATAATTTTTTTAGTTTACCTCTCATACCACTACAGTTGTGGTAGAAGATTTTGAGATTGTCACTAAGATTACATTTATTATCTGTTGGTTTTAACTTCTTAAAGCTAGATCTTGTATTTACTAAAATAAGATTAGTGTTAATGTTATTTTCTTCCGCTAAGGGGACGAAAAAAATCATTACTACTTTTCCTAATTTTTTGCAAATAATCGATTCTCTTACTTTTAAGGTGACTACAATAAGCTTGTAAATCTTTTTCAACCGATTTGGACGAAGCACCGAAACCTTCATGATATTTTAAGTATAATTTCATTAATTCCTTAGGGTTAGAAGGCAAACCTTCTTGATCAATAAAAATTTTAATATTGAGTTTGGTTTTACCATCTACACAAAGGTCGTCATCCTCCTTATGTAAGTAAGCTAAATATAGCCTTACATTTTCGTATATTTTTTGATCTCTAAAACGTGATAAAACATACGTATGATCGTCATTAGCTACAGCATTTTTCGTTAATCTGACTATAGGAGGTAACATAGGATTAACAAAACTCGCAATAGATTGGGATGAAACCGATGCAATTGGCTTATCGTTAATTGAAGTCGTGTTACAGTTTACGTTTAAGCTCTGAGTACACGGAGTGCCAGCATTAAAGGTTTGTCCCTGAATGAAGTTAGAATATTTATGTTTAGACGTAATTGGTGTTGTTGTAATTAAATTTGAATTTGGATTTGAAATTGAAAATGAATTTTCAGAAATGACTGAATTGCACATTGTGCTAGACAATGCACTTGAACTTGTATTAATGGCTGGAGTCTCAATTAAATTGGGCTTATTTAGTGAATATGTAACTAAGTTCGACGGAGGCAAATAGTTTTGAAATTTAATAGGTGTTTGTGTTAATAAAATGGGTTGTGTTTTGTTTGAATTTAAAATATTATTATTATTATTATTATTATTGTTCTTATTATTATTATTATTATTATTTTTATTATTATTATTATTATTATTATTATTATTATTATTATTATTATTATTATTATTATTATTATTATTATTATTAATATTATTATTATTATTATAATTGTTATTATTGTTATTATTATTATTATTATCCTTTTTTTTGATTTGTTTATTTTTTGTTTTAATAATTTTAGGCAAATTAGTATTTCTATTGTTTGAATTTTTAGTTTTTGTTTTATTATTTTTAGAATGTTTTGTGTTTATTGAATGTTGTGTGTTTGTCCTTAAATTATTTTTACCTAAACTTTTGAAACTGCTGATATTGGTTCCTATACGCCACAAGCTCCTGTTTTTAATTTCATTCACTTTTGATTCCGGAACACTAACTTTAAATGTGTGATAGTTCGGTTTATACTTCAGCCACTTCGGTGTTATTAATTTGCAGTGAACATCATCGCATTTCAACTTGCTTCTTATGTATTTGGCCAGTTTGACTTCAGTTGTGTTAACGCTAAGATTCGAAATTCTTATGTTAAATTTCGGCTTACTTATAGCATCTGGTGGATCGACAACTTTTGTTTCTTTTTCAATATCCATTGAAATATCGTCCTGTTTTTCCTTTGCTACATTTTTGAGTTTGTCTGACCCAGCGCTATTTATTTCGTTAAATTCGTCAAACAATGATTTAGGTAACTTATTTGAGCTGTATTGATTTGGATGAGAATTATTGTGGTTTTTCATAAATTCTTGCATCTCCTCCATTTTACTCTTGAGAATATCTAAATCAGCCAAAACTAAATCCCTGAAGCTCAATGAAATCTCATTCCTGCTCGCATTTTCAGAAATAGAAAAACATATTTTAGATAAGTTATCAATTGAATCTTTTAGTTCCATATTGTGTGAGTTATTTGTATCTTGAGGTAATTTATTGGAAATTAAAATTTCATTTTTTAATTTACCTATTTCAACTTTTATTATATCTCTAATAAATTTTTTGTTGTCTGTGTTGAAACTAATTACGCTATTGTTTAGCGATTCAAAATTTTTTTCCATTTCTGAAAAGTTGGCGGAGTTATTTTTTACAACTTCCAATAATTTAACAATTGTTCCTTGGAAGTTGTCCCTGACATCATTAATATTCTTTTTGATTTCCCGCGAAAATTGTCCGAGAGAATTTTGTTGATCCAGACAACTTTCACAAACAAAGTGCTGCGATAAAAAGCTGCTGTACCAGTTTCTCGGAGCGTTTAAGCAGACTCCATGAAATTTACGATTGCAGAAACCTTTGCATTTAATATCGAATTTCATATCGGTGACTAAACAATTTTCTACGCTGCATTTGAAATCCATTGTAAATTGTATATAATGTTAAGTAAAAAAAATAAAGATGATGAATCACTTATTATTTGTATTCTGATTTTAATTTACTTTATTAGTTATTTATTGTTTAACTGTTTATTTATATTGTGACTTTACTTGTTAATGAAATTAAGTAGGTCACTATTTAAAAAAGATTTGCACTTGAAGAATTTTATTTTTAAATTTTATTTTTAAATTTTAAATATTATATTTAAGTTCTTAATTAGGTTTAATTTTAATAACCTTGTTAATTAAGCAAAAAATAAAAGAATTTTTTATTATTATTAAAAATAATTAAATATTAAAATTAGAGTAAAAAAAAATACGTCTAAACTTAATGAAGAATGAATAAAGAATTGAAAGAATTTGCAGAAACTTTGGCCATAAAACTAAACAACTTTTGGCAAAATTTCAGACACGCAGCTGTAATAGGTACAGAGTAATACTCATATAAAAAAAGAAGTTGTATGGCAGCTACCCGAACCCATGGACCAAAATGGCTGGATTTAAATAGCGATGACGGCTATTGCAAAAAAACGAATGTCCGAAAATTTTAAGATCCTGGCTCCTTTAGTTTTTGAGTTATCGTGATGACGGGCGGACGGACAGACGGACGGACATACATAGCTAAATCGATTTATTTTTCGATTCTGATCCGATCCATACACTTGAGTCTATATCTACCCCCCTCCTTCTCTGCGTCACAAACGTAATGGCAAATTTATTATACCCTTTGACTATTTAGTCATACGGGTATAAAAAAAAGACTCTTCACCACAAGCACAACGATATCTTTGTATGATATTTGGATTTTTTTTTTTTTTTTTTTAAGATTTCCTTGACTTTTGTTTGGTTATCTTCATTGAGACCGTACCACGAACCAATGGATAGGAATTCATTTTAGAATTTTTAATGAGAAAGTAGAAAAAAAAATGTTTGAATGTGTCTTCTGAAAAAGTGAATTTTTAAAAGTTATGCACTTATAGTAAACTTTTGTCTTAGTTTAAATATAGAAGATGGTCTAGAAAAACTTATCCAGATATTAAAGACATAAAAATGTTTTTAATTATACTAATAGTTAAATGAGTAATTTTGCATACAGAAATTAAATTCAATTAATAAATGTTGGGTATAAAATGTTTTTTTCATAAATTCAAGTCCATATAGCAAATGTTAACTGATTGAATACAATTTCAGTTTTTTGGAAAAATGTTTCATCAATCAACCTATATTCCATTTCGAATCGCTTATAATCGCCAAATTTTTAATTAAGTATGATAGCAAATTAACAAACAATGCTCCTCGAACCCGTTGAGCAAATTGATTTTTAAATAGCAAAAACAGATCTTGTTTTATGATCTTAGTTCCAACCTATTGCCGAAAGTCGGATGGACAGACAAATATAGCTAAACCGTTGTACTTTTTCGTTCTGATCCGATTCATGCCTTTGAGTCTATATATAACCGCCTCCTCTTTACAAAGTGGATTGTAATGAAATTAGAAAATAATTTTTTCAGTACTTTTATTTAACAAGTGATGAAAAACACCAAGGGTTTTTTAAAAGCACATTTTCAAAATTATTTAGGGTTTCCTACTGAGTATTTTATCATTTATTTTTATTAAAATACATATAAAAATAAATGATAATATTATAATTTAGTTATTTTATCAATTTATTAATTATGACTAATATTGAAATCAATACTTAGAATATATAATCCTATGCACTCAAGAAAAACGATTAACAAGTGCGAAATATAATGTTGGAGCTTCAATATTAACGTTTAATTTTAGAAAAACATACACTAGTGAATAAGTTACTGTTTTATAAAAACATAAAAGTTTTAATTTTTAGATCCTAAAAGCCCTTCAACGGGGAAGGTTCCCAAATTTTTGCTAAGCAAACTTATGATGATACCTATTATGAAGGGATGAAACCTTCCATTTTTATAGGTTCTACGAAATCAATTGTGAACATCCAACAAAATTTTGGAATTTTACATAGAATTTTATTATCTAAGCAAAAATGTTTAAAAACGAGGAAGAGTGTGGTAGAGTAGACTGTGTCAACTCTGGGATACCCGCATGACCGTAACATATACATTATATCATGCGGTTATTTACTTTTGGCAAAATTTAAAATATTCAGCTTTATTAGGTGTAGAGTAATGCTTATACAAAAGGAGTTGTATGGCAGCTACTCGAATCCTTTGCAGTAGACCAACCAAATTTTGCAGTAACTTTGGCCATTACCCTAAACTATTTTTGGCAAAATTTCAGACACCCACCTTCATTTGCTGTAGTGTAATCCTCATATAAAAGAAGGAGTTGTATGGCAGCTACTCGAACCCTCAGCAGTAGACCAACCAAACTTTGCAGTAACTTTGGCCATTACACTAAACATTAGCAAAATTTCAGACACCCAGCGTAAAAACGAGTTTGTGAAAATTTCATAATCCTAGCTCCTTTATTTTTTGAGTTATCGTGATGACGGACGGACGGACGTACATACATCGCTAAATCGATTTATTTTTCGATTCTGATCCGATCCATACACTTGAGTCTATATCTACCCCCCCCCCCCCCCCTCCTTCTCTACGTCACAAACGTAATGGCAAATTTATTATACCCTTTGACTATATAGCCATACGGGTATAATAAGAGACAGTTTCTTCAATATAAAGAACCCCTTTTAAATTTAAGAAAAACCTTTAACATTTGTTGAAATATAATGCTGCAGCTTTATATTTTGTATATTATTAAAAAAAAGATTTGAACAGGTATTAAAGTTACAAGTGATTAAAAATAGCAAAGTTTCAATTTTCGAGCCCTTATGGCTCCCAAACAGAGGACGTGACAAAAAAATTTTGTTAACCGACTCCTACTAATTTCGTAGGATCTTAGGAGAATCCAGTAGACCAACCAAATTTTGCAGAAACTTTGGGAATAACACTAACTATTTTTTGCAAAATTTTAGAAACCCTTTAAACAGTTTCAATAGGTATAGAGTTATGCTCATATAAAAGAAGAAGTTGTATGGCAGGCACTCAAACCCGTGGATCAAGATGGGTGGATTTCAATAGCCGTCATTGCTTAAAAACGAATTTGTGAAAATTCCCAAATCCTAGCTCCTTTATTTTTTGAGTTATCGTTCGGATGGACCGACGGACATACATAGCTAAATCCATTTATTTTTCGATCCAATCCAGTGTTTTTCTATTCTAAATTTTCAGTTTTCGAAATTGACAAATAATTGTTTAATATTTTATTAGATTTGATCCGACCACGGTTTGAACCTGAGACTTTTCAATTGAAAAGCTGCCATTTTACCACTGCGCTATCGGTCAGAGATAAGTAAATGTTATTATATTTGTTTTTAAGCTATAAAAAAAATAATAATGTCTTCTAATTAATGGTGCCCTTAAACAAGTTCATTCCTAATCCGTTAAAATCACTTTCGATTATTTTTTATTATACCTATTTTAACAAGAAAGAGTTTATAACAGCAGGATCTCCTGTCCAATATCAGTATTGTTTTTTGGGGATTTTGTTCGTATCCCCCAAACGATTTTGCATATAAGGTTAAACTTTTCAGGTATAATAGAAACATTAAAAAGTTCGCATTAAAATAGCATTTGATTACTTTAGTTTTTTTGCTTTTAATTTTTTTTCATTACAACCCATTTTCAATTATTATTTACAAAGACATATTATTAGAGTTATTATTTCTTTTCAATTATACAATCGATATTCAGAAAAAAAATTAATCAAAACTGCAGTTACAAAGTATAGGGTGATTTAAAGAAATCTATGATAGGTCAATAGGTCAACCATTGACATTCATAAAATTTTTTGTTTATTGTTAGTTTCTGAAAAGTCCACAAAACAAAAAACCAAAAAGTCCACAATTGGCACTTTTTTCATTTGCAAAAATTACCCAAAATACTCTTTTTATGAAAGTCCTCAAAAGAAAAGAAATGCATTAAAAGTTTATAAAGCTTATAAATGTAGCTGTCTTTTACCGTTTTCAGATTCAAAATATACCTTATAGAACTCTTGTTATAACTGTTTAAATAAAGTGCTTTTTCCGAATTTGAGGGGCTGTAGCTCCGTGACGAGTGGAGCTACAGAAAAAAGTTTTAACATTAAATTATTTTTATTACAATGCCTACCCGTTGTTGAAATTTTTTAGTTAGTCGTAGTTAAAAAGGGACGAAAGGACGGACAGAGTGAAACTATATAGGCACATTTTTTTCAAAAATTTGAAAAATGTGCTAAAAAATTAAATGCTTTGTATTTAAATATTATGTATGAAAGGAAATTAAGCGGTTTTTCACAGTTCGATGCATAATCAGGGTTCCAGTAATTCCTTTAGCTGGAGTTTGGGGGTAGAAGCCCTCACTATTCGAATGATTTGTTATTGAAATATTATTTATGAAAAAAGTTTGAGAGCTTTCAGAATTGGATACAAAATCAGGGTTCTAATAATTTTAATATTATAGGGTCTAAGAGTTGGTTAGAAAATCCAATAATTTGTTTGGTGTTCGGGAACGACAGCCTCTATTATATTAAATTCTTTTTTACTAGCTTCTGATTTATGAAAAAAACTTAGCAGTTGGTTTAAAAACTTCTGTACGGTTTGTTATACTAAATCAAAAATTCAATAAATTGTTTAGCAAGGTTTTGGAAACGGCAGGACTCATTACATATTATCTACTACAATTACGATAGAAAAAACAATAATTGTTTTATATTTTCTGAAAAAAGTTATGCATACAAAAGTTTAACGAAAACTTAACTTACTGTAGATAAATTCAAAGTATCCGCACAACCAACTAAATCTAACTGTCATATTATTCATTTTAAAAATACTTTTGGGGATATTTTTAATATTTCAGATGCCCCCTAAATAAAGGAAAAAAGTCCTCAAATTTTCTCTAGTTAAATACGAATTTGGGGTCTATTTTTTTTTATATTTTAGTGCCTTTTTTCCTGCAGCCTTTCTGAACCATTACATATTCTAAATAAGGTCTATACGAGAGCACCATGTACCTATTATGCTGTGCATTCCTTATTCCAATTTTTCCATTATTTTACTTGTTAATAAATTTATATTAGAATTGGAATAACCTTCAAACTATTGAACTACAAAAAGAAAAACTAGGCCACGATAAAATTAGAAAACAAAAAAAGGATTTTCAATCATTGCATAAAAACAAATAAGAAAACAAAAGGAAATAGAAAGAGAAAGAGAAAACTAGTAAAACAGGAAAAAAAATCCTAGAAAAAAATGAAATCAATACAATCAAAATTGATTAAAAATTCATTTCAATTTAATCCAAGGATTTAAATTTGAATTTTTAAAATATTTTTTTTTTTATAAAATTTTGAATACAAAATTATAAAATTAATTGTTTTTGGCTATCTAGCAGACATTTTTAAAAGTTTGAATTTTTTCGAATAATATCAATTTCTTCAAGAATAATTTTTAATAAAAAATTATTTTCAATATTCGAAAGAAATAAAAAAATTAATTTTAAATTTTTTAAAAAATTAGAATTTGAATTATTATTATTATTATTATTAATCATAATAATGAATTAGGATGTATTTGATAAAAAATTGAACAGATTTCATTATTTTCAAAAATTTTCAATACAATTTGAATTTTTTAGGTCATTATATAATATTTATTAGGTCATTTTATAATTGCTAAATATTTTGGTTTAATTAGTGATAGTTATTATCTATAATACAAAATCTATATAATATATTATCTCTTTTTCAAATATCTTGAGAAAATTTTTAATTATGTTATGAAAAATACCTAAAGTTGTTTTTTGAATTGTGATCCGCTTGAAACTAAGATTCTAATTTTTATAAAAATGTTTAAATCTTTTAATAAAATAAAAAAAAAAAACACTAATAAATTAAGGATTGTATTAAATTAAAACTTTTAAAAACCTTCAACAACCATTTGAGCCTTTTGATACAAGAATATTTTCTTTAAAAATGAATCATAACATAGAACTTGCAATTCATCTATATATATCTGACGATCGATCAAGGAAATGCCGTTATATTTTTTTTAAAATTTAGTATTAAAATAATGCTAAAGTTCAAAAACAAGGTTATTATTTTATTTTCCGTATTAGGTTACAATATTATTAACTTATTGGACCAATTTATAATTTTATCAAAAGATTATCTTATTAAGTTAAGAATGTTTGGCAGAGATCGAGTTAGTAACCAATTAATAACAAATTTCTAGAGTTATATAATACCGAAGCTAACCGGATTTTTCTAATTATTTGCTCTAAACAACTGGTTAGAGCTTCTAATTAAAGGCCTGATTCTGTTATCTAGAAAAGGCAAACTCAAGTTTTTTATTCAAATTATTAAATTTGTAGTCTTATGAATCCAGTTTAGATTATATAATCGCTGAAGCATAACAGTAACACTACACTAAATAACCCCACAATATATTCCATAAATATTCATTTTAATAGTAGTGACAGTTTAATTTAATTAGCGCTTAATATTATTAAAAAAAATTAAAATAATACCTTTATAATATTTTATTTTAAAAGTAATCTTTATTAATGATCATGTATAAAAGCCAATATGAACCGGAGCAATTTGAATTTATAAAATTCTAAATCAGGGGGGGGGGGGGGGGGGGGTAGATATAGACTCAAGTGTATGAATCGGATCAGAATCGAAAAATAAATCCATTTAGCTATGTATGTCCGTCCGCCCGTCCGTCTGTCCGTCCGCACGATAACTCAAGAACTAAAGGAGCTAGGATCTTGAAATTTTCGCAAATTCGTTTTTTTGCAATAGCCGTCATCGCTATTTAAATCCAGCCATTTTGGTCCATGGGTTCGGGTAGCTGCCATACAACTTCTTTTTTTATATGAGCATTACTCTGTAACGGCCAAAGTTTCTGCAAAATTTGGTTGGTCTACGACAAAGGGTTCGAGTAGCAGCCAAACAACTCTTTATTTTATATGAGTATTCCACTACACTTAATAAAGCCAAAAGTAATTAACCGGATGATATAATGTATATGTTACGGTCATACGGGTAACCCAGAGTTGACACAGTCTGCTCTACTACACTCTTCCTCGTTTTTAATATATTTGATTATTCCCGATTTAAATTATGGACTTTTTAGGATGCACATTGTTAATTTTTTTTTTTTCATGTTTTATTTTTTTTTTTTTTTTACCCAATCTTTGCAATTGAATGTTATTCTTCGAACACAATCAATCAATGACAAATTTAGATGTTAATTTTATTACTCATAGCGATTTAAATCGGTTTTTATTTGATTTGAATTTTTTTTTTAAGAAAATTTTATAAGAAATAAATAATAATAATATAAAAATAAATAAATAATAAATCGATTGTCTCAACAGTCATGTATAAATCTAGGTTTCAGGTAAATCTTTAAAAATATTAGTTATTGTAGTGTATTGAACTTTTAGTAGTTGTAAAGGTCCTTTCACAATTTCTCAATTTGGCAATCTTTCAATCCATAATTCCCAAATCCCATTTCTAATTTCCTCTTCAAAACCCAATCATAAAAATCCCAATTAAAAATTCTATTAAATTCAGAATAATTTTATATTAGTATAATGATAATGGACTAGACGAGGCGCAGTAGGAATACGAAAGGCTGGAGGAATAAGTATTGCAAAACTTTTATCTGCAAAGTCTAGGTGTTAGGAATTTTTATTTTATTTATCTACTGCATATTACCAATATTTTATTTATTGTAACATAATTTTTTTTTATTTTTTTCGGCACCTCTAGCTAACGGTTCACTGTTATAGGTTAAACAGCCTGACTATATATGTGCATGTCGGAACTGGGGGAGATATATTTATCTATTAGAACTAATCATATGAATTCCACATACAATTTAAACATGAGATGGTAATACGCCTTGTGTAGAAATGTGTACAAATGTCTTAGATTTTCAATAGATACAGTTCTATTTTGTTTATGTTGTAAAAATTTTGTATTTGAGTTAAATGGTATTCCATATCTGTGAATTATATTATTCAATTAAATTATTTGCTTATATTTTGCATTTGTTTATATTATCCTACTAATGTATTTTTTATTAAAGGTATATAATTATTAATTATTGATCGAGCTAATTGCGAATGGCAGCTGAATAGAGTCGAAAACCAGATGAAATTTTTTTCACTTTCACGGGGATTCGAACCTGGGCCTTTCGCATAAAAGATCGGCATCCTAACCACTGTGCCACCCAGCCGATTTGTAATAATATTGTTTAACAAATTTCTTTCGTTTATGATAAAAGTCTATTTCATAGTGCCAACTCTTGAAATCTACTGCAAACTTATTAATTAATATACCACTAGAAGTTACATCTGAAGCAAATTACTTTAAAAAAAAACCTATATTTTTAACCCAAAAAATCTTTTACAGTTATCATATTTTATAACTGGTATATTCATGTACAACTGGACTACCTTAATCACTTGACCCCAAAATATAAAATTGAAACTAAAATGCAAAAATATACTAATAAATAATTCAATTTCATTAAAGTTTTTTTTTTTGTGCCTCCTTCATCTTATATTCATTCGCTGCAGTGATATTTTTTATGCAAATTTTTTATATTTTTCTTGTGCGCCGCTGTGTGCCATTCTGAAGCAATGAAACGATAAAGCGTACACGATGAAATGATGAACAAAATTCAACATTGAAAATTGAAAGATCGACTGTTTGCATAAAAGAGACAAGAAATTAAAAAATGTAAAAGGAAAAAAAAAAAAATTAAATATTGCACTGAATATCTGTTGAAGTTTATTTTTATTGATTTAAATTGTTATTTAAAAATTCAAAATAGTTTTTTTTTTCATTATTATTTTTTTTTTTTTATTATTGAATGCGACGAATTCATTGCAGTTAAAAATTTACTTGAATTTAAATTTAAGAATTGAAATTTGTTACATATTTTATGGACATAATGGAACATAATTATAAGGTATGTGCAGTATTACATTAAAAAATAATATAAAAAAAAAAAATGTTTACATTTTTTTAAAGAAATTGAATTTTTAATTTTTTGAAGAAGAATTTTTTAAAATTAAAATAATTCATAAAAATATACATTTAAAATTATGACAACAGTACTGACTTCATCAATAATAATAATAATAAAGACATTTAGTACAGTATATTTAAGTAATCATTTTTACTTTACGAATTTTACTTGTATTTAAATATTTTCTTTCAATTAAATTTAATGTTATATTTATTATAATTGAAATCATTTTTTTAAAATAGCAATTATGGGTACAAAGGTGAGTCGAGTTAAGTGAAATTAAGGCGGAGTTTTCAACTTATTGATTTTCTCAAAGAAAAAACCTAAAACTAATAATATGTTTTGTACAACCGGTTTCTAGATGGATTTTATTGAAACTTATTGACATATCTTCCATAATTTTCAAGCTTGACATTATTTGATTGGGAATGGATGAACCCGAGGACTGAGTTAGTGAAATCGTGAAATCTTAAGTGCAAATCACTTAAGTGTCTTTGATGTAATATAATTTGTCGAATTCTTTAATTAAACCACAAATAAATCCTAAACTATCCCGAATTTATTTATGATCGGCTAAGGACTTTCACAGTTTGAAAAAAGGGACCATGTACCAAAGATGGATGTTAAAATTGATCACTCTTACAGCTTGCTTTAACTATCGTACTTGTAAGAAAATGCTATTTAATTGATAGTTTTAAACGAACGCAAGCTAGAATTATTAAACTTATTTCAGTTCAAGCATATCCACATCTATAAATAGCCTATGTAAAGCTCATCTTAACCGACTTATAGCTTCATTAAATCCTCTATAAAAAAGCATAAATTGTGGAAATTTCTTTTTACAATCTATATAGTTAACTCTTGATTAGATTTCATTGAAACTGCAATGGTTATGCGAATGGTGAAATCATATTATACAACTAAAATTGAATTCCCACTTGACAAAAAAAAATTCACTGTAAAGTTTATAATAAAATGTTGATCTAGAAGTATCTACCTAGGATAGGATTCAATATTAAGGGTTTTCTCAATTTGGATCGCAAACTACTTTCATAAAATGAGGAACAGTGTAGACCAAACTGTGTAAAGTTTAGGATGCCCGTATGAGCGCAATATAATCGTTATATCACCAAACTTTTAATTACATTTGCCTAATTTTAAATACACAACTTATTACACCTCTTACTGAAGATCAACTATATTTTGGGTAGACGTTGGCCATTAAAGTTAACAAACTTTTAAAAAAAAATGTAAAGTACCCAACTTAATTAGATATTCAGTTATGTTCATATACTACTTGCAGCTACTTCAATCCTAGTACTAATTTTGCAAAATTTTTTCCATAGAACTTAAATTCTTTTAATACATTTTTAAACATCTAGCCAAATTAAATATAGTTGTATGACAGCTACTTGAATCCAAATAAAACTGCTGGATTTCAATAGTTCAGACTTCTAGTATAAAAACTAGTTTGTGGAAATTTCTCCTTCAGTTTTTGAGTTATCTTGCGGATGGAAGGTTTTACAAAGTTAAATGAATTTACTTTTCGATTCTGATCCATCCGATCAATACACTTGAGTTTATATAAACCCCAATTACATATACCCTTGAGTTTTTATCAATTAACAGCTGGGTGGCACAGTGGTTGAGTGCCGACCTTTCATGCGGAAGGGCCCGGGTTCGAATTCTAGTAAAAGTGAAAAAAACTTTTCTGGTTTTCGACTCGACTCAGCTACCATTCGCCATTGGGTTCAAATTAATGGCATAATCAATAATTAATAGTTATAAATCTTTAATAAAAAATACTTTAATATAAAAATATAAATAAATGCAAAATATAAACAAATAATTTAATTAAATAATATAACTCGCAGATATAGAATACCATATAAGTAAAATATAAAATATTACAATATAAACAAAAAATAGAATTGTAAATATTGAAAATCTAAGACGTTTCTACATGTTATAAGGCCTAGTACTATCTCATGTTTAAATTGTATGTGGAATTCAATAAGACCAATTCTAATAACACGAATATAATATGAACCCCTGTTCCAACATGTACCTATGGTATAGACAGGCTTATTAGCCTAACAGTTGAACAGTTAGCGCTTAAAAAAAAAAAAAAAAAAAAAAAATTGGAACTGCGTTCAAACGGGTATAAAATTAGCCACAAATATGACTTCAGTCTTACTTCTTAATAAATATTACAAATATTTTTTATTAAAGTCATATTACTGAAAAAACATAATTGTCTTGTATATCGAGTTCAAACTTAAATTAACTTCCAATACTAAAAAAATTGTTCAAAACTAATTAATATTCAAAACTTGTTCCAGATTCCTGATTAAGTCATTAAATTTTTACATATTCTTATTTTTCAATATAAACATTCAAATATCAAACCAAAAAATTTTAAAAATATAAAAGTTGTACATGGCGAACAAAATTGTGTTTTTAAAAAAGATAAGAGTCATTAAAAAATCACAAGATTGCATGATCAATTTTTGAATGATCAAATTAATTGAGACATTAAATTGTTAAATTCTTTTGTAAACTATAATTGGCATAAATTTAACAGATAAAATCAGATTCTTTTTATTTTGCAAACATTTTTTTTCCTAATATTCGTTGTTAAAATCGTTTTATCAACAATTACTTGCGATTTATTTTGCGACTTATAAACATTATGATAACATTTTCAAATAAATATTTATTAGGTATATGTTTTAGGTTATGTTTCTCGATTGTTTAATCTCGTAAAAGTCTGTAAAATGTATTTGAAGTCGTGATTTAAAATTGCTCTATTCCGAGGCCTCATATACACATACTTACACTGTAGAAGTATTAAAATGGCAAAACACAGCTAATGAAAAAACGATTTTAATGCGCATTTGTCCATTATAAAAGTATACAAATCATGGTTGTGCCTCCTAAAGTCGGTAATTCAAATATCTACATTATATTAAATTTGTTGTTGTTGTTTCTGATACCATATGCTGTTCTAACAGTTCAGGCCTTAATCTATTCCCATTGTTAGTAATTTCTATTATGTATACGACAGGATGCGGAACTGGTACAATTAAGAAATATTATAACTTATAAATAATATTATTTATTTTGTTTATGTTATATATTTTTTATAGGACGTCGGCCTTTCAATCGAAGAGTCTCAAGTTCAAACCGTGGTTGGATCATATCTAATTAAATATATTTTTTAAATCACAATAATTTACATAATAATATAAAATATATATACCTGTCACACCTGAGAGGAAAAGGCTGAATCACATTGTATGCGGTAGAGGATTGCTTATAAATAAATAAATAAATATTTTATATTTTCAATTATATCTGGTCAACAAGGGGCTTTTGTAAAATTATTTTTTAAAAACATTCTTCTTTTAATTAAATATTTATGGGAATCTACGGGAATCGAACTCATACTTTCTCGGTTAATAAGCCAAAAGCTGACTCACTACACCAGTGAGACCCCTAAACATTGAAATTTAATAGGAATGTTTACATCTTCTACTTAAATACAAAATTCAATTTAAAAACCCCTAAACAGGGGGCTGCGTGACAAAAACAACCTGAAAAAAAATTTTTGTTTACCGACTCCAATTAATTCAGACCGCAGGACGGACAGAGTGAAACTAATAAGCACATTTTTCGAAAATGGGTTAAGAACAAGTATAGTTTCCTATTAATTTCTCTAAAACTATTTATTTTTACAAATACCAGTATTTCGCATCGAGTACTAGCGCTCTTAAGAAGTCTGCAGGTCGTAGATCAAATACTGATATTTAAAAAAATAAATAATTTTAGTGGAATTAAAAGGAAATTAAACTACTCGTTTTCATATCGCTCATATCTCTTACGTGAAAGCTGATTTTATATAAATTTTACATAATCGAATATTAAAATCATATTTTTCTTAACATTGGGAAACGGTAATTATTATTACATGTTAACATACTTAAGTTTAATAATTAAATCACCACAGCAGAGATGATTTAATTATTCCGAAAAGAATCCAAAATGAAGAACCAAATGTCTATGTTAATATTGGATCAATAAGAATTAAATTAATTTAATATTGAACATATTAAAGCTTTTACTGATAAGATAAAAAAAAGGGTTGAACGCCGATTTAAAATAAAGGCGGTTACTAATTATCTTAAGTATCGTTATCAATTTAATGATTCCAGATTAAAATAATTGACTTTTTTAACGTCTTAAATTGCATAACTTTAGGCTAATTTCATCTATTATTGATGGAAGAAATTCTCGATTGTATCGATTGCCTAATTAAGAATACCTTATTCATTTAGCAATCGATTCATTTTAATTCTTATTTCTTACATATATGCCTTGTATATTTTTGAGCAAAGCTATTTTATTATAATAACTGTAAATAACAATATTGAGTGATTAATTAATTGTTAAAATCACTCAACTTATTTAAAGCTTTTTATGTATATAAAAATGTATTTATTTTAAAGTTCTTGTAATAAGCCAATTTTTATTTTGAAAAAAATTTTAAATTTTAAAAAAAGCTTCTTAAAACTATTTTCAAATTAGACTACTTATAGCAAATGAACTATTTTAGTGGATTCAAAAAAATTAGTAAACTCTTAATGAAGACATTAATGACAAAAGTCATATTTTAACCATTGCTCCTATTATTAATGGCAGCTTCAGTATAACCAGCACTTCTTTTTACAACCGTCTTCTGTACAAATAATAATTTGAAAGTTATAAATCTTAACACTTCACAATCTTAACATAAAGTTACTACAGAACATTTCTGTGAAATTGTGCATAGAAGCGTTACTGGTTAGTTTTATAATTATATTAGGTTTATTCTAGGTCTTTCGGTTCCTCATAATCTAATAATGCAATACAGTGAGTAATTAATTAATTCATATAAAATACTGATATGTACAGTTTTAAATAAATTATTGGTTGGACAATTGTTACAGGACTGCAATAATTCTAAACCTAATAACAACTGTTCACGATCATAGTTAAACCTGCATTCGATTCAGTCAAATTAAAAAAGCAATTTTAAACATTTCAACTTATTTTTTTTGACAATAAATTTTTGAAAACTTTTTTTTTTTCTTTCCGTGAATTTTAAATTTTTTTACAAAAATTACAAAAGTTTATTGAAAACTTATCGATATTTAATTATTGTGATATTTAAGTTTTAATACGAACTTTTAAACATGTATCCTGCTGTTTATTAAAAAAAAAAAGAAAAGTCCACGAATCTCACAGTTTAACAGTTTATAGGGATCATTAAAAAGTATTTAAAAATATTTAAAACATTTTATATCCAACTTTTTTGAGCAAATTTAAGTTCAAAATTCTTGCGGAGATCCTGTTACATAAAGGTGAAGAAATTGTTTTCTACAGAAAATTAACTTTTTTTTTTATTTATATAATTTACTATATAATAAAATTTTATATTATTTTAATAATTTTAATTTAAATAAAATTTATATATTGGAGTCAGTTTAATTTCATTTATTGTCAGTCATAAATTTTCTCTTAATTATTCGTAATTTAAATTTTAAAAGAAAATGTATAAAGGAATTTTTGAAAAACAAAACCCACACTGATATTTTGGTCATTCCTTTTTATTATTTAATTCTTTATGTTCAAAAATAAAATTTATGAATAACGGTATTTCCTCTAAAGATTTAATTCCAAATTAATATTAAAAATTTCTATTGAACTAACTTTTTTAGGTACTATAGAAATATCTAAGTTTTAATAAACCTATCTCAAACTAAATTGAAGTCATAAAAAGTATAGTGTGGTTAATGCAAAACTGATCGATGATGCAATTAAAGTGTAAATTTCAGCAGGTCAATCAGAAGATTGTCATTTTATATGACAAACAGTTACTCTTGTAATTGTAACCACAATGTTGCACAAAAATTTTTTAGTTAATAATATTAGTATTTTATTTAATATAGCTATGATTGAGTGGAGAAAAGTCCGGAATCTATTTAATGAGAAACATATTTTGTGATTATACGATTTTATCACATTTTCAAAAATTCTTAAAAAAATGTGCCTATATAGTTTCACTCTGTTCGTCCGTCCGTATGCTTACAAAATATTTACACTGTTTGGAATACAGAGAAGAAATTTTAACTACGGGTAGATTTTCCAAACAAATAATTTCAAAGAAGAAATTTTGTCTGTAGCCCCGATTGTTACGGTGCCCATTATATAATAGCGGTAAAGAGTCGAAAATTTAAATGTTGCTATATTTAAGTACCTGTAACTTAAATATCCGTCCAAATTTTTTTTTTAGTAATGTACTAAATTTAAAGCTCCAACATTTTATTTCGACACTTGTTAACAGGCTTTCTTGAGTGTTTAGGGATTATATTCTAAATATAAATTTCATTATTATTCATAATTTATAACAAATTGATAAAATAACTGAATTATAATACTATCAATTTACTTTCATATATATTTTTTACCCTTAAATCAGTATGAAACACTGTATAATTTTGAAAATGTGCTTTTTTAAAACCCTTGGTTTTTTTCATCACTTGTTTATTTAATAAAGTTATTTAATTTTTTATAAAACATGAATTATCTTATCTAGATATGGTGAAAATATAGAATTATTATTTTGCACTTATTAATACACATATATATACCTATTATTTTTAAATAAACGGATGTTTAAATACGTTCTATTCATTGAAAAGTGTATCACTTTATTAATAGCAACACTTTATTAAAGAGTGTCACTTCACTTATTAAAACTATATTATCTGTTTCTGACACACTTTTTCAATGCAGTTGAGATAAAGTATATTCCTCTCTTAATATATTTCTATCTAATAAATCTAACATGGTTATTCAATGTTAAACATGTTACAAAAACTCAACTCTGTTATTCAAATGTTAATACATCTAATTTATTATTGCTGCACAGTCTGAACGCATCTTGAGTAGCACCCTACCCATATCATTAAAACATTTGCAATATAAAATGCTGTGATTGTAATGTTGGTTTGATATCTGATTTAATTGTAAATGATATTGCAAAAGACATAATATGCATGTTGATTTGCAGTAGTAAGCAAATGAACCACAAAACGATGCAACCTCAAATCGAATCGAAACGGAAAATCGAATAAAAATACAAAAAAAAATATCAATAATTAAAACTGCAATCAAATAAATTTTATAAATTTATTGAAAACTAAAAATTTTACAACACTAATTGTCGCTGTTAAAAAATATATATATATTGTATATATACATGTTAAATTTGTGAATTTGGGGAACCGAAATAAATTTTACAGCAAAAAAAAAAATGTTAAAACTCGTTCTGATTAAGAGGAGGCCACAAAAAGAATATATGAACATATATGAGGCCACAAAAAGAATATATTTATTCGTTTGTTTTTTTCTCATTTTTTTATTAAAAAATTTAAATAACCTTAGCTTGGACGCATTTATTGTAATTTATAACATTCGATCTTTTATTGGTTTTTATTCTTTATTTTTTTTATTTTATTTTATTACTTTTATTCCTTCAATTTCATTCTTTGTTTTCATTTCAGTTTCTTAATTTAAATATTTAATTGTTAATTTAATTTAAATTTTTTCAATAATTTTTTGTAATTATTACTTTTTATTTTATTTATTTTATTTTAGTGCTGAGTTTTATATTTTAATAATGTAAAAAAAAAAAAAATTATTTGAAATCATCATTGTTTAAATGATTATAAATTTAAACCCAAAATGGTTTTAGAAAAAACTTACATTTATTTTTTAAATTTATAAATGTTTAAGATTTAAGCTGGTTTTATACTTGAAGATGACAACATCACTGTAAGCTTTAAAAAAAGGTTAAAAACGCTGAATCTAATTGCTCTTCAGTACAATCGCGTTCAAATTAATCGTTTTTATATATTTTAATAGAATTTTTATTTGTTGGATATATTTATTAACATTTAAAAAAAACATTTCTAACATTAAAAAATGTTTCATACTTATTTTTGAATAAATGGCTTGGTGGCACAGTGGTTAGAGTGTCGACTCGGTTTCGAATCCCAATAAAAGTTAAAAGCTTTTCCGATTTTTCACTGGACTCATTAGGGTAAAACTAAAACATCCATTGGGTTCAAATTAATGGCTTAATCAATAATTAATAATTATATATCTTTAATAAAAAATACATTAGTATAACAATATAAAGAAATGCAAAATAAATAATTTAATTGAATAATATAACTCACAGATAAAGAACACATATGCAAACTCAAATACAAAATATTACAATATAAAAGATAGAATTGTATCTATTCAAAATCTAATATGTTTCTTCGTATTATAAGGCCTGGTACTATCTCATGCTAAAATTGTATATGGAATTTATTAAAATCAATTCTAATAACACGAATATAATATAACAAAATATATTGTTAAGTGCGTTATACTTATTTTCAAGGAACTCCAATTAATTTCAAGTTTTTGACTTAATTGATTTGAAAGATATATATAGAGGATCAAACATTTTGTAAAAATTGAGTTTCGCATAACAGTAGATTTAAATATCTTATGTCAACACTGTATGTACATATATTTATATATATGTATTATATTTATTTAGCTTATGAAAATACAATTCAAAATACACTTGATTGAACTTAATAATTGTAACAACTTGTTTAACTTTGGGCGGGTGAAGCTCTGCAATGGATAAAACGATTTTTTTTTTTCGATCCTTGTCCATGTTTTAAATTTTATTCCTTTATTTGAAACGCCGTAGGGTTGTTTTGAACATCCGCAGTCACACAGATTCCTTTTGTATACGAGCATAACTCCAAATTTAACATATCTAATAAGGATCTGAAATTTTGCCAAAAAGTTTTGTGGCCAATGTTTTTACAAAATAGTTTGGTCAGGTCTAATAGTTTAGTCTTTGGTTTCGCAAAGCTTCCATTTATTTTTTTTTTTATTTTTTGCATAACTTTAGACCTAATTAAATTATGTATGTGAACACAATTACAATCTATTATACTTTTTTTCTATATAATTTTTGATTAAAACTATACTCGTGTTAAATTAAATTCCTAATTAATAACTTTTTAAAACATTTTCAAAACATTTTGAAAAAATGTGCCTATATAGTTTAACTCTGTCCGTCCGTCCATGTGTTGACCAAACTTCTACATCGTTTGAAATAAAGACACGCAAAAATATCTCCATCTATTCAGATAGATTCGGATTATAACAAAAATAATAATTTCATTTAAGATCTTTTTCTGTAACCCCACCTGCTACAGAACTAGAACTCCCCAAAGTTAAGAAAATTTATATTTATCCTATAATTTATAAATTTATCCTAATTTATCCTATATTTAAATTGCTATAGAACAAGAGTTCTATTAAGCATAATTTCAATTTGCAAACTTTTCAACACTAACTGTCTCTTTCAATCTGCGAAGTTATAAACTTTATAAATATATTTGAAATATATAGTGTTACCATACGGTACTTAAATTTGCCATTATTCAAAACTCAATTTTAGGTAAAAATTTTGACCTCACTTATTTTGTGAACGCAAATTGAAATTTGGCTATTTTTAAGTACCTGTAATAACTTGAATACCAGTCCAAATTTTTTTTTTTTGAAATAACATGCAAAAGTTATAGTTCCAACATTGTTAGCCAGTGTTAAAGATTTTCCTTAATTTTAAAGGGGTACCTTAAAATTGAAGAAAGTGTCTCTTAATTTTTAACCATTTTCGTTTATTTATATAATAAAATTTCAAATAAGAGATCAAAATTTTGGTGGAAGTAACAATTCAATTTCTTGAACCAGTAAAGTTTGGCGGTTGGATCCTAGATAATCAGCTTAAATTTGCTCAAAAAATTGCAATTTCCTCATTCAAGAACAATTAAAACTTAAAAATTAAAAGTTTCGGATTTTTAAAAAACCAGTAACCAAGGCATCTGTGTATCTATTTCAAGGCTTAAAATTTATTAAAAGTTCTGAAATTTTATTTTGACACAATATGTTAACAGGTTTTCTTGATTGTATTGGACTTATATTTTAAATATAGATTTCTTATGTATTTGAATTTTCATTTCATTATTAATCATATTTATTAATGAAATAAATAAATTATAATATTATCAACTTAATTTTATATATGTTTTTTACCCAAAACATAGAATAAAATATTGTGAGTTTAAGAATTGTACTTTTTTAAGAAACCTTGATTTTATTTTCATTATTTCATCTCAAATAATTTTACTTTAACTAATTAAATAAAGTTACAAAAAACTAAAATTTAAGTTTTCTATTTTAAAACTTTACTTTTCATTACTATTTCCTTAATTAATGAAGTTAAGCTAAGAAAACAAAGCTAAATAATTAAAAAAAAATTATATTATCCGATTCTTGACATTTTGTTATGGAAGGAAATGAAACTTTACTTGCATTTTCAACTACTTTAATTTTCCTTTCTTTTTATACCCGTATAACTATATAGTGAAAGGGTATACTAAATTTGCCATTACGTTTGTGACGCAGAGAAGGAGGGAGGGTAGATATAAACTCAAGTGTATGGATCGGATCAGAATCGAAAAATAAATCTATTTAGCTATGTACGTCGGTCCGTCCGTTCGCACGATAACTCATAAAATAAAGCAGTTAGAATTTTGAAATTTTCACAAATTCGTTTTTATGCAATAACCGTCATCGCTATTTAAATCCAGCCATTTTGGACCAAGGGGTCGAGTACCTACCATACAACTTCTTTTTTATATGAGCATAACTCTGTTCTTAATAAAACTGGGTGTCTAAAATTTTGCCAAAAGTTGTTTAATTTTATGGCCAAAGTGTCTGCAAAATTTGGTTGGCCTACTGCGGTGGGTTCGAGTATCTGCCATACAACTCCTTTTTTTATATGAGCATTACACTACACCTAATAAAGCTGTATGTTTGAAATTTTGCCAAAAGTAATTAACCGGATGATATAATGTTTATATTAAGGTCATACGGGTATCCCAAAATTGACACAGTCTCCTCTACAACACTCTTCCTCGTTTTATTTAGAATTCAATGTATTTATATAATAGTAAAGTTTTTAATTTTTGGAAACTCTCAGCTTTTCATAAAGTATAAAAAAAAAAATTTTTTGTTTAGTTATTGGAACTGAAAACTTTTAATTTGAAAATTTAGAGAATCTTAAAACTAAATTAAAGATAAATAATAATAAAAATTTAATTAACAGAAATTAATAATAATATCTAACTAGAGTTGCTCTGTTAGTGAATCCATAAATGCTTTTATATTCAAACATCGTTTGATAAAAGAGGAAACCGTTACTAAAAGTCTAATAATTACTACTTAGAGCCAGTTATCAGTTATCACCTTTGGTGATAGATAATTAACATATTTAAGTACTGGTTCAGATATTTTACAAAATTTAATTTTACCTACAGATTTTAAGAATAAAAATGTTATTTCAATTCAATTTTTAATTAATACTCGCAATGGTTTGCACCAATTTAACATTCATTATAGGATTTGCATTCTTAGATGCTAGATGGATTCTTTTAAAATTAAAAAATAAAAAAACTTATTTAAAATATCCTAAACATATTCTATAAGTTAACATGTTACCGAAAAATTATTGAAATATTCTTATTCTAAAACCACGAAGCAAAAATTTTTGCAATAATTTAACCATCCCTGCTTTCGGTTATATCTTTTAAGATGCAATTGTAAATATTCAGTTGTGAGAGTTTTAAATTACACAAGTGATGAAAAAAATCAAAAGTTTTTAAAAACGCGCCATTTTCAAAATTATATAATGTTTCAGTATTTTATCGAAATATTATGTTGGAGCTTCAATGTTTTCTTAATTAAAATATATACACTGGTGACTTAGTTACTGCTTACTTATAAAAACCGTAAATTTTTAAGTCCTAATAGCCTCTCAATGGAGAAGGTTGCCAAATTCTGAAGAATCTAAGCCTCACTCCCCCCATCTCTATTTTTAGGTTCTAGGAATTCAATTGTGAATTCACCCAAAATTTGGAATTTTACTTAGAATTTTACTATCTAAGCAAAAATGGTTAAAACTGAGAGACACTTTCTTCAATTTAAAGAACCACAAGAAAATCCTTTAACCTATGTTAAAATATAATGTTGAACCTTTAAATTTTGTATATTAATAAAAAAAACAAGTGGATAGGTTCAAGTTACAGGTGTTTAAAAATTGCAAAATTTCAATTTTCGAGCCTTATAGCTCCTTAACAGGGTGGGTGAAAAAATATTGTTAACCGAAATATTGTCTGACGATCTCACTTCTCCCAAAATTTCAAGACTCTAGCTTGAACCATTTAGAAGACATGCGGAGTTAAAAGTTTTGAGTTTTGGAAAATAGCAAATTTTAGGACCGTATGGCAACCCCATTAACGTATGGTCTTTTAAAAATTTTAAGATTCTCTTATAAAACCAGCTGTATTTTACTGTTTTCAGATAAAAAATGTACCTTACAGAACTGTTGTTATAACAATTTAAATATAGGGCCTTTCCTAGTTTGGGGGGCTGTAGCTCCCTGACAGGTGGGGCTACAGAAAAAAGTTCTTTCATGAAATAATTTTTTTTGCAACACCTTCCCGTTATTAAAATTTCTTTTCTCTATTTCAAACGATATAAAGTTTTTGTAAAGATACGGACGGACATATAGCGAAAATATATTGGCACATTTTTACAACATCTTTTGAAAATGTGCTAAAAAGATTTTATAATTGAATTTAAAAGCAACGTTTTTCCTTTTCCAAAAAAATGCATTATGGTTGATTCCAAATCTGGAGGATTCAACAAAAAAATCAGAGTTATTCGTCTTTTATTAGTAGGAAGTTGGATTATAAATTAGGGTATCAATATATAATTCCTTAACGAAGTTTTGATAGCGGCAGTCTCCGCTATATATAATACTTTGTTATTGAAATAAGCATAAAGAATAGTTCGAAGGATTTTCTTGTTGCTTACTTTTCTAGTTGCTCTTTCTTTCATTTATGTATGTATAAATGTCTCCCATAAAAAATTTTGTCTAAAGGATATATATATTGAAAATTTAAAATTTAAAATTTTTTTTAACTCTGTTCGAGAAATGCTGTTTTTGCGAAACAAGTTATAGATATATAAAATAAAAGCTAGATTTGAAAAAAAATTAGGTAGACCTTTCTCTTTTTTCAACATGTACCACTATATAGTACTTTCGTACAGATAGTAACAATTAGCTTCAAAATTTAATTAATCTACCTATAATACAAATTAATAGATTTAATTAGGAGGAAAAATGAGGCAAGGAAAGTAATGCTACAAAGAAAAACTAGAATCAGTGTAAAAAATTACGAAGAACTACGGCGGACAGCGAAAAAGTTGTGTAAAAAGAAGAAGAAAATAGCAATGGAAAACAAAATCAAAGAATTAGAAGAGCATAGTGTTAAAAACGAAAGCAAAAGCTTCTTCAGAGAACTAAAAGCACAAAACTCGACCTTCAAACCTAGAATAAATATTTGCAAAGATGAAAACGGTGAGATAATAAACGAAGAAAGCAAGGTACTCAGAAGATGGGCTGAATACTTCAAGGAAGTACTGAATGGAGAACAACAAAATATAGATAATGACATCTACGTAAGTTACGTAACAGCACAGCCGCTCACTGCAAAACCCTCTCGAGAGGAAGTAAAAAATTCAATAGATAAAATGCATAATGGAAAAGCCCCAGGAGAAGATTCAATAACAGCCGAACTCTTCAAATATGGTGGCTCAGAGCTACTTGAAAAAATGTATAAATTAATTACTAAAGTATGGGAAGATGAGGTAATGCCAGCATCTTGGAATGTCGGAATCATCAACCCTGTTTATAAGAATGGCGACAAATTAGCATGTAAAAACTATAGACCAATAACGCTACTCAATGTAGCCTACAAGATATTTTCAAATATGTTACATGCAAGGCTCAATGTATATGCAGAAGAAAGACTAGGGGAGTACCAATCGGGCTTTCGACCAAATCGTTCAACCTGTGATTATATATTTGCAGTAAGACAAGCTATGGAAAAATGCTACGAATTCAAGACTGATTTATACATGATATTTATTGATTTCATGCAAGCATTTGACAAAATAAATAGAAGCACTATTTTCGAAGCATTAGAAAAATTTGGGGTACCACATAAATTAATAAGACCTGTACAACTTAGCTTAAGAAATACTAAAGCCAAAGTCAATATAAATAATAACACCTCGGAAGAATTTATAATAAATAGTGGAGTAAGACAAGGAGACTCGTTATCAACGCTGCTTTTTAATATGACATTGGAATCGGTGATGGAACGTGTCGAGAAAAACAAAACCATCTTGACAAAATCAATACAAATAAATGCATACGCTGATGACATAGCCCTGATTGCTAAAAGAGAAGATGATTTGAGAGAGAATTTCATTATCTTAGAACAGAACGCTGAAAAAGTAGGACTTAAAATCAATGAAAATAAAACTAAATTCATGACAATGTCCAGAAGGGAAACAAGTAGAAGCCGGCAAAATTTCCAAATAGGAGACTATAATTTTGAAGGGGTGAAGCAATTTTGTTACTTAGGTGCCCAGATAAGTAGCAATAACCTAACGAGCACCTGCATTCAAGAAAAAATACAAGCAGGATACAAATGTTATTTTGCTAATGCAAAAATGTTAAGAGCAAGAATCTTATCAAGGAAGGCGAAAATGACAATATATAAATCTATTATAAGGCCTGTTGTGACATATGGTTCAGAAAGCTGGACTATGGCGATGCAAGATGAAAGCGCCTTAAGAATATTTGAAAGAAAAATCTATGGACGAAATATCAGAATAGACGAAAATAATTATAGAATTAGAACAAATGCAGAACTGAATGATATAATTAATAATGCGGGTATTGTGAAATTTTTAAAATCGCAAAGAGTTAGATGGATAGGCCATGTACAAAGAATGGACGACAACCGTATGCAAAAAAAATTATTAAATGGGCAACTGAGTGGTACAAGGGCTAGAGGGCGACCACGGAAAAGATGGTTGGACGATGTGAATGAAGACTTAAACACAATCGAAGTCAGAAATTGGAGAGATGCTGTGAGAGATAGAGATATTTGGAGAAGAATTGTGAAGAAAGCCAAGGTCCACACATGACTGTAGCGCTACTGATGATGATGATAATACAAATAATACTGTGTTTTATTAATTTTAGCTCGATTAAGTGTAATACAAAATCAGATGAACTAAAGCGTTTTTAAATATCTAGTTAAAAACTACTTTTTCATATTTTTTATTTAACATAAAAAAAGTTAATAGTATTTATTAATTCATATTTAATAAAAACATTAATTTCTCGCAATTTCAATATATGACTAAATTACCAAATAAAAATTTTAGCAATGTCATCCACATAGCTTCATTTAAAGTTTAAATGATGCCTATATTACAGAAAAATATTTCAAATCTATATATATAAAAATGAAAGTTTGTTTATTTGTTTGTTTGTTTGTTTGTTTGTTTGTTTGTTTGTTTGTTTGTTTGTTTGTATGTTTGTTTGTAGCGAATAGACTCCTAAACTGCCCAGCCGATTTTCATGAAAATTTGTATATAGGGGTTTTTGGGTACGGAAAGAAATCGTGTCCCAAAAATTTTGCTCTAACGGACCGCCAAGTTAGGGCTGTGGTGCAAGTATTTAAACTTCTTTGTTCTAAAATGAAAACGGTTTGACCGATTGACTTCAAATTTTGTATACGTGTTGCTCTTTGAGAATTGAGTGACACTATTAACAGTTTTGGAATTTGTTAACCCATGTCGGGCCGACGGGTGGTCAAAAAAAATTTTGGGTCCAAATTTTGTCCGATTTTACGAAATTCTGCTTTGGCTTAAAAGAAAGTCCCAAAAAAATTTTTGTTGAGTTCCATTAACCCATTGCGGCCCAACAGCTTTTTATAGGTTTTTTCAATACTTTTCTCTAAATTCGAAACGGTTTGACCGATTGACTTCAAATTTTGTATACGTGATGCTCTTTGAGAATTGAGTAGACACTATTAATTGTTTTGGAATTTGTTAACCCATGTCGGGCCGACGGGTGGTTAAAAAAAATTTTGGGCCCAAATTTTGTCCGATTTTACGAAATTCTGCTTTGGGTTAAAAGAAAGCCCCAAAAAAAATTTTGTTGAGTTCCATTAACCCATTGCGGCCCAACAGCTTTTTATAGGTTTTTTCAATACTTTACTCTAAATTCGAAACGGTTTAACCAATTGATTTCAAATTTTGTATACGTGATGCTCCTTGAGAATTGAGTTGACAATATAAACAGTTTTGGAATTTGTTAACCCATGTTGAGCCTACGGGTGGTAAAAAAAAATTTAGGGTCCAAATTTTGTCCGATTTTACGAAATTCTGCTTTGGCTTTAAAGAAAGCCCACAAAAAAAATTTTATTGTATTGCATTAACCCATTGGGGCTTAACAGCTTTTTATAGGTTTTTTCAATACCTAACTCTAAATTAAAAACAGTTTGACCGGTTTTCTTCAAATTTTGTATACGTGCTCCCCTGTGAGAATTGAGTTGACACTATTAACAGATTTGAAATTTCTTAACCCATGTCGGCCCGACGGTCGGTCAAAATAATTTTGGAATATAATATTGTCAAAATTTGCGAAGTACTACTTTGGCTAAAAAGAAAGCCTCAAAAAATTTTGTTGAGTGATTTGGAAGCAAATTACGTCCAATTTTGCGCAAGACTGCTTGCCCAAAGAGAAAGTGTAGTTCCGTTAACCCAGTGGGGCACAGTGGCTTTTAATAGATTTTTGCGTTACTTAACTCTAAATTAGAAACGATTTGACCGGTTTACCTCAAATTTTATATGTGTAAAGCAACTTGAAAATAGAGTTGAGTCTGTTAACAGTCGGTTCTACGATTTTTCAAAAAAAAATTTTTGGAAGTAAATTACGTCAAAATTTGGAAAGTAGTTTGTACTGCTTTGAATTACAGAAAGTTTCAAAAATTACTAGAACAATCCTAGAAAAATGGTTTTAAAAAGATTGCTTTCATACATTTTAAAATTTACATGTGTAAACCGAGTGTAATTTTTGTGTTAACTTTTTGCAGTAACATCAACTTCAATTAAACCTCCATTAAGAGGCGCAGCAACGCGCACCGGGTATTAGCTAGTAAACTATAAAAGAAATAAAAACTTAAAATTTTTTTTTTTTTTTTTTATTAAATAATCATAATTTTAAATCTGATTTTAATTGAAACATCAATAATTTAGATAAAAATGTTTATCTGGTTATAAAAATGTTTTTATTTCTCTTCTTTTATTATCTTTAACAAAGAAAAAAAAGAAAAAAAAATTAAAAAATAAAACAAAATACTAATTTATGACAATATATTTATACACCTTAAAACACCATAAGCCTTAAATTTAACAGCTTTTAAGTATTTTCAATTTTTTCTTTTTATAGATATTATTATTTTCTGCTTTTTGACTCTCGCACACCATATCTGTTCTTTATGAATGTCATTCGTTCATTAATAAATTTTCTTTATTCTTGTTTATTTTTTTTTTTTTTGTTGTTGTTTTGATTTTTATTTTCATCTCTATTTTTCTTTTTATTATTATTATTTTTCGTCATCTGTATAGTGTTTATACCCGTGCATACATATATGAACATCGGGTATATTAAAATTACTCCTCCGTTTGTAACGCATCGATCTAGACGAGCTAGATATAGTGTCAAGGGTATGTATCGGCTCAGAATCGAAAAATTAGTCGATCTAGCTATGTGTGTCTGTCCGTCCGTCCGTCCGTGTGTCAGCACGATAACTTAAAAACTAAAAGGGCTAGAGTCTTGAAATTCACACAAAGTGATTTTTAGACAATTTCTAGGTTCCCTATTGTTTTTGGTTAAAATCGGACCAAGGCTTCGGGGAGCTGCCATAGAACTTTTTTGCACCAATATGAATTTCTTCAAAACTAATTATACTACGGGGATGAGAATTACACACTGTTAGTTTTATAATGACTCCGGCACTTATATGAAGTTTCAAAATGTTAGGGCCCCATTTTCGGGGGGCTGCCATACAACTTCTTTGCACCAATATGAATTTCTTTAAAACTAATTATACTACGAGGCTGAAAATTACCCACGGTTAGTTATATAATGAATCGAGCACTTATATGAAGTTTCAAAATGTTAGGGCCCCATTTTCGGGGGGCTGCCATACAACTTATTTGCACCAATATGAATTTCTTCAAAACTAATTATACTACGACGATAAAAATTACACACGGTTATTTATATAATGAATCGAGCACTTATATGAAGTTTCAAAATGTTACGGCCCCATTTTAGGGGGCCGCCATACAAAGTTTGCGATTCAATAACTGTGAATCTAATGAAGCTACAAGGTTAAAATTAAAATTGGGCAGGTAAAGTAATAGGGCAAGTTAGTTGGCAAAGTTGGACATCACTCGGACCATCGGAATTTTTGGGTGGGCCATTTTTTTTCTTTTTTTTTTTTTTTTTAAGCTAAAGTTATGGGACAATGAATGAAAATTTAGTTTTTTTTTTATGATTTTTTTTTTTTTGTTAATTTTTTTTTTTTTTTTTTTTTTTTAGCTAAAGTTATGGGACAATGAATGAAAATTTTGTTTTTTGTTTTGTGATTTTTTTTTTTTTTTTGTTAATATTTTTTTTTTTTTTTTAACGTCAAAATTATGGAGTAATGAGTTAAATGTATAAGGGAAGTAAATTACGGTTAATTTTATATACCATAGTGGGTATGCACGGGTATCTAAAAGTTGACAAGGGCAACTATAATCTTCCTCGTTTATTTTATTATTTTTATGTTATTCTTTTTATTTTGATTTTTTTATTTTTAATATATTTATTATATTTATCGTATATTTGTTTGCATACAACTTATCTTATCTAAAATGGCACCCAATAAAACGATTACTACCTGATGAGTTTTAAAAGAAAATATTTAAGATAAAAAAAAAAAAATTATTCTTTTTTTATTTTACTTTAAACAAAATTTTTAACTTTTTTTTAAATTTTTTTTTTTTTATTTTATTTTTTTATTTTTTACCATTAAAGTTGAATATTTTTGTTGATCTTCTATCTTTTTCTTATATTTTTTGAAAAAAAAATTGCAATCACATTAATGCTTGTTGTTGTTATTTGTTTATAATATTTATTTTATTTTAAATTTCATTAATTTTAATATTTTAATTTAAGTTGATTTGTATTTGATTAATAATAATGATTATTATAAGAATGATGATCTTGATGATCATGATAATATTATAGGTATTTCAATATAATATTTGTTTTATATTATAAACCAGTTTTTTTTAAAGATTTCTACAATTATTATTGATGATGATCATTCTTATTGATCTTATTTGTTTATTCTTGTTGTAATGAAATAAAATGAAACGATTTGTTTTTTCATATTAAGAATAAATAGTTTTGCAGATAAAATTGATTAAATCAGATCTTAAAATAAAAATTGTCAAAATGACGTCATTTCTAATTTGAACTTGTAATTTATTAAAATTTATGTAAAGTTATAAAAATTTTAAAAAGTAGGAACTGGCTTTAATTTTCAGCCATGGCATATTCAAATTACTAGTTATTAATTTTATAAGTAATATTATTTATTAAGTTTATATTACATATTTTATTATATAAAAGTGCTTGCTTTATTATATAACTACTTAACTGTGTGTAATTTTCATCCCGCTAGTATCTTCCTAGTAGTTTCGAAGAAATTCATATTGGTGCAAAGAAGTTGTATGACAGCTGCCCGAAGCCTTGGTCCGAAATTCTCTAAAAAATGTTTTGTGTGAATTACAAAAATTTAGCTCTAGTTTTTGTTTTTGCTGGTATAAGAAACAGTACTTTTAATGTTTGAAAACTTTTAAGCTTAAAATGTTGGAAATTTTCATCAACCAAAAATTGATGGTAGGATCTTTTGCATTTAAAAGTGTTTTAATATAAAAGTAAATTGCTGAATTAAGACTAACTGAAAGAAGAACTGTCTCCCATTTCACCAATTTACTTTTATATTAAAACACTTTTAAATGCAAAAGATCTACCATCAATTTTTGGTTAATGAAAATTTCCAACATTTTAAGCTTAAAAGTTTTCAAACATTAAAAGTACTGTTTCTTATACCTGCAATTTACTTTTATATTAAAACAGTAACAAATTCCCAAGATTTACCTTTTTTATTTTTTATTTTCTAGTACTACTTTAATAAAAGTATATATTGGAAAAAATATTTTTTTTATTTTATTTTATTTTATTTTAAACTTTTTAGTTTTATTTCAATTTCTTTACACTTAAATATTTTGACAATTTCCAAGTTGGATCCAATTCATTAATATTAAAAATCGATGTATGTATGTATCTATTAACTAATCATAAATTATTAAAATAATGCCTCCTAGTAAATTTAACTGAATTAATTTAAAATTTATTAAATAGAATGACGAATATTATATATATCTGATAGTTATACATATCCAACAGGTAGGTTCATAGTGTTATACTAAACGTGGAACATTATTTATATGTGCAAAAATGTATTCAGACTGAAAGATAACTATTAAATATTAAACAATTTTGTTTAAGTTTTGTTTAACCACCTAGATAAAGATTTTATCAAATACTTATAATTTAGTAACTTTATGTTATAATGCTTTTATTTAATTTTTCCATCTATAAGAGTTCGATAAAGTTTATGGTTCGGCTAAAAACGTTCAAAGAGAACTGCTTTTATAGGATTAACAAAAATATATCGCTTAAATGTATAGAGTTGCCATATGGTACTAAAATTAAACGTTATGGGAAACTCAATTTTTCCAAATTTTTTGGCCCCACATATCTTCTGAACCAATTAAGCTAGAGACTTGAAATTTTGGGAGAAGTTAGATGCTCAGAAACTAGAAGGATCGGTTAACAAAAGTTTTTTTTCACGCCCCCTTTTTAGGAGCTGCAAAGAGTCGAAAGTTGAAACTTCGCTATTTTTAAGAACCTATACCTTAAATACCCGCCTAAACTATTTTTTAGTAATATACAAAATTTAAAGCTCCAACTTTATATTTCAACATTATGTTAAAGGTTTTTCTTAAAGTTAAAAGGGGTTCTTAAAATTGAAGAAAGTGTCTGTAAGTTTTAACCATTTTTACTTAGATAAAATTTTAAATAAAATTGCAATTTTAAGTGGAATTCACAATTGGGGAGGAGTTTTTAGTAAACAGGTGGGTGGGGGCAGATCGTCGAAAATCATTATAAGTTTGCTTAGTAAAAATTTTAACCTTCTTCTCCATTGAAGGACTAGGACTTAAGTGAACATAAAGTGAATTAGAATTTAGAAAAATTAAAGCGACCAATAAATATATTATGTTCGAGACGAAAAGAAGAAGATACAATTTTTTTTTATAGAAATGACTTTTTTATCCTTATAAATTTAAAAAAACATAAGCAAGAGGTTTTAGAACCGTTTTGTACGCTTTTCAAAACATAGATAGGTAATAAAATTGTAGTTAAAATATTTATATTTCACTACTGAAACGCAATACCAATCTATTAAATTTTTAAAACGGAAAAAGAGAAAATTGATTCATAGGTAATGGGTACCTAGTAACAACTTATTCTTAGAATTTATAGAGAAAACTTATTCTGGAATTTTTGAAGTTATGAGTACGTTGTAAGGTCTTAATATGAAGATTTTTAAAAAAAATACTTTTTGATTGTGATCTAATACATACTTATTTTACAAATTAACATGTAAAAATTAAATGTTTTTTATACCCGTATGACTATATAGTCCAAGGGTATAATAAATTTGCCATTACGTTTGTGACGCAGAGAAGGAGGGGGGGTAGATATAGACTCAAGTGTATGGATCGGATCAGAATCGAAAAATAAATCGATTTAGCTATGTATGTCCGTCCGTCCGTCATCACGATAACTCAAAAAGTAAAGGAGCTAGGATTATGAAATTTTCACAAATTCGTTTTTATGCAAAAAACGGAATCGAGTTTTAAATTCAGCCATTTTGGTCCACGGGTTTGAGTACCTGCCATACAACTTCTAATTTTATATGAGCTTTACACTACACCTGATGAAGCTGGGTTTCTGAAATTTTGCAAAAAATAGTTTAGTGTAATGGCCAAAGTTACTGCAAAATTTAGTTGGTCTACTGCTGAGGGTTCGAGTAGCTGCCATACAACTCCTTCTTTTATATGAGGATTACACTACACCAAATGAAGCTGAGTGTCTGAAATTTTGCCAAAAATAGTTAAGTGTAATGGCCAAAGTTACTGCAAAATTTAGTTGGTCTACTGCTGAGGGTTCGAGTTGCTGCCATACAACTCCTTCTTTTATTTGAGCTTTACACTACACCTGATGAAGCTGGGTTTCTGAAATTTTGCAAAAAATAGTTTAGTGTAATGGCCAAAGTTACTGCAAAATTTAGTTGGTCTACTGCTGAGGGTTCGAGTAGCTGCCATACAACTCCTTCTTTTATATGAGGATTACACTACACCAAATGAAGCTGGGTGTCTGAAATTTTGCCAAAAATAGTTAAGTGTAATGGCCAAGGTTACTGCACAATTTGGTTGGTCTACTGCAAAGGGTTCGAGTAGCTGCCATACAACTCCTTCTTTTATATGAGCATTACTCTACACCTAATAAAGCCGAATGTTTGAAATTTTGCCAAAAGTAATTAACCGGATGATATAATGTATATGTTACGGTCATACGGGTATCCCAGAGTCGACACAGTCTACTCTACTGCACTCTTCCTCGTTTTATGTTAAATTGTTTGTCTTAATAATTATTATGAATGTTTACTACTATTTTAATCATACTTATAAGTATGTATTAATTTCTAAATTTTAATTAATTACAAAAAGTTTAAAAAGGCAATTTTTATATTTTTTTTTAAATAAAACCCTAACCTTACTTACCTTATTCTTACAACTAATTAAAAACTTTGAAACTAACATGTATTACTTTAATATTAAAATAACACTAATGTAATAATAATTTAATGTTCAATTCTTTTATACTATTTTTATACCCGTGCATACATATATGACATCGGGTATATTAGATTTGCTCCTCCGTTTGTAACGCATCGATTTAGACGAGCTAGATATAGTGTCAAGGGTACGTATCGGCTCAGAATCGAAAAATGAGTCGATCTAGCTATGTGAGTCTGTCCGTCCGTCCGTCTGTGTGTCAGCACGATAACTCAAAAACTAAAAGAGCTACAGTTTTGAAATTTTCACAAAATATTTTTCAATCAATTTCTAGGTTCCCTATTTTTAGCACATTTTCAAATAATTTTGTAAAAATGTGCCTATATAGTTTCACTCTGTCCGTCCGTCCGTCTGTCTGTCTGTCCGTATGTTTACAAAAACTTTTACATCGTTTGAAATAGAGAAAAGAAATTTTAACCGCGAGTAGGTATTACAAAAAAAATAATTTCGTAGAAGAATTTTTTTCTGTAGCCCCACCTGTTACGGAGCTGCAGCCCCCTAAAGTTGGGAAAAGCCCTATATTTAAATTGTTATAACAAGAGTTCTATTAAGTGTATTTTCAATTTGAAAACGGCAAAAGATAGCTGGTTTTATAAACTTTATAAATTTTTAAAAGACAAATATTTAGGGTTGCCATACGGTACTAAAATTTACCATTATGCTAAACTTAATTTTTGCAAAATTTTTGGCCCTACATATCTTCTAAACGGGTTAAGCTACGGTCTTGAAATTTGGGAGTAGTTAAATCCTTAGAAATAAGTAATAGTTGTTTAACAATTTTTTTTTGTCACGTCCCCTGTATTGCAGCTATAAAGGCCCGAAAATTGAAATTTTGCTATTTTTAAACACCTGTAACTTGAATACCTGTTCAAATTTTTTTTTTTGTGATTTACAAAATTGAAAGCTCTTTAATTATATTTCAATATGTGTCAAAGGTTTTTCTTAATTTTGAAGGATGACGAAGCTGCAGCCCCCGCATATTCCAAAAAAGCCCTATATTTAAATTGGTATAATAAGAGTTCTGTTAGGTTTATTTTCAATCGAAAAACGGTAGAAGAGAGCTGCTTTTATAGGCTTTACAAAAATATGTCGCTGTAATGTATAGGGTTGCCATATGGTACTAAAATTTACCATTATGCAAAACTCAATTTTTGCAAAATTTTTGGCCCCACATACCTTCTAAACGGGCTAAGTTAGGGTCTTGAAATTTTGGGAGTTGTTAAATCCTTAGAAATAAGTAGAAGTCGGTGAACAAAATTTTTTTGTCACGTCCCCTGTTTAGCAGCTATAAGGGCTCGAAAATTGAAATTTTGCTATTTTTAAACACCTGTAAGTTGAATACCTGTTCAAATTTTTTTTTGTTAATATACAAAATTTGAAGGTCAAAGCTTATACTTTAACATATGTTAAAAGATTTTCTTAAATTTGAAAGCGGTTCTTTATATTGAAGAAAGTGTCTCTCAGTTTTAACCAGTTTTGCTTAAATAGTAAAATTCTAAGTAAAATTACAAATTTTGGTATGATTTACAATTTAATTCCTTGAACCTAAAAAAGTTGTGGGAAGAAGAGTAGTGAGGATTATATCCTTGATAAATTGGGCAAGCTTTCCATAGAGGAGCTATTAGGACTTAAAAATTAAAAAATTTACTGTTTCTACAAGTAGTAACTTATTCACCAACGTATATATTTCTTAAATTAAACGTTAACATTGAAGTTTCAACATTATATTCCGATAAAATACTCAGTATGAAACACTATATTATTTTGAAAATGTGCTTTTTTAAAAACCCTTGATTTTTTTCATCACTTGTTTTTGGTTAAGATCGGACCAAAACTTCGGGTAGCTCTCGAACAACTAACTTTTTCAACTCCAACATTTTCATACAAAAATTTGAAATTTAGCTATGCATCTTGTATGTAACATGAAATTATATTATGAATTTTGTTTTTTTTGTTTTTTTGTTTTTTGCTTTTTATGTAGATAACGATTTCGAGTTAGAATTTCATATGATTTAAATGATGCGTAGTTTATTTAAGATAAGCAAAAAAGAAGACAAAGATTTTTTTTAAGTAAATGGCTTATTGATATTGATAGATTGATAGATTATGGATATGATGATTATTGTATGAATATGATCATATGAAGTTGATTTTGCTTAAGTTTAATATATTGGTGAGTTAAAAATTAATTATAAGAGATAGAATTGAAAAATTAGAGCAAGAGTTTTGAAAATCACACAAAACATTTTTTGGACATTTTTGAGGTTCCCTATTTTTTTTGTTTAAGACCAGATCAAGGTTTTGGGGAGCTGCCACACAACTTCTTTGCACCAATATGAATTTCTTAGAAACTGATTATACTACGAGGATGAAAATTGCACACTGTTAGTTATATAATGGATCGAGCACTTATATGAAGTTTCATAATGTTACGGCCCATTTTCGGGGGGCTGCTATAAAACTTCTTTGCACCAATATGAATTTCTTGGAAACTGATTATACTACGAGGATAAAAATTACACACTGTTAGTTATATAATGAATCAAGCACTTATATGAAGTTTCAAAATGTTACGGACCCGTTTTCGTTTTCGTTACAAAGTAATCAATTCGATAACTGTGAATCTAATGAAGCTACGAGGTTAAAATCAAAACTGGGCAGATAAAGTAATAGGACAAGTTAGTTGACAAAGTTGGACATCACTCGGACCAACTTTTAGGGTGGGCTATTTTTTTTTTTTTTATGGGATAATAAGTTAATCAAAAATTATGGGATACCTAATAAGTTAAATTTTTTTTAAACTATTTTACTTTCTTATATTTTTTTTGTAATATTTATAATAGCTTAGGGAAAATAAATAACGGTTAGTGGGTATGCACGGGTATCTAAAAGTTGACAAGGGCAACTATAATCTTCCTCGTTTAATTATAAACCAGCAAATATCAGAAGTTAATTTAGTTATAGTGTTAATTGTACCGTGTTTGTGTCTGAACCCAAACTGGTTATCAGGTATGAGGTTTTTTGAGTGCGCAATGCTCGAAATTTTATCATTTAACAAAGTTTCAAATATTTTACTAATGTTTGGCATCAAGCTTGTTAGCCTATAGTTGCTGGGGTTAGTTGGATCTTTACCAGGATTTTTTAGCAATATGGTTTTCGCTATTTTCTAATTTTTAGGAAAATACGAATTGTTTATTGCATTATTAAAAAGAATAACATATTTAGATATAATAAAGCTGCTTAGATTATTTAACACTTTATTTGGGATATTGTCGATACCAGAAGAAATTTTGTTTTTAAGAGCTTTAAACTTTTCAGAAAGCTGTAAGAGATTTATAAACTCACCACTCTGTTCAGATGATTTATTGGAGTTAGAGAAATTGGAAGAGAAAAATTTCCATCTCTCACATGTTTGATATAATTATTGAATCGTTCTACTCTGTTTATTATTTTATAATGTAGTCTTCTCTCTGAAGTTAATGGTATTTTGTGTAACATTTAGTTGTAAGAGATGAAAATCTATATTATTTGAAATATTACAATATTTTGAAATATTACAATTGTCCAAAATTTTATTACTACTGTTTATATAATGACAAGAATAATTTTGATTTAATTTAGTCTGAAATTAAGTCCAATTTACTTTTGTGAATAAAAATTTATTGTTATAATCTGGCAACTCCGGTAATAAGAGCTCTTCATTTTTTATTGTAATTGGTATGCAGATAGCATTATGGTCCCTATCATATGAAAGAGTGGAGTGTTTGTTAACATTTTCTGAGAAAAAAATATTTATTCTGGTATCGGAAAAAACTAGATCAATATAAGAGTTCGCACGCGGAAGTGTTGGTGCATCAGTTAAGAGCAAATAACATTTATATATAATTTTGTTGTCTTGCAACCATTTGTTTAGTTGAACTCCTCTGGTATTGTTAATGGTATTAAGCCATGTTGTATGTTTGGCATTGAAGTCACCAGTTAATATGTAAAAGTTGTTAATGTTCGCTAAGTTTAAAATTTCGAATATTTTTTCTATTTCTGTTATAAAATTATGTAAATCTCTATTCGATGCATAAAAAGAAATTATGAATAATTTTTTTCTTTTCTTTAAAGAAATCTTCTACCTTCAGTTGTTCCATTTTTTCTATTTTGTTTTTATGCTCTGAGCATTTACTAAAAGAAGCTTTTTTTTTTTTTTCCTAAGAGAGGATAAAACCTTCAAAAGGCACCTGGTAACCTAATCCCCCAGGTAGTGTGAGATTTTTACTACACTAAAACAACCTCCCCCCATAACCAAAATAATGGGATAAGCACCCTAGCTGATTACGCAGTATTATGGATGAAAAGTTACTACAAGTAATAAATATAAATGACTTTTAAGGTTTGAATGAGCAACCCAAGAGAAATATAAGTTGACTTATATAATGTGTTCCACAATTTGGAGTTGCGACTCAGAAAATAGTTCCGAAATTTCAGTGTTCTTATTCTGAAAAGCTTAACTGTATATGGATGTGATTGAGCTGCTAACCGTGTGTTACGGCGGTAGGGTTTGATTTTAGGCATCATGTATTTAATTTCTTTTGAAGTATTGCCTAAAAGATATTTATAAAAAAGACAAGCAGCTCATACATTACGGCGGTGACTTAAAGACGTTAAGTCTTTTGTGACTTATTATCATTGATAATACGAACAGCTCTCTTTTGTATCTTATCCAGATATTGAAGAGCGTCGCTGGAAGCTCCAAGAAATATGTGAGAGTTATACTCAAGTCTCGGCCGAATATAGGTTTTATAAATTTGTAATAGATTTGGAGGTGTAAAGTTTTTCTTACTCCTACTTAAGAATCCTAGGCATTTCGCGGCATCTTTAGTGACCGCAAAAATGTGGTCGTTCCACAAAAGTTTTATATTTAATTCCATGCCTAGAATTCTTAATGATTCGGAGTTTTAAATACCTGCATTGCCAAAAGAAATGTTTAGTAAAGGATCGCTTCGCTTGGTTGATAACAAACAGCTTTGGATTTTAAAACCATTAAAACATACCCTGTTCACGCTTTCCCAATCTTGAATATTTTGGAGAACATTATTTGAGGAACTTGAAACTTTGGTTCGTTCGTTATTTACCGATGTTGAGGTAGCATCAGCTGCTCTATCAAAAAGGTAAGAGCAATCATGAGTTGAAGCTATGAATTTTATTGGAAGTCATGAATTAAGATCATTAATAAATATTAGAAATAAGATTGGTGATAGGACCGAGCCTTGAGGGACACCAGCATTGATTTCAAAATTTTTGGAAGTAAAGCCATCCAATACAACTTATATTGAACGGTGTGAAAGGAAAGATTCTATCCATGAATTGAAGATTTTTCACAAATGCTTCTAACTTTTTTAGTAGCGCGGCAACCCAAACGCGATCAAAGGCTTTGGATATAAGAGCGATTATGTTCGTTTCGCCATATTTTTCCAAGCAACGACCCCATTTTTCAGTCAAAAATGTCAACAGGTCACCTGTTTATCTATTTGACCTAAAACCATATTGTTGGTCACTTATGAGGTTATTACTCTCCAGATATATTTTTAAATATAAATTAATTATTAACTCCATAACCTTTGATAGTACTGACGTTAGAGCAATTGGTCTATAATTTTTAGGATTGCTCTGGGCACCCTTTTTTGGGATTGGTTGGACATAAGCTACTTTCCAGATAGAAGGGTAAGTTCCAGAAACAAAGGATATGTGAAAAAGTTTGCTTAGTGGACCAGCTAGGGTGTTTGCTCATTTTTGGAGGACAATTGGTTGAAAATCGTCAGGACCAGCAGATTTGTGAACATTCAGACCCTTAAAAACTTTAGCAACAACTCGTGGGCGAAAATAAATTTTTTTAAGTTTTGAATTTGTTGGTACATAGACCGGAGGAGAAGCTTTTGTTGCCGGCAGTGTTGAATTGGCTGCGAAGATTTGAGTCAGCAAATATGCCTTTTGTTCAGAGTCAGCAATGACAGCATTATTATAAATCAGTGGGGGTAGAAGAAGTGAAGTTATTTTTTACTGGTTTGGTAAATGACCAGAAACTTCTGCTGGCTTTTGGGAAGCGAATAACTTTTTGTCTTAGTAAAAAATCATGTTTAAATTTTTGCTGCTTTAATTCTTTTGCATCGCTTACTAACTTCTGTGAATGAGATCCGTGCGCTTCGGGTGGTTGCCTCTTGAAATCAAAGAAAGCTTTATTTTTTATATACTTTTATATGAACTTGCCTGTGTCTATGGCTTTATTTTTCATTCTGTCAGTTAGTGAAACATTTATATTCGAAATCTGACCATAAATTTCTAAGAATTGTATGGTTCAGTGGTTAGCAAAATCGCTTAGGGTGTAAATAGATCTGAGTTCGATCCTTCTTGAAAGATAGAAATTTTTTTTATTTTGTTTTTTAAATTCAACAGAAATAATAAAAAAAATTACAAATAAAACTAATTTATTTGGATAGTTTCTTTTAAAATTTGTAACTTTAAGAAATAAAATACTTCACTTTGATAATATAAAAACATAGACCAAATAATTATATAGACGATCAGTTTCATATTAAAAATTTTTAGGGCTATTTTTAAGGCGGTACATGTTTGGTTCATTAATTTAAAATTTATACAAGTAGGTACTTAAATAAAAAAGAAATTTAGATTGAAATTAAAAAAAATTCTCACCATGAATCGAATTTGAACCAACGATCCCAACATTTTATCAAATACGAAACATACAAAGATAGTTAGATAAAATTTTTATCAAGTAGGTACTTATAATGCTTTTTAATAATATTTTTGTCTTCTGTTATAAAATTTAAATTAATTTAGATAAATTTACTAAAGAGGATATTTTAATAAATTATGATTAGTTAATAGATAAACCGATTACAACTATTAATGAATTGGATCCAACTTGGAAATTGTCAAATTAAATATTGTATTTAATAATTTTATATAAATAATTGTGTAAAAAAATTGAATAAAAAAAATATTTTATTCAATACCTATATACTTTTATTAAAGTAGTACTAGCCCCCTGAAATATAGAAAATAACAAATTTAAGGTTGATCTTGGGAATTTGTTACTTTGTTAATATAAAAATAAATTGCTGGTATAAGAAACAGTTCTTTGAAAACTTTTAAGCTTAAAATGTTGAAAATTTTCATTAACCAAAAATTGATGGCAGATCTTTTGACTTTAAAAGTGTTTTAATATAAAAGTAGCTGCCTAATGGGCTAATGACAGAAATGTTGTATTTTTCCGGATGAGAAGTTAGAAATAGATCCAGAGTATAAGCACTATGGCTTGAACAGTCTGGTATGCGAGTAGGTTCTTTCACCAATTGTGCAAGTTGATGAAGAGCGCTGAAAACTTCTACATATTTGCCTTCTGCCGATGTATGAGGAGAGTATTGAAGCCAATTTTTATTGTGAACATTGAAATCGCCTACTACAACGATTTCAGTTTCGGGATTGTCCTCAAGAATTCGGGAAAATATCAAATTCTACAATTGTGCTCTCTTTCGAAATATTAGGACTTCTGTAGAAAAAACAAAAATGCGTTGAATGGCCCCAAAAAATAAATGTGGTCCAAACATAGTTAAACTCTGGATTTGTGCCTATGTTATATTTATCCAGAATTTGGTAGGCCGTATCGTTACAAATATAAAGAGCAATACCTCTATGGGGACTAAAAACCGTTTCAAGTTTGTAACGAGGAATACTGAACTTAACAGCATTCCGAAAAATTGGAATCTAGCCCTCTAATATTTGCAAAATTGATGCTGATTTAACTCTGCATAAATCACATTCAGTTTTCAAGAAGAATTTCAACTATACGAAATAATAAGTGGAATTTTTTTTTTTTAAATTCAGTCAAAACTCTCAATCTAATTGGGATTGCTTACAGTGACGCAGCCACCGCCAGTTATTCCATACTGTAGTATATACACCTTCCAGCATGAGATAGTGTCCGACAGCAGAATCACTGCAGCAAAAAATAACGCCTATTTACTTGGCTTCGTACATAAAAAAAAAAAAACAAGTAATGAAACAGTCAGTCGGTGCAACCTAATTGGTTCAAATTTAAGGACATATTCATAAGTCATTTTAACACCATAAAAGCCGTTATTAATTTGATCGTAAGCCATAGCTAACCAAATTATCTTTATAATACTAAAAACATTTTCTAATTACACTATCTATTAAAAAATATTACAAATTCTTACTAATTTATCTATTTAAAAATATTAAAAAACAAAAAAACTTGAAATAAATGAAAATATATTTATTCCAATTCACTTACAAAATGAAAAAATTCTAATTATTAAATTTTGTGATAAAAAGATAATCAAAGCATAATATATTTAATAATCCAAATTTTTCAAAATTGCAATAATTTTAAAAAGCTTATAAACGCAAAATATTCAATAAATGTATTTCTAAAATACAATTACAAATTTAGACCTTTTCATATAATTCATTTAAGTATAAAAATAAATTTTACATAAATGCAGCAAGTACCTTTGAACATAGCTGAACCACTACAATTAAGTCTAAATTTCGGGGACACATTGGAAATAGGAAATATATTCTTTGGCTTCGAAATTAAACTCGACCACAACCAATTCCCATGGTACTTTCATTAGACCTAGAGTTTAAATTTCATCAAAATCGCGGCATTTTTTTGAGTTATGGTGTTTTTAAGATATATGTTTGTTAGCCCTTGAACTTTTCAAGGGATCCAGAACCCGAAACCATGGTACGATTTCGCCCATATGCAGTCCCCGTCATACTTTCAATACTAGTTAACCCTTGTACACAATTGGAACGTTCTATCTTAATTTTAAGTTACTAGTTTTATTAATTTCGATGATAAGCTTTTATACATTGGGGGGTCTAAGAGTTGTATTTAACCATCACTCCATTGATCCAAAATTAGAGGGAACCGCAGGAAATATTAAAGAACACCCATGTGTCAAATTTAAAGCTTCTACATTTGTTTCAAGTTACTATCTTTATTAATTTCGAAAATATGCTTTAAGGTCCTCGGAACTGAGTGGCTGGTCCCCACCTACTACTCCAATTGGGTTCAAATTTCAAGGACACTAAGGAAATCGAAAGCGACACCCTGATACCAAATTTGGAGGTTCTATCTTCATTGTTTTCGGAATTATGCTAGTTTGGCCTAAATTCGATCAAAAAGTTCTAAGTTCCGAACCCATTGTCCAATCCTCACCGTACGCAATCGCCGCCGTAGTTTCATTACCAATAACCTACAGCACAAATTTCATGAAGATAGCGTCATTAGTTGTTGAGTTATCGTGATTTTTTATATATGTTCTTTAGCCCTTCGATCGATTAAAAGGTCCAGAATCCAAACCGTTGGGCTGATTTCACCCTTATACAGTCCGCGCTGACACAATTTGAACGGTCTTTCTTAATTTTGAGTTACTATTTTTAATAATTTCGATTATAAGCTTTTAAAACTTGGGAGGTGTATGAGGGGTACTGAACCCCCACTCCAATTGATCCCAAATTAGGGGAACACGCAAGAGATAGTATAGAACACCCTTGTGGAAAATTTTAAGCTTCTACATTTTTTCAAGTTGCTATCTTTATTAATTTTAAAGATATGCTTTAAGGTCTTCGGAAGTGTGTGGCTGGTCCCCGACCCACTACTCCAATGGCGCCCAAAATTTCCACGATAATTAGGAAATAGGAATGGACACCCTGATACCAAATTTGGAGGCTCTATCTTCATTGATTTCGGAATTATGCTCGTTTGGCCTAAATTCGACCAAAAAGTTCTAGGTTCCGAACCCATGGTCCAATCCCGACCTTACGCAATCCCCGAAATAGTTTCATTACTAGTAACCTACAGCACAAATTTGATGAAGATAGCGTCATTAGTTGTTGAGTTCTCGTGATTTTATATACATGTTCTTTAGCGCTTCGATCGATTAAAAGGTCCAGAATCCGAACCCATGAGCCGATTTCGCCCATATGCAATCCCCGCCGTACTTTCAGTTCTAGTAACCTACAGTTAAAATTTCATCAAGATAGCTCCATTATTTTTTGAGTTATCGTGCCTACAGACGGACGGACGGACATGGCTATATGGAGGTCACGCTGATCACAAATATATATACTTTTCCATATCTAACTCGCTTCCTTTAGGTGGTTACAAACACCATACCAAAGTTAATATACTCTTTACCTATTCTATAGGTGTAGGGTATAAAGAACTTATATAAGAAGAACTTTATTTTAAATTTATCGTTTGATATTCGCTGAGAATTAAAATTTGATATTCACTGGATCTATTTACTTTAATTTTAAATATGTATCAATTATGTATATATAACAAATTGAAATGCAACTAGATGAATAGCTGACTGAATAGGAGTGAGAGGGATAGAGAGGGATTTTTTAATCGTCAAAGTTATTCTAAGGAAGGATTAGAAGTTTTATACTTGGAAAATTTTACTAGTAATTTACTTATCTGAATTTAATATCCCAATACATAACTCCCAAGCTTCTCAAGCTCTCTATCTATTAAACAAAACTGTACATTTGCATTGACATTTGCATAGATTTTCTACGAAAAATTGGCTACGCCACGAACAAAAATGTTTAACGATTATTAATTTCCTCCTAGACAATCAAATCTGCAACGGCAGTTTTGACGTTTAAATTTATTTTTCTAAGTAAAATTAATGATTGTTTTAAATTTTGTAGTAATAATTTTTGAACATTATTTTGGGAAAAATGTATTTTAAGATTATTATAAATAAACAAGTGATGAAAAAAAACCAAGGGTTTTTAAAAAAGCACATTTTCAAAATTATATTGTATTACATACTGAGTTTAACTTTGGAAATATTTACTTGGAAATAGTTACTACTGACTTATAAAATTTACTGCTAACAAAATTTGGACAGGTATTCAAGTTACAGATGTTTAAAAATAGCAAAATTTCAATTTTCGAGCCCTTATAGCTCCTAAATAGGGGGCTTGACAAAAAAATTTTGTTAACCGACTCCTACTAATTTCTGAGTATCTAACTCCTCCCAAAATTTCAAGACCCTAGCTTGAACCGTTCAGAAGATATGTGTGACCAAAAATTTTGCGAAAATTGCGTTTTGCGTAATGTTAAATTTTAGTACCGTATGGCAACCCTAAACATTTGCCTTGTAAAAATTTATAAAGTTTATGAAACCAGCTATCATTTTCCGTTTTCAGATTGAAAATATATTTAACAGAACACTTGTTATAACAATTTAAATATAGGGCTTTTTCCAACTTTGGGGGGCTGTAGCCCTGTAACAGGTGGGGCTACAGAAAAAAGTTCTTCTACGAAATTATTTTTTTTGCAAAAACTACCCATGGTTAAAATTTCTTTTCTCTATTTCAAACGGTGTAAAAGTTTTTGTAAACATACGGACGGACGGACGGACAGAGTGAAGCTAGATAGGCACATTTTTACAAAATTTTTTGAAAATGTGCTAAAAATGGTGAGATATTTCATAGCATTCTTTTCATATTGAGTTTGACTACGACTAGCTGTTTCGTTTTTTTTCCCTTAAAAACATTTTGAAAAATATTTTGAAAATAGATTTAAGTAATGTAAGTTTATTTGAAAGTTTTTATTTATACGCATAGCAGTGAAGTGATCACTAAAAAATATGAATTACGAATATGCTACCAATTAATATTTCTAAGTGTTATCCACGATATTTATACCCGTACATACATATATGGATCGGGTTTATTAAAATTGCTCCTCCGTTTGTAACGCATTAATCTAGAAGAGCTAGATATAGTGTCAAAAGTACGTATCGAATCAGCATAGAAAAGTAAATAGATCTAACTATGTGTGTCTGTCCATCCATCCTTCCGTCCGTCCGTGTGTTAGTACGATAACTCAAAAACTAAAAGAACTGGAATTTTGAAATTCACACAAAATGAATTTTAAACAGTATCTAGGTTCCCTATTGTTTTTGGTTAAAACCGAACCAAAGCTTCGGGGAGCTGCGATACAACTTTTTTGCACCAATATGAAATTCTTCAAAACTGATTATTATTATTAGAGTATACTACTGATTATACTTTTATGTTTTTTTTTAGTTAAGATTTATGGGACTGGGTGGATTAATTTTAACATAAGGGAATTAAATAGGGCAACTATAATTTTCCTCGTTTTAAATAAATTTAATATCAAAAATTCTTTGCAATTGCTAAAATTAAAATTTAAACATTCAAAGTTTATTATTTATAGCTTAATCAATTTATTAATTAAATATTATTACTATAGATCTTTCGTTTAAAATATATATTTTTTAGTTTTATACAATATCTGTAATACTATCCATACTTGTTTTTTTATTTTTTTAAGCTACTTTTGCACGAGCCATCATTAGAAACACAAATATTTAGATTTTTGTTGAAATATTGACCTCCTTGACATTTTTGTTCTCTCCATATGCCGTTTACGCATAGATGAAAGTTAAAACAATTTTTTGGATCTTCTCTGTATTCCCCATGTATACAGCTTTTTGTTGGATTACATGTTCCATCTTCTGGTATACAGTAATTATAGCTCTTATTGAAGTAATTATCACTACGGCATAACTGATTCCTCCATTCACCACTTACGCATAAATAGAATTTAGTACAATCGCTAGGGTCTTCTTTGTACTCACCATGAATACATTTAGGCTTAGGCGTAGGACGGCAAGATCCATCTTCCGGAATACAATAATTTAATGTTTTACTAAAATATTGGCTTTTGGAACAGTTTTGATCTCTCCATTCACCACTTACACATAAATAAAATTTCGTACAGTCGTTAGGGTCTTCTTTGTACTCACCATGAATACATTTGGGCTTAGGCGTAGGACGGCACGATCCATCTTCCGGAATACAATAATTTAATTTTTTATTAAAATATTGATTTTTGGAACAATTCTGATCTCTCCATTCACCACTTACACATAAATAGAATTTAGTACAATCGCTAGGGTCTTCTTTGTACTCACCATGAATACATTTAGGCTTAGGCGTAGGACGGCAAGATCCATCTTCCGGAATACAATAATTTAATGTTTTACTAAAATATTGGCTTTTGGAACAATTTTGATCTCTCCATTCACCACTTACACATAAATAAAATTTCGTACAGTCGTTAGGGTTTTCCCTATATTGACCATGAACACATTTTGGCTTAGGTGTCGTGATAGTTGTAGTAACTGTAGGTTTTGTAGGTCGACAAGATCCGTCTTCTGGTATACAATAATTTAATTTTGAATTAAAGTATTGATTATTTGAACAAACTTGAGTTCTCCATATTCCAAGCACGCATATCTCAAATTTGGTGCAATCCTCTGGATATTCCCTATATTCACCATGTACGCATTTTGGTCTAGGTGTTGCAATAGTTGTAGTAACTGTTGGTTTTGTTGGACGACATGAACCATCTTCCGGAACACAATAATTTAATTTTGGATTGAAGTATTGCCCATCTGAGCAATATTGGTTTCTCCATACTCCAACCACGCACAAATAGAATGCAGTACAATCACTAAGATTTTCTTTATACTCACCGTGCCTACAAGAAGGTGTTGACAAAGTTGTTTGAATAGTTGGTTTTGTAGGTCGACAAGATCCGTCTTCTGGTACACAATAATTTAATTTTGGATTAAAGTATTGATTATTTGAACAAACTTGAGTTCTCCATATTCCAAGCACGCATATCTCAAATTTGGTACAATCCTCTAGATATTCTCTATATTCACCATGTACGCATTTCGGTTTAGGTGTTGTGACAGTTGTAGTAACTGTTGGTTTTGTTGGACGACATGAACCATCTTCTGGTACACAGTAATTTAATTTTGGATTAAAATATTGTCCATCCGAACAAGTTTGCGTTCTCCATATGCCTAACACGCATAAAAAGAATTTAGTACAGTCACTTGGATTTTCTCTATATTCTCCATGTCTACACTGAGGTATTGGTGACGTTCCTGTGGTAGTTGGTGTACTCGGAGTTGTTCGGGTAGTTTTTGTCGGTGTGGTCGTAGGTGTTGTTCTCTTAGTAGTAGTTGCTGGAGTGCTTGGGGTGGTTTTCTTAGTTGTTGTTGTCGGTGTGGTTGGTCTACATGATCCATCTTCTGGAACACAATAGTTTTTGTACTTATCAAAATATTGATTATTTGGACATGACTGTTCTCTCCAGCGACCACTTACACATAACCAAAATCTTGCACAATCATGATGTTCTTTAAATTCTCCATGATGGCATTCTGGCTTCCCTGTGGTCGATGTGGTCGTTGTTGTAGTTCTCTTGGTAGTTGATGATGGTGTAGTTCTCTTGGTTGTTGTTGTTGGAGTAGTTGGCGTGGTTTTTTCAGTTGTTGTTGTTGGTGTGGTTGGCCTACATGATCCATCTTCAGGAACACAGTAATTTTTGTACTTATCAAAATATTGATTATTTGGACATGACTGTTCTCTCCAGTGACCACTTACACATAACCAAAATCTTGTACAATCATGATGTTCTTTAAACTCTCCATGAGGGCATTCTGGTTTCTCTGTGGTCGATGTAGTCGTTGGTGTTGTTCTCTTGGTAGTTGTTGATGGTGTAGTTCTCTTGGTTGTTGTTGTTGGAGTAGTTGGCGTGGTTTTTTCAGTTGTTGTTGTTGGTGTGGTTGGCCTACATGATCCATCTTCAGGAACACAGTAGTTTTTGTAATTATCAAAATATTGATTATTTGGACATGACTGTTCTCTCCAGTGACCACTTACACATAACCAAAATCTTGTACAATCATGATGTTCTTTAAATTCTCCATGAGGACATTCTGGTTTCTCTGTGGTCGATGTAGTCGTTGGTGTTGTTATCTTGGTAGTTGTTGTTGGAGTAGTTGGCGTGGTTTTTTCAGTTGTTGTTGTTGGTGTGGTTGGCCTACATGATCCATCTTCAGGAACACAATAATTTTTGTACTTATCAAAATATTGATTATTTGGACATGACTGTTCTCTCCAGTGACCACTTACACATAACCAAAATCTTGTACAATCATGATGTTCTTTAAACTCTCCATGAGGGCATTCTGGTTTCTCTGTGGTCGATGTAGTCGTTGGTGTTGTTCTCTTGGTAGTTGTTGATGGTGTAGTTCTCTTGGTTGTTGTTGTTGGAGTAGTTGGCGTGGTTTTTTCAGTTGTTGTTGTTGGTGTGGTTGGCCTACATGATCCATCTTCAGGAACACAGTAGTTTTTGTACTTATCAAAATATTGATTATTTGGACATGACTGTTCTCTCCAGTGACCACTTACACATAACCAAAATCTTGTACAATCATGATGTTCTTTAAATTCTCCATGAGGACATTCTGGTTTCTCTGTAGTCGATGTAGTCGTTGGTGTAGTTCTCTTGGTTGTTGTCGTTGGTGTTGTTATCTTGGTAGTTGTTGTTGGTGTGGTTTTTTTAGTTGTAGTTGTTGGTGTGGTTGGCCTACATGATCCATCTTCAGGAACACAATAGTTTTTGTACTTATCAAAATATTGATTATTTGGACATGACTGTTCTCTCCAGTGACCACTTACACATAACCAAAATCTTGTACAATCATGATGTTCTTTAAATTCTCCATGAGGGCATTCTGGTTTCTCTGTGGTCGATGTAGTCGTTGGTGTTGTTCTCTTGGTAGTTGTTGATGGTGTAGTTCTCTTGGTAGTTGTTGTTGGAGTAGTTGGCGTGGTTTTTTCAGTTGTTGTTGTTGGTGTGGTTGGCCTACATGATCCATCTTCAGGAACACAATAGTTTTTGTACTTATCGAAATATTGATTATTTGGACATGACTGTTCTCTCCAGTGACCACTTACACATAACCAAAATCTTGTACAATCATGATGTTCTTTAAATTCTCCATGAGGACATTCTGGTTTCTCTGTGGTCGATGTAGTCGTTGGTGTTGTTCTCTTGGTAGTTGTTGATGGTGTAGTTCTCTTGGTAGTTGTTGTTGGAGTAGTTGGCGTTGTTTTTTCAGTTGTTGTTGTTGGTGTGGTTGGCCTACATGATCCATCTTCAGGAACACAATAGTTTTTGTACTTATCAAAATATTGATTATTTGGACATGACTGTTCTCTCCAGTGGCCACTTACACATAGCCAAAATCTTGTACAATCATGATGTTCTTTAAATTCTCCATGAGGACATTCAGGTTTCTCTGTGGTCGATGTAGTCGTTGGTGTTGTTCTCTTGGTAGTTGTTGATGGTGTAGTTCTCTTGGTAGTTGTTGTTGGAGTAGTTGGCGTGGTTTTTTCAGTTGTTGTTGTTGGTGTGGTTGGCCTACATGATCCATCTTCAGGAACACAATAGTTTTTGTACTTATCAAAATATTGATTATTTGGACATGACTGTTCTCTCCAGTGACCACTTACACATAACCAAAATCTTGTACAATCATGATGTTCTTTAAATTCTCCATGAGGACATTCTGGTTTCTCTGTGGTCGATGTAGTCGTTGGTGTTGTTCTCTTGGTAGTTGTTGATGGTGTAGTTCTCTTGGTAGTTGTTGTTGGAGTAGTTGGCGTGGTTTTTGCAGTTGTTGTTGTTGGCGTGGTTGGCCTACATGATCCATCTTCAGGAACACAATAGTTTTTGTACTTATCGAAATATTGATTATTTGGACATGACTGTTCTCTCCAGTGGCCACTTACACATAGCCAAAATCTTGTACAATCATGATGTTCTTTAAATTCTCCATGAGGACATTCAGGTTTCTCTGTGGTCGATGTAGTCGTTGGTGTTGTTCTCTTGGTAGTTGTTGATGGTGTAGTTCTCTTGGTAGTTGTTGTTGGAGTAGTTGGCGTGGTTTTTTCAGTTGTTGTTGTTGGTGTGGTTGGCCTACATGATCCATCTTCAGGAACACAATAGTTTTTGTACTTATCAAAATATTGATTATTTGGACATGACTGTTCTCTCCAGTGACCACTTACACATAACCAAAATCTTGTACAATCATGATGTTCTTTAAATTCTCCATGAGGGCATTCTGGTTTCTCTGTGGTCGATGTAGTCGTTGGTGTTGTTCTCTTGGTAGTTGTTGATGGTGTAGTTCTCTTGGTAGTTGTTGTTGGAGTAGTTGGCGTGGTTTTTTCAGTTGTTGTTGTTGGTGTGGTTGGCCTACATGATCCATCTTCAGGAACACAATAGTTTTTGTACTTATCGAAATATTGATTATTTGGACATGACTGTTCTCTCCAGTGACCACTTACACATAACCAAAATCTTGTACAATCATGATGTTCTTTAAACTCTCCATGAGGGCATTCTGGTTTCTCTGTGGTCGATGTAGTCGTTGGTGTTGTTCTCTTGGTAGTTGTTGATGGTGTAGTTCTCTTGGTTGTTGTTGTTGGAGTAGTTGGCGTGGTTTTTTCAGTTGTTGTTGTTGGTGTGGTTGGCCTACATGATCCATCTTCAGGAACACAGTAGTTTTTGTACTTATCAAAATATTGATTATTTGGACATGACTGTTCTCTCCAGTGACCACTTACACATAACCAAAATCTTGTACAATCATGATGTTCTTTAAATTCTCCATGAGGACATTCTGGTTTCTCTGTGGTCGATGTAGTCGTTGGTGTTGTTATCTTGGTAGTTGTTGTTGGAGTAGTTGGCGTGGTTTTTTCAGTTGTTGTTGTTGGTGTGGTTGGCCTACATGATCCATCTTCAGGAACACAATAGTTTTTGTACTTATCAAAATATTGATTATTTGGACATGACTGTTCTCTCCAGTGGCCACTTACACATAGCCAAAATCTTGTACAATCATGATGTTCTTTAAATTCTCCATGAGGACATTCAGGTTTCTCTGTGGTCGATGTAGTCGTTGGTGTTGTTCTCTTGGTAGTTGTTGATGGTGTAGTTCTCTTGGTAGTTGTTGTTGGAGTAGTTGGCGTGGTTTTTTCAGTTGTTGTTGTTGGTGTGGTTGGCCTACATGATCCATCTTCAGGAACACAATAGTTTTTGTACTTATCAAAATATTGATTATTTGGACATGACTGTTCTCTCCAGTGACCACTTACACATAACCAAAATCTTGTACAATCATGATGTTCTTTAAATTCTCCATGAGGACATTCTGGTTTCTCTGTAGTCGATGTAGTCGTTGGTGTAGTTCTCTTGGTTGTTGTTGTTGTTGGAGTAGTTGGCGTGGTTTTTTCAGTTGTTGTTGTTGGTGTGGTTGGCCTACATGATCCATCTTCAGGAACACAATAGTTTTTGTACTTATCGAAATATTGATTAATTGGACATGACTGTTCTCTCCAGTGACCACTTACACATAACCAAAATCTTGTACAATCATGATGTTCTTTAAATTCTCCATGAGGACATTCTGGTTTCTCTGTGGTCGATGTAGTCGTTGGTGTTGTTCTCTTGGTAGTTGTTGATGGTGTAGTTATCTTGGTAGTTGTTGTTGGAGTAGTTGGCGTGGTTTTTGCAGTTGTTGTTGTTGGCGTGGTTGGCCTACATGATCCATCTTCAGGAACACAATAGTTTTTGTACTTATCGAAATATTGATTATTTGGACATGACTGTTCTCTCCAGTGGCCACTTACACATAGCCAAAATCTTGTACAATCATGATGTTCTTTAAATTCTCCATGAGGACATTCAGGTTTCTCTGTGGTCGATGTAGTCGTTGGTGTTGTTCTCTTGGTAGTTGTTGATGGTGTAGTTATCTTGGTAGTTGTTGTTGGAGTAGTTGGCGTGGTTTTTGCAGTTGTTGTTGTTGGCGTGGTTGGCCTACATGATCCATCTTCAGGAACACAATAGTTTTTGTACTTATCGAAATATTGATTATTTGGACATGACTGTTCTCTCCAGTGACCACTTACACATAACCAAAATCTTGTACAATCATGATGTTCTTTAAATTCTCCATGAGGACATTCTGGTTTCTCTGTGGTCGATGTAGTCGTTGGTGTTGTTCTCTTGGTAGTTGTTGATGGTGTAGTTATCTTGGTAGTTGTTGTTGGAGTAGTTGGCGTGGTTTTTGCAGTTGTTGTTGTTGGCGTGGTTGGCCTACATGATCCATCTTCAGGAACACAATAGTTTTTGTACTTATCGAAATATTGATTATTTGGACATGACTGTTCTCTCCAGTGGCCACTTACACATAGCCAAAATCTTGTACAATCATGATGTTCTTTAAATTCTCCATGAGGACATTCAGGTTTCTCTGTGGTCGATGTAGTCGTTGGTGTTGTTCTCTTGGTAGTTGTTGATGGTGTAGTTCTCTTGGTAGTTGTTGTTGGAGTAGTTGGCGTGGTTTTTTCAGTTGTTGTTGGTGTGGTTGGCCTACATGATCCATCTTCAGGAACACAATAGTTTTTGTACTTATCGAAATATTGATTATTTGGACATGACTGTTCTCTCCAATGACCACTTACACATAACCAAAATCTTGTACAATCATGATGTTCTTTAAATTCTCCATGAGGGCATTCTGGTTTCTCTGTGGTCGATGTAGTCGTTGGTGTTGTTCTCTTGGTAGTTGTTGATGGTGTAGTTCTCTTGGTAGTTGTTGTTGGAGTAGTTGGCGTGGTTTTTTCAGTTGTTGTTGTTGGTGTGGTTGGCCTACATGATCCATCTTCAGGAACACAATAGTTTTTGTACTTATCGAAATATTGATTATTTGGACATGACTGTTCTCTCCAGTGACCACTTACACATAACCAAAATCTTGTACAATCATGATGTTCTTTAAATTCTCCATGAGGACATTCTGGTTTCTCTGTGGTCGATGTAGTCGTTGGTGTTGTTCTCTTGGTAGTTGTTGATGGTGTAGTTCTCTTGGTAGTTGTTGTTGGAGTAGTTGGCGTGGTTTTTTCAGTTGTTGTTGTTGGTGTGGTTGGCCTACATGATCCATCTTCAGGAACACAATAGTTTTTGTACTTATCAAAATATTGATTATTTGGACATGACTGTTCTCTCCAGTGGCCACTTACACATAGCCAAAATCTTGTACAATCATGATGTTCTTCAAATTCTCCATGAGGACATTCAGGTTTCTCTGTGGTCGATGTAGTCGTTGGTGTTGTTCTCTTGGTAGTTGTTGATGGTGTAGTTCTCTTGGTAGTTGTTGTTGGAGTAGTTGGCGTGGTTTTTTCAGTTGTTGTTGTTGGTGTGGTTGGCCTACATGATCCATCTTCAGGAACACAATAGTTTTTGTACTTATCAAAATATTGATTATTTGGACATGACTGTTCTCTCCAGTGACCACTTACACATAACCAAAATCTTGTACAATCATGATGCTCTTTGAATTCTCCATGAGGACATTCGGGTATCGGTGTAGTTCTCTTGGTTGTTGTTGTTGGAGTAGTTGGCGTGGTTTTTTCAGTTGTTGTTGTTGGAGTAGTTGGCGTGGTTTTTTCAGTTGTTGTTGTTGGTGTGGTTGGCCTACATGATCCATCTTCAGGAACACAGTAGTTTTTGTACTTATCAAAATATTGATTATTTGGACATGACTGTTCTCTCCAGTGACCACTTACACATAACCAAAATCTTGTACAATCATGATGTTCTTTAAATTCTCCATGAGGACATTCTGGTTTCTCTGTAGTCGATGTAGTCGTTGGTGTAGTTCTCTTGGTTGTTGTTGTTGGAGTAGTTGGCGTGGTTTTTTCAGTTGTTGTTGTTGGAGTCGTTGGCCTACATGATCCATCTTCAGGAACACAATAGTTTTTGTACTTATCAAAATATTGATTATTTGGACATGACTGTTCTCTCCAGTGGCCACTTACACATAGCCAAAATCTTGTACAATCATGATGCTCTTTGAATTCTCCATGAGGACATTCGGGTATCGGTGTTGTTGATGTGGTTGTGGTTGTTGTTGTTGAAGTTGTCGGTGTAGTTCTCTTGGTTGTTGTTGTTGGAGTAGTTGGTGTGGTTTTTTCAGTTGTTGTTGTTGGTGTGGTTGGCCTACATGATCCATCTTCAGGAACACAATAGTTTTTGTACTTATCAAAATATTGATTATTTGGACATGATTGTTCTCTCCAGTGGCCGCTTACACATAACCAAAATCTTGTACAATCATGATGCTCTTTGAATTCTCCATGAGGACATTCGGGTATCGGTGTAGTTCTCTTGGTTGTTGTTTTTGGAGTAGTTGGCGTGGTTTTTTCAGTTGTTGTTGTTGGAGTAGTTGGCGTGGTTTTTTCAGTTGTTGTTGTTGGAGTAGTTGGCGTGGTTTTTTCAGTTGTTGTTGTTGGAGTCGTTGGCCTACATGATCCATCTTCAGGAACACAATAGTTTTTGTACTTATCAAAATATTGATTATTTGGACATGACTGTTCTCTCCAGTGGCCACTTACACATAGCCAAAATCTTGTACAATCATGATGCTCTTTGAATTCTCCATGAGGACATTCGGGTATCGGTGTTGTTGATGTGGTTGTGGTTGTTGTTGTTGAAGTTGTCGGTGTAGTTCTCTTGGTTGTTGTTGTTGGAGTAGTTGGTGTGGTTTTTTCAGTTGTTGTTGTTGGTGTGGTTGGCCTACATGATCCATCTTCAGGAACACAATAGTTTTTGTACTTATCGAAATATTGATTATTTGGACATGACTGTTCTCTCCAATGACCACTTACACATAACCAAAATCTTGTACAATCATGATGTTCTTTAAATTCTCCATGAGGGCATTCTGGTTTCTCTGTGGTCGATGTAGTCGTTGGTGTTGTTCTCTTGGTAGTTGTTGATGGTGTAGTTCTCTTGGTAGTTGTTGTTGGAGTAGTTGGCGTGGTTTTTTCAGTTGTTGTTGTTGGTGTGGTTGGCCTACATGATCCATCTTCAGGAACACAATAGTTTTTGTACTTATCGAAATATTGATTATTTGGACATGACTGTTCTCTCCAGTGGCCACTTACACATAGCCAAAATCTTGTACAATCATGATGCTCTTTGAATTCTCCATGAGGACATTCGGGTATCGGTGTTGTTGATGTGGTTGTGGTTGTTGTTGTTGAAGTTGTCGGTGTAGTTCTCTTGGTTGTTGTTGTTGGAGTAGTTGGTGTGGTTTTTTCAGTTGTTGTTGTTGGTGTGGTTGGCCTACATGATCCATCTTCAGGAACACAATAGTTTTTGTACTTATCAAAATATTGATTATTTGGACATGACTGTTCTCTCCAGTGACCACTTACACATAACCAAAATCTTGTACAATCATGATGCTCTTTGAATTCTCCATGAGGACATTCGGGTATCGGTGTAGTTCTCTTGGTTGTTGTTTTTGGAGTAGTTGGCGTGGTTTTTTCAGTTGTTGTTGTTGGAGTAGTTGGCGTGGTTTTTTCAGTTGTTGTTGTTGGTGTGGTTGGCCTACATGATCCATCTTCAGGAACACAATAGTTTTTGTACTTATCAAAATATTGATTATTTGGACATGACTGTTCTCTCCAGTGACCACTTACACATAACCAAAATCTTGTACAATCATGATGCTCTTTGAATTCTCCATGAGGACATTCGGGTATCGGTGTAGTTCTCTTGGTTGTTGTTTTTGGAGTAGTTGGTGTGGTTTTTTCAGTTGTTGTTGTTGGAGTAGTTGGCGTGGCTTTTTCAGTTGTTGTTGTTGGTGTGGTTGGCCTACATGATCCATCTTCAGGAACACAATAGTTTTTGTACTTATCAAAATATTGATTATTTGGACATGACTGTTCTCTCCAGTGACCACTTACACATAACCAAAATCTTGTACAATCATGATGCTCTTTGAATTCTCCATGAGGACATTCGGGTATCGGTGTAGTTCTCTTGGTTGTTGTTTTTGGAGTAGTTGGCGTTGTTTTTTCAGTTGTTGTTGTTGGAGTAGTTGGCGTGGTTTTTTCAGTTGTTGTTGTTGGTGTGGTTGGCCTACATGATCCATCTTCAGGAACACAATAATTTTTGTACTCATCGAAATATTGATTATCTGGACATGATTGTTCTCTCCAGTGGCCGCTTACGCATAACCAAAATCTTGTACAATCATGATGCTCTTTGAATTCTCCATGAGGACATTCGGGTATCGGTGTAGTTCTCTTGGTTGTTGTTTTTGGAGTAGTTGGCGTGGTTTTTTCAGTTGTTGTTGTTGGAGTAGTTGGCGTGGTTTTTTCAGTTGTTGTTGTTGGAGTAGTTGGCGTGGTTTTTTCAGTTGTTGTTGTTGGTGTGGTTGGCCTACATGATCCATCTTCAGGAACACAATAGTTTTTGTACTTATCAAAATATTGATTATTTGGACATGACTGTTCTCTCCAGTGACCACTTACACATAACCAAAATCTTGTACAATCATGATGCTCTTTGAATTCTCCATGAGGACATTCGGGTATCGGTGTAGTTCTCTTGGTTGTTGTTTTTGGAGTAGTTGGCGTGGTTTTTTCAGTTGTTGTTGTTGGAGTAGTTGGCGTGGTTTTTTCAGTTGTTGTTGTTGGTGTGGTTGGCCTACATGATCCATCTTCAGGAACACAATAATTTTTGTACTTATCGAAATATTGATTATCTGGACATGATTGTTCTCTCCAGTGGCCGCTTACGCATAACCAAAATCTTGTACAATCATGATGCTCTTTGAATTCTCCATGAGGACATTCGGGTATCGGTGTAGTTCTCTTGGTTGTTGTTTTTGGAGTAGTTGGCGTGGTTTTTTCAGTTGTTGTTGTTGGAGTAGTTGGCGTAGTTTTTTCAGTTGTTGTTGTTGGAATAGTTGGCGTGGTTTTTTCAGTTGTTGTTGGTGTGGTTGGCCTACATGATCCATCTTCAGGAACACAATAGTTTTTGTACTTATCAAAATATTGATTATTTGGACATGACTGTTCTCTCCAGTGACCACTTACACATAACCAAAATCTTGTACAATCATGATGCTCTTTGAATTCTCCATGAGGACATTCGGGTATCGGTGTAGTTCTCTTGGTTGTTGTTTTTGGAGTAGTTGGCGTGGTTTTTTCAGTTGTTGTTCTTGGAGTAGTTGGCGTGGTTTTTTCAGTTGTTGTTGTTGGAGTAGTTGGCGTGGTTTTTTCAGTTGTTGTTGTTGGTGTGGTTGGTCTACATGATCCATCTTCAGGAACACAATAGTTTTTGTACGTATCAAAATATTGATTGTCTGGACATGACTGTTCTCTCCAGTGGCCGCTTACACATAACCAAAATCTTGTACAATCATGATGCTCTTTGTATTCGCCGTGAATACATTTTGGTTTTGGTGTTGTCGATATTGTTGTTGATATCGGTGTAGTTCTCTTGGTTGTTATTGTTGGAGTTGTTGGTGTGGTTTTTTCAGTTGTTGTTGGTGTTGTTGGTCTACATGACCCATCCTCGGGTACACAATAGTTTTTTTTCCTGTCAAAGTATTTATTATTGCCACATGAATGTAGTCTCCAATGTCCAAGAACACATAATTCGAATTGAATACAGTTTGCCACCCCTCTATATTCTCCTGTAATGCACTCTGATGTTGTTGGTGTTGTTCGTTTCGTTGTGGGGGTTGTCGGAGATTGTGTTGAATGAGTCGTTGGTCTTGTTGGCTTACAGGTTCCGTCTTCAGGCACACAATAATTTTTTTCTTTATCAAAGTACTGATCTGGCGAACAGGAGTGGAGTCTCCAAAAACCTAAAACACATATTTCAAAATGTGTACATTCTTTATGTGCACGATATTGTCCATGAATACACTCCGGTTTTGGAGTTGTAGGTGGTGTGGTTACTGTTGTAGGACGACATGATCCATCTTCCGGTACACAATAATTTAATTTTGGATTAAAATACTGATCTTTATTACAAATTTGCCTTCTCCATTGCCCAATTACACATAAATAAAACCTTTGGCAATCTTCAACGTCTTCTTTGTATTCACCATGTACACAAATCGGTGGTTTTGTCGGTGCTGTGGGAGTTGTAGGTGATGTTGTAGGGCGACATGTTCCATCTTCTGGTACACAATAATTTAATTTTGAATTGAAATACTGATCTTTATTACAAATTTGCCTTCTCCATTTCCCAATTACACACAAATAAAATCTTTGGCAATCTTCAACATCTTCTTTGTATTCGCCATGTATGCAAACAGGCGGTTTTGTCGGAGGAGTAGGTGATGTAGGTTGTGTTGTTGGACGACATGTTCCATCTTCTGGTACGCAATAATTTAATTTTGGATTGAAATACTGATCTTTATTACAATTTTGTCTTCTCCATTGTCCAATTACACACAAGTAAAATCTTTGGCAATCTTCAACGTCTTCTTTGTATTCACCATGTACACAGATAGGTGGTTTTGTCGGAAGAGTAGGTGATGTGGGTTGTGTTGTTGGACGACATGTTCCATCTTCTGGTACGCAATAATTCAATTTTGGATTGAAATACTGATCTTTATTGCAAATTTGCCTTCTCCATTGTCCATTTACACACAAATAAAATCTTTCGCAATCTTTAACATCTTCTTTATATTCACCATGTATGCAAACAGGTGGTTTTGTCGGGGGCGTAGGTGATGTGGGTTGTGTTGTTGGACGACATGTTCCATCTTCTGGTACGCAATAATTCAATTTTGGATTGAAATACTGATCTTTATTACAAATTTGTCTTCTCCATTGCTCATTTACACACAAATAAAATCTTTGACAATCTTCAACGTCTTCTTTATATTCACCATGTATGCAAACAGGTGGTTTTGTCGGGGGCGTAGGTGATGTGGGTTGTGTTGTTGGACGACATGTTCCATCTTCTGGTACGCAATAATTCAATTTTGGATTGAAATACTGATCTTTATTACAAATTTGCCTTCTCCATGATTGTCCATTTACACATAAATAAAATCTTTGGCAATCTTCAACATCTTCTTTGTATTCACCATGTATGCAAACAGGTGGTTTTGTCGGGGGCGTAGGTGATGTGGGTTGTGTTGTTGGACGACATGTTCCATCTTCTGGTACGCAATAATTCAATTTTGGATTGAAATACTGATCTTTATTACAAATTTGCCTTCTCCATGATTGTCCATTTACACATAAATAAAATCTTTGGCAATCTTCAACATCTTCTTTGTATTCACCATGTACACAAAGTGAAGGTTTTGTTGGTGGAGTTGGTGATGTAGGGTGTGTTGTAGGACGACATGTTCCGTCTTCTGGGACACAATAATTAAGTTCTTTGTTAAAGTATTGATCTTTTTTACATTTTTGCAACCTCCATATTCCACTAACACATAAATAAAATCCAGTACAATCATCTGAAATTTCCTTATACTCACCGTGATTGCAATTTGGTTTTGTTGTAGTTTGTGTATCAGGACATATGTTGTTTGTATCTGGAACACAATAGTTCACAGTTTTATCGAAATATTGGTACAAACTACACGTTTGCAGTCTCCATTTGCCATATACACACACAGAAAATTGAGCGCAATTATTTTCATTCTCTTTATATTCTCCATGTTGACATTCTTCTTCGCAAGAACCGTCATTTGGAACACAAAAATTATCTTTTTTACTAAAATATTTGTCAGGCTCACATGTTTGTAATCTCCAAGTTCCTGAGACGCAAAGATGGAAATTACGGCAACTACAATCATCTGGTTCATATTGTCCATTCACACATTTTTGGTTAATATTTTTACTTAAACATTTGATTCTATCGCCAGAATTTCTTTTTACCCGATGTAATTGACTACAGACTACTTTTGTATTTTCTTCACATATATTTGTAGCAGCATTAAAAAGTTTATTATTTTCACAAAATATTTCCTTGCATTTATTAAAATTACATTGAATATAAGATCTACATTGATTATCAAAATTTGGGTAAAATGTTATATTATCTGATTTCAAAACCTTAAAAGAGTTATAAAAAGGAAAAATAAGAAATTTAAACAATTTATAAAAAAAATTACTTACGTTAGATATTTGAAACTGAGACTTTTGCATTTTTTCACATTTAAAATTTTCATTTTGAGTTATACAATCACCTTTCAGTGAGTCGTAAACTTGTTCATTTTCGCAAATTTCAATTTTTGAAATTCCGTTAGAACATTCAACATATGATCGACAATTATCGTCATAATTTGGTATTTTGAAACCATCTTCGAAACTGGAACAATTCTTAAAAGTAAGTAAATTAAAATGAATATTAATGAAAAAAATTTGAATAATTGTACAATTTGGTTTTAATAAGACTTGAAAAGGAAATTTTAATTTAAAAATAAAAATGTAATTTCCGTAGTTATAAATAAAAAAAATACTATAACTAATATATCGACATACAGTTTATTTCTTAATGTCTTCTTTAAATAAAATATATTAAGCAGTTACATTTCAATAGTTTTTGATTTCTGTATAAGAATCTTAATATATGATAACAACAATTTTTCAATACTTATTTCCTGTACCTTACCTAGTCTATGTAGCATAATTTAAATTTGATTTGAATAACTTGAGATTATAGTTATTAAATTAAATAATTATTAATTTTCAACTGCTAATTTTAATTCTATAAACTTATTTTAATTAAAAGATTTTTTTTTTTATTCTCTTAAAACAAAATCAATTTAAAATACAAAAATCTTTGAAATGTACTCCAAAAATTGAAGCTAAACATAATTCATTTACACAAAAAAGCCGAAACGGGTTAATAAATTTTAAGTTTTTTATTTCATTCAATTCAATTTTCAAGTAAAAATACAAATCATAAATTCAAAGGTCCTCTGTCAACTCGATTTCAATCGACAACGCAAAACACAAAAAATTATTTGCACCATTTAGTCTGCTAGTATTGAAAGATTACAAACTAACGAAGTTTTAAGCATAAAAATTTAAATAAAGCTCCTAAAAATATGCAATTTTGTATGTCACATAGTTTGTAAAATAAATATTAACTAAAAAAAAGTTGAATAAAAAAAAAAAAATTAAAAAAGTTGAACTTTGATTTATGTTTTTTTTTTTTTTGTTATCTTATACAATTTTTAATTTTTATCTAAGTTTAAGTCTTTACAATGCACAAATTTTAGATTGGATTTGGATCTTTTTCGTTATATAAAAAAATGAAACAAATATCATTACCGTTATAATTTCGAATTACATAAAATCAATGAATTATTTAAATTCTGTTTTTATTTAGTATTTGTTTAGTAGCCTCGATAGTGAAGAAAGTAAGCATTTGACTAATCAACCGAGGGAGTGCGGATTTGATGCCCTTACAAGTTAAAAAAATATTTTATTGGACAAAAAAAATTATTAATAAAAATGTTCTTTACAAAAATCCCCTTGGTGACCAAACTTAATTCAAATATAAAATAAATAATAATATAAACAAAATAAGTAATATTATTTTAGAAAACTATTATGAAGTATTGATATTGAGATGCAGTACGGGTCGCTAAGCAAGATCAAAGTGTAATATTGAAACTTTAGATATGCGTCCCAAAATGTAATTTCTCATTTTGAACCACTCAAATCATAATGTTTTAAAAAAGATATTAATTTTAGTAAGTCATAACATCTTGTTGATTAATTCCTAAATAATGGAAGATTGAAATGAAAGATAAATAGCAGCTTCCGTTTGTGTTTCTATAGTATTTTGGAGTTTTTTTTTTTTAAATAGCCTATGTAAAATAAAGTTCCAGCTTAATATTAATTTTAAATTAATAATTAAAATTTTGAAGCCTTTATTTTTTATTTAATTTGTAATCCGTAATTGGGCTTTTAACGAGTTGTTTGTCAAGATGTCTTAAAAATTTCTTTCACTTCAATTTTTTATATCTTTATATATATATTATACTTACATAAACACTTTGAACTGTTTTTGTACTATTAATCATACAAAAACCACTATTATTATATACGCATACTTTTAAATGTGGATTATATTCAAGATTACTTGGACATATTTCTTCATGTAAATTATGCGATTCATCACATTTATAAAATTTATGACAATCTGTTGGATGTGTTATGTGTATAGCTTCACCGTGAACATTTTGTAAGGCACAACGCTCATCGGCACTTAAAATTTCTGCTATTGTTATTAATAAATTAATAAAAATCACATTTAAAAGCTTCATTTAGCTTTTTTTTTTATATATTAATATTAGTTACTTTATTTATATTAATAAAATTAATTTTTTTTTTTTTATATTTTTTTTTAACTAGACACTTTTTTAATTAAATTAGTTTCATGCATAATTTATGTTTTTTTTTTTTTTTAATTTATGTTTTTATTTACATAAATATTTAAATTATATTTAATTTATAGTAATCCTTAGTGGTGATTGTAAGTTCTGTTCTCAAGTTTTTAAAAATTTCCAAATATTTTTTTTTTTTAAATATTTAGAAAAAAAAAAATAAATTTTTTTTTTTATAATTATTTTTTTTTATATAATTTTATAATTATATATTTTTAATTTTAATTTTTATTATAAAGATCGATCGATAATGTTGTTAAAATGAATCTGAACTTATCAACAATAAAATCTGATCATTTATACTACAAAAATTTTTTTGATCTTATCAATTTTAAAAATTATATTGTTTGATGCCGAATAACATAAATTGATATAAAACTAAGATAAATTTTTATTATTATATATATATATATATACATATGTTATGTTGTATATTAATAAAACTATGTTAATATAAATACATACATTAGTATCTTGTATTACCCACTGATATCAATTATATCAGTATAATTTTAATCAATCAATCTAAAAAAAAAAAAAATTAAATTTTTTTTTCCAACTGATTTTTATCAGTTAAAAGCATTCTGAAATAGACATGATGTTTAAATGTTTTTAGTTTTGTTTTTTTTTTTCAGTGTTTTAGAACTAGATGAAAATTTCTCCTAATTTTTTTTTTTTTATTATAATTTATTTAAAATAACTGACATATCTTAATTAAAAAATTCTAATTTGTTGCTTTTAAGTTTTTAGCGCGATTTTTAAAAATTTTGAAAAAATGCACATAAAGTTTCAGTTTGTGCGTCCGGATATTTAATATTTAGACAACTTCCCCAACGTTTGAAATAAGGCAATAAAATTTTGGAAAAACTCTACATTCTAATTTTTATAATACAAGTTCTATAAAGCATATTTCCAATCTTAAAAACTACACAGCCTTTTATAAATTTTTTAAATGTATAAAATGTAATATGTTAAATAAATAATAAGTGTTGTCATACGATATTTACATTCAACCTTATACGTTTTTGGCCAAATTATGATCCCTTATATTTTCACAAACTATTTAAATGGGAAATTTTGAAATAAGTTAGATTTTTGGAAATAAGAATAAATATCATTTGAGAAAATATTTCTGTAATACGCGCCATTTTGAAGTTGTAAGAAATCAAAAACTGAAAGTTAGCTATTTTAAAATACTTTTATATTCAAATTTTTTTAATGCTATATATACAAAACTGCCTACGTTATTTATTATACTATTTTTTTTTTTTATATTATTTATAGTTATTTATATATTATAACAAATAATAATATTTCTATTCCGATTGTAACGGATCGATATAAACATAATAATTTTTGGAGTGGACTGCATAAATATTTTTTTTTGTAATTTTTTATTTTTAAGGTAAGGTAAAAACACAATTTCGACCACCGACGACATATTCGCGGCGAAAATTTTAAAATATATAGATTCTTATGTATTTGCACATAGTTGTGACGTCGTCGTCGAAATAGGTTTATTTTCTAATTTTTTCGCTGTAGTTTGATGAGTTCAATTTTAAACTTTGAAGAATTTTTCAAAAAACCCAAACTTATCTCGGGTTAAATTTACTTCATGTACCCACCATCTTTTTTTCAACGAATTTGAATTTTCTACGATTTCTACGAATTCGAAAATTCGAAAATTGAAAATTGCAATTTTTAACAAATTCATTTTTAAACTTTTGATATTTTTGGTTATATTTTTAATTTTTCGCTTCGCTACAATTATGTTTCTGCGAATGTAGTTGGTGGTCGGAATTGTGTTTTTAGCTTAATATTTTTGAAAAAAAAATTTACAACGCTTTTTTATTTTTTACTCTTCTTATGTATTTGTCTTTGTTTATATATGTAGTAACAAGTGGGCTTGCACATGCATCTAATAGTTGACAGGTGCAACTTATTCTTCCTCGTTTTAAAAGGTTTTGTATTAATTTCTTATAATTGAAGACTCTTGATGTTTTGCAATATTTGCTTATAAAACCAGGTTCTAATAAAGTTAATATTATATGTAGAAAAATTTATTTTCAAAATATATTCTTTACGTAAAACTTATTATGGAATATTGTTTAATTTGGGCTGCGAAATGCGCTTATTTAAAAGCCCTTGATTTTTTTCATTTAATATTTGCTTTTTTTTTTTGATAAAAGTTAATATTCATTAGTGTCATTTCACGTGAATATATGTGTATATTATTAAATTTTGATTGAAGTGAAAATTTTTATGTTTGTATGTATGTGTCCTTGAGAATATCGTTTTACTGTCTTTTTTTTTTATAATATCTACTTCCGATTTGAAAAGAAATTACATAATGAAAAGAAAATATTGTTGTTATTGGTTTAATAATTTATTTTACATCACTATTAATTTATAAAAAGTTCTTGATTTTTAAGTGACAGAAAGTTTAAATCTTCAAATTTAACGTTATATTAATCGTTTTGAGCATAGAATTATTTTACTAGTACTAGAATGATAAAAGAATGTTCCCGATTCTTTCTTACAATGTGATTTCCTATTCAGAGTTATTTAGACAAAAAAATACATATGCATTTTGTTAGGCGTTTACAAATGGTACGGGATTTTCTTCTGTCATTATTTAAAGTTGAGTAATTGAGAATGTCTAATAAGCAGTTTCTCATTAGTTTTTTTGTTTACATTTTTACATTGAAATAAATTTTGATTGAAGTATTTGTATATTCATATTGTAAGCTATTTCGTATAAAAATATTTAGTATTTGGTTTAATTTATTTTTAAATTTTTGTCAAAAAAATATTAACAAATAAGTTTGAATAATATTGAAAAATGAAATGTATTTTAAAAAATAATGAAATCGCCATCAACATTCATATTTAGATTTTTATTCATCATTTTTTAATAATGACAATTAACAAATTAAGAAACAAATATTAGTTTATTAAACTAAACAAATAGGTAACAATCTTTCGTAAATATTTAAAAGTTTCTTTGCAAAATGGTCCTCCAAAAACACGTATGATTTTTGCTTGTTTAAATCCTTCTGATTGCATATTTAAGCTTTGAATAACGTGAGTTCAATTAAAGTTTAATATTTTATCAGAAGGACACCTAAAAAACATCTATAAAATATTTTTAATGGTCCCATAAAAATGTAAACAAAAATTTTACATTTATAAAAATATATTAACTCAACTCTATATCCTATATTAAATTAAATATTTCTATATTTTATCAACTCTATGTTTTTTAGTTAAATAACATAAAAAAACCCAAAGCCCAGTAATTTTTTTTGAACCCAATATTTTGTTTTCATTCAGTTTTAACTTTTCAGTATATTCTTAAAAGTTTCTTTTATATTTCACTTTTAAAATCTATGATTCGCGAAGAAACTAGTCAGGACATTCAAACTGTGCACCTGTACCTACATATTTTTGAAATTTTTCTGAAAATATTTTCCCTATTATCATTCTAGTACTAGTAATTCTATAGTTTTGAGACAAAAATTTCTAAATAAGCAAATGATTAGCAATAAATAATTGTTAATGACTTTTGCAGTAGCAATAAAATAATTGTTAAATTGCATTAATCTTTGCAACATTTTGACAATCAAATTTCTCTCGAATTTCCGATTGAAGTGTCAAAAAAGTTTATGATTTTTTGATTTTGATCATCATCATGTTTTTGATATTTTAGAAAAGGACCGTTACAAAAAAAAATGATTATTTGATTATTAATTTAATCAAAGATAAATAGTTCACCCAATATGCAACTAAGTTTTAAAAAAATTTAGTTTTATTTAAATACTATTTAGTATAGTTGGATAGAAAGTAGATAGAACTGTTAAATAGGAATAGTTAAATTAGGGATTTACTGTCAGGGATCAACGATAACAAATTGGGAAGAAGTTGTTTACAGTTCTTGCATATTAAATATACAAATAATAATTCTATAACTCAAAATTAAATGATTAAGGTAACAAATTTTATAATATAAGTTATATCACGTCCTTAAGGTAGCTTTGACTTACTGATATTTAAGTCTAAATTATTAAAAACGGGGCTTTTAAATTTTTCTTTTATTTAAGGTAAAATTAAATTATACTATGCTTGGTTAACAGGTTATTTATATTTACCGTCCGGTTCATTGTTAGATAAAGTGACAAACAGCTTCAATTATTATTACGATTTCAATCAACAAGGTTTTAATTATTTAAACAATTCTTAAATTTAAAGTCTATGAGATTATAAAATTAAATATGAATTAAAGGTCTGACGGGTGACAACTTTGCCAAAAGTTAAACCAATATTCAATATTTTCTTTAAAAAAAGAACTTGTCAAGTCAAATTAACATAATTATACCCGTATGACTATAAAGTCAAAGGGTATAATAAATTTGCCATTACGTTTGTGACGCAGAGAAGGAAGGGGGATAGATATAGACTCAAGTGCATGGATCGGATCGGAATCGAAAAATAAATCGATTTAGCTATGTATGTCCGTCCGTCCGCACGATAACTCAAAAACTAAAGGAGCTGTGATCTTGAAATTTTCGCAAATTCGTTTTTTTGCAATAGCCGTCATCGCTATTTAAATCCAGCCATTTTGGTCCATGGGTTCGGGTAGCTGCCATACAACTTCTTTTTTTATATGAGTATTACTCTGTACCTATTACAGCTGCGTGTCTGAAATTTTGCCAAAAGTAGTCTAGATTTATGGCCAAAGTTTCTGCAAAATTTGGTTGGTCTACTGCAGAGGATTCGAGTAGCTGCCATACAACTCCTTCTTTTATATGAGCATTACCCTACACTTAATAAAGCTGAATGTTTGAAATTTTGCCAAAAGTAATGGATCTGATGATACAATGTATATGTTACAGTCATACGGGTATCCCAAAGTTGACGCAGCCTACTCTACTACACTCTTCCTCGTTTTAATATAGGTTTGTTATTTTATATTTTTATTTTTTCTTTTTTGTATTAAAAAAAATTGGGAAACGTTCTAGTACAATGTTGTTATTGATAAAATATTATTTAATAAAGAATATGAACTAACATAGAATTGTTCAGAAGCATTAAATTTTCAAAAAAAATAACTAATTTAAATTTTGGTATCATTTAAATTAACAATGTTAGTATACAATGTATGTACACATATAGGAAAACAAATGTTTCTGTTCGAATCAAACAGTAGTACTTTTATATGTCATGTTAAATGTTCAATATTTAAGTAAAAAATTTTTACTTATCTTGAAGATCTTGAGTTAGAGCGTTGAATTGTTTAAGTTTTTGATTTTATTACGATAAGATTTATTGTTTTACTTATAATAGAGCCGACAATCATCAGAAGGGTTGGTGACTAAACCCACAAACTGAAATCGAAAAATAAAAAATGCATAAATTCAAAATTCAAATTGTGACAAGTTCAAAACTGAAACAAATTAACATAAACCGATAAGATGCCTTACAATGCGTTATAGTCATTAGATATGTTCCAAATTATATACAAAACTATCCCATTCTAATGAGGAAATGTATGTAGCATCATTGTGATCATTGAAATGGAAAAGTCAAAGCATTTATTTTCTTTAATTAAAAAACTTAAACTAATTTCTGAAAATCAGTCTTCACTGACCACAATTAGTTTATTTTAAAAGAAGTATAACGTAAATCAGATTAATAACTACTAAATGAAGTTCGGAAGAAGAATAATTGTGCGTAAATGATGTTATATCTTATATCAAAATAGAAAATGATCTTGCTAAGTGTTATGTTGATAAAGACTTGTATATAAAATTAATTTTCTAGCGTAAATCTGAAAGTATTTCTTCAATAAAGACTTTATTATAAATAAAAGCTCACTAATAAAAATCTGTTAAAACTTAATCAAGGCCTATAAAAAATATATATTTGAACATACTGAATTCATTTGCAAGACTTATTTTCATCTAAAAACGAGGAAGAGTGTAGTAAATTAGACTGTGTCAACTCTGAGATACCCGTATAAACATTATATCATCCGGTTAATTACTTTTGACAAAATTTCAAACATTCAGCTTTATTAGGTGTAGAGTAACGCTCATATAAAAGTAGTTGTATGGCAGCTACTCGAAGCCACTGCAGTAGAACAACCACATTTTGTAGAAACTTTGGCCATAAAATTAAACTATTTTTGGCAAAAATTTCAGATACCCAGCTTCATTAGGTGTAGAGTAATGTTCATATAAGAGAAGAAGTTGTATGGCAGTTACTCGAACCCACTGCATTAGACCATCGAAATTTTGCAGAAACTTTGGCCATAAAACTAAAAATGGCTGGATTTCAATCAAAATGGCTTGATTTCAATAGCGATAGATGGTGATGATGGTGAAAAAATGAATTTGTGAAAATCTCAAAATTCTAGCTCCTTTATTTTTTGAGTAATCGTGCGGACGGACGGACGAACACACATAGCTAAATCAATTTATTTTTCGATTCTGATCGGATTCATAGCCTTGAGTCTATATCTATCCCCTCTCCTTCTCTCCGTCACAAACGTAATGGCAAATTTATTATATCCTTTGATAGGTCAAAGGTACGGGTATAAAGAGAGGAATAAAACTGAAGTAAGGTTGTTGTTAAAACTGTAAAAAGCGAAGGAACATTTTTAAGGAAATTTATTTACATTTTCAAAAATGTAAATTGTTTTTCTAATATAAGAGGCATATCAAACAAATTTGGTTCTAATTTGTAGGTATATCGCCTTTGGCTAATATGAACATTATTTTAAAAAGAAAGACCATGTTAAACATATAATATTCAAAAGGGTAATTCCCGAATAAAAATCTTTTTTAAGTACATTAAGTACGTTATATCGTGACTATTGCAAGAAAAAAATTCAAATTATATGACATGTGTAAGATAATTTTAGCGGTAAGTTAAAACAAAATTGCTTTTTTTTTTTTAATAATTTGACAACATTCGAACAAAATAAGGTAACATCTTTCTTAAATTAGTGTTGCAAATTGATCAATCTACAATTATTTAATTTTTTTCTGCTTGTAAATTTTGTTTAAGGTTTCAAATGGAAATGGTTAAATGAAAATTTTGAAAAATGAACTAAATTAATTGTTTATGTTTATTTTTAAATAAAATAATGCGTGCTAAACACATTTATGGTAATTAGTTTACTTGTATAGAATTTCTATTTTTTATAAATTTTTGAGGACGCAATTAATTTTTTAGTGAAAAGGGAATTAATCAATTCTTAAAATAAAAATATTTATATGAATCAGTGGAAGAAACCTTAATAAAAAATTAAAGCACATTTCATTAAGCTTAAGCATTCTACCTTGGTTTTAGTTCTCTAACTTAGTTTAGTTCTTTAGTTCTTCGGTATTAGTTCTTTAAAAACTGATTGATAATTGATAAAAAAATAATATTTGCATATCATGGTATGTTGTTAGCATCCAGATTTCCAAAAACAGCTTGAGTGATTTTTCAAGTAATTGTTTCAATGTAAAATTTTTTAAAAACACGAGTCTCTAAAAGTTTTGCCGGTTTAACGATTGGTAATAGTATTAAACCTCGGTTAAATACGGCTAGTGGTACCCTCTACATATACGAATTGGCCCGAGTGAAATTATTTTTTTGAAACCCTATTAGTTTTTATTTCTATTAATTTATCCTTTTTTTTATAATATTAACTAGCTAATACTGGGTGCCCATTGCTGCTCCTTTCGATCAGGGTTTAATTTGAGTTGATGTTATTGAAAAAAGTTCACTCATAAATTACACATGGTGTAAATGTTAATTTAAGAATATATTAAAGTAATTTTTTTAAAACTTTTTCTAGGATTTTTCTAGCGATTTTTAACAAATTTATTTAATTTCACTTGTTTTATAAGTAGTATTATATGCACAGAAATAGTTACTTAGTTGATATTATTCATCAGAAATCCACCTTCCTCTACTACACTTTCATGGAACTCCACGTATAGGAAATTTAAAGTTAATTATTCAAACTGTTTTAGAAAAAAAATTTATAAACAAGTGATGAAAAAAACCAAGGGTTTTTAAAAAAGTACATTTTCAAAAATATATTGTGTTAAAAACTCAGTTTATTTTTGGAAATATATACTGTGGGGGATATATTTACTATGGGGGATATATATACTATAGAAATATATACTAATAAGTCACTGCTTACTTGTAAAAATAGTAAATTTTTAATTTTTAAGTCCTAATAGCTCTTCAATGGGAAAGGTTACCAAATTTCTCAAGAATCTAATCTCACTCACCACCCCCTCCCTCCCTCCATTTTTTTAGGTTCTAGGAATTAATCCAAAATTTGGAATTTTACTTAGAATTTTACTATCTAAGCAAAAATGGATAAAACTGAGGGACACTTTCTTCAATTTAAAGAACCGCTTTTGAATTTAAGAAAAATCTTTAACATATATGTTAAAATATAATGTTGGACCTTTAAATTTTGTATATTAATAGAAAAAAATTCGGACAGGTATTCAAGTTACAGGTGCTTAAAAAAAGCCAAATTTCAATTTTGGACCCCTTACAGCTCTTAAAAGGGGGGCGCAACAAAAAAATTTTCTTAACCGACTCCTACTAATTTCAAGTTTCTAGCTTGAGCCGCTCAGAAGTTATGTGGGGCCAAAAATTTTGCAAAAATTGAGTTTTGGATAACGTTAAATTTTAGTACCGATGGCAACCCAATGAATAAGTTTTTAACAGTTTGTAAAGCTTATAAAAGCGGCTACCTTTCGACGTTTTCAGATTGAAAAAATACCTCATAGAACTTTTGTTATAACGTTTTAAATAAAGGGTTTCTTCCAAATTTGAGGGGCTGTAGCTTCGTAACGGGTGGGGCTACAGAAAAAAGTTCTTCCATGAAATTATTTTTTTTGCAATACCTACCCGTAGTTAAAATTTCTTCTCTTTATTTCAAACGATGTAAAACTTTGTGTAAACATACGGACAGACAGACAGACAGACAAAGTTTAAAATTAAGAAAAACCTTTAACACTGGTTGAAACTTTCGTTTTGGAGCTTTTAATTTTGTATATAAATAAAAAAAAATATTGACAGGTGTTCAAGCTATAAGTGTTTAAAAGCTAAATTTATAGCAAAATTTAAGGTTTTGGACCCCTTACAGCTCCTAAACAGGGGGCGTAACAAAAAAAAATTTTAACTGGCTCCTACTTATTTCTGAGGATCTAGCTTCTCCTAAAATTTCAAGTTTCTAGATTGAGCCGTTCAGAAGTTATGAAGAGCCAAAAATTTTGCAAAACTTAGTATTAGATAACGGTAAATTTTAATATCGAATGGTAACTCTATACATTTGGCTTTTAAAATTACGTAAAGCTTATAAAATCAGCTGTCTTTTACCGTTTTCAGGTTGAAAATATACCTTATAGAACTCTTGTTATAACTATTTAAATATAGGGCTTTTTCCGACTTTGAGGGGCCGTAGCTCCGTAACGGGAGGGGTAATAGAAAAAAGTTGTAACATTAAATTATTTTTATTGCAATACCTACCCGTTGCTGGTATTTTTTTTTGTCAATCGTACGTAAAAAGGGACGGACGGACGGACAGAGTGAAACTATATAGGTACATTTTTACAAAATTTTTTGAAAATGTACTAAAAAAAGTATTATGCTAAATTGAACATAATTAGGTTCAAAATTTTTTTTACTCACCGTCGTGATGATATGCGTAAAATAATTCAAAGCCCGTTAATATAGTCTATTCCAATGTCAAAAAAATTTAAGTACTTACACTAAATTTGAAGTCAATTGGTTAAATCTTTTTCTATTTTAGAGTAAAGAAACGAAAATATCTATAAAAAGCCGCAATGGGTTAACGAAACTCAAAAATATTTTGAGACTTTATTTTTGGCCAAAGCACTACTTCGGAAAATTGGACGAAATCTACTTTTAAATATTTTTTTTACCTACCGTCAGGCCGATATGGGTTAACAAATTCCAAGACCGTAATAGAGTCAACACCCTTGTCAAAAAACGTCACGTATACAAAATTTGAAGTCAATAGGTCAAACCCTTTCTAATTTTAAGTAAAGTAACGAGAAAATGTTTAAAAGGGCCAAAAATGTACTCACAAAATTGAACGAAATTTGCTTCCAAAATTTTTTTTTGAGCAACCGCCGGGCCGGCATGGACAGTTCTCATGGAGCATCAAGTATAGAAAATTTGAAGTCAATCGTTCAAACCATTTTCATTTTAGAACAAAAAATTTTAAATTTTTGCGGCGCTTCGTTAAAAAAAAGGCCAGGATTTCTTTCTATACCCAAAAACCTCTAGATACAAATTTTCATGATAATCGGCTGAGCAGTTTAGACTTTAGATTCTAATTAATTTCAAAATATTTTGGGAATTTAAATTTACACTCAATTTTTTAAATTAATTTAAAACAAATAAAAAAAAATTAGGTTAAGAAGAGATGAATAAAAAAAAATTTGTTTCTGAATTATGAGAAATAAATAACAAGTTACAAGAACAAGTACTTTTTATCAATTTTCTAGATATTTATGTTTGTATAACAAAAAATATTATTTTTTTTTTAATCAGTAACTAATGATTAGATAAACTTAAAATTCAAGTTTACTTGTAATGAGAAATTCAATGAACTTGAACATATTCAATAAATAGTTTTCATTTATTCGCCAAATTTGCAATTTTATATATTTTAAGTTTAAACTTAACCATATCTCGTATATACTAACAATTTTTTTCAAAGAATTTTTAAAAATTCTTGAATTTATTTAAGAATTAACATCACATAAATAAACGTTGACATATACTTAAAATTAATTGTAAATGAAATGTTAAAATTTCCACTAGTTTTATTGTCACGATTATGATGACAAATTCACATTGCAGTTACAAAGTGCAATTAGAACGAGAGAAAATTTAAATAAATAATAAACTCATTGGCATTTTGAAAAGGGATTAACTTAAGATAATGTGTTAGCTTTACATTTGCAGGGACAACTTGGACTGACTGATTTGAAATACTTTTTGTGGAATTTTATAAAACTTTATAATGTCATCAAACTCTGTGCTATAACGTGTAAAAATTGTTGAATTTTATTATAAAATGATATGAAATCTATACAATTATCGTTGGCAACAAATATTGTTTCATTTCAGATCTATTACTAAAAGTCACCATATCCCAAAATCTTATAGGCAATATATACAAAAGAAAACCAAAAAGAAGGAAAAGCATACAATGTTGTTAATTAGGGATGTTTACTTTAGAAACATATACATACCCAACATTAACTTAATCAAAAATAAGATTATAATCAATTATAAAATAATTTTATTATTAATTGAACAATATAAGCATTGATTCGCCCTAACTATAAAATATATATAAAAATTGTTCATATAGGATTAAATAGAAACCGAAAAAGAGAGTAGATTAGCCTGTATTAACTTTGGGATACCCGAATGAACATAATGTGGATATTCATCCGGCATAAGAAAGAATATATTCGGTTAAATATTATAAATATAACATCCGGTTTTGTCAATCTGATTAGCCAAATTTTGTTGTAAACGTTAGACTTGCCTAGCTTTATTATGTTTAACTCCACATTTTTATAGCAGCTTTATGAACATCACCCAATACTTAACCATACTTGATCAAAAATGTTTACCAAAAAACTTAACTTCTGTTGATAACGTTTTAAATACGCAAAATAATTCGATTCCGAGTTACGTATGATAGCTATACAAACCTCATGCACTAGATTAAACAAATTTTATACAAAAGTTGATTATAAAATTTAACCAATTTTAGAAAAATTTCAGACACCCAGCTTACAGCTTTATTTAATTTAGAATGATACTCACATAAAAAGATAAGTTGTATGGAAGCTATTCGAGACTTAACCGACTCAGTTTTAGATTTAGGACCAATGCATACACTTGAGTCTAGGAGCAACTCATCTACTTCACAACGTAGTAGACGTAAAAACAAATTGAGTATACCCTTAAAACTAACTACGTTTTTATTGATATAAATACAAAGAAAAAACTGGACAAAAACTTTGGATACATCCCAAAAGGCATAATTTTTCATCATTTATTGGAAAAGTTTAATAATTTGTATATTTCATATGAACACCATCAAAATAGTCCTTTCAAAAGCCTTGTTCTTGTTCTTCCTATTTTCTCTCCTTCTTGTTTTTGTTTTTTGTTTTTCCTTTTTTATCTTTATATTAAATATATACTTACCCAAATAAATATAAGCCAGACGGGTGTCATATTGTAACAATAGACAAACTTTTACAAAGGAATTTTACAATAATTATATAACGATTCAATTCAATTTTATAGAAAAGGATTTTGAAGAAATTATTGCGTTGATATTAATATGTTGGTTATGATTAGAAATATTATTACAATTCGATTGTTCTTTAATAGTATTATTAGGTAATGGTATTTGATGATATTTACTTTTGTTAATGTTTATGTAATTATTGGGTTATTAGTAAATCATGCTTCATTTAATGTTAACAATATTGCTTTAGTGAGTAGGTGTATTATTAAATATTATTTGGTAAAAAATAATTGTATAGTATGTTATTAGGAAAATTGTTATAAAATTATAATTCAAAATCAACTAGAGAGTTTTTAAAGATTAATGTGAATTTTAGATATTATGCAGAAAACAAGACCTTTAGTAGAGAAGGCTTCGTTCAAAGACATACTTACATCTTAATAAAAAATTTACTATTGTTATTTTGTTAAAATAACTTTTAGAAAATCAATTTAGGATAATTGAAAACTTTTATCAACTATAAATTATAAATAAAATATAAATAAAAATTTATAAGTAATTAAATAATTTAAATAAACTTATAAATAAAAATTTCAATATTATAGAATAATTAATAAAAAAATAAATTCATTCATTATAAATTCAATTATCAACTATCATCCATCAACTCAAAATTACTGTTACGTAATACAATAAAGTTGTTTGTTGTCAATTATTAAATCAATGAAAAATTTAGTTGTTAGATTTGGAAAAAATTTTTGAGTAGAAAAAATATACGTTAAATGAAGTAAAATAATAAAAAAATTTATATTTAACTTTTAAGTAATAAATATTTAATATTTTTAAGGTATAGAAACGGGCGAGAAATTATTAGGCTGATTGAACTCATGGAGGAAAATTTAGAAATTGCCAGAGGTATCAGCTCCAAAACTAACTCTCTTATTTGAAATAAATAGTTTTACTTACTTTTAGTAATCTAATTCCAAAGGATTTGATAAATCTCTAATATTTCTCATAGTTATTCTCATCTCTCTTGTAGAATCTTCTTCTGTGCCGTCGTCAGTATCCAAATACCAATGAACTGGTAGCATTATTCTAAAAATTATTTTAATTTAATTCAAACAAGTAAATAAAATTTTATTTTAAAATTTTACAAATGTTAAAATAATTGATCAAATTCACAATAGAAAATAATTTATCAATATTTTTTCAATTACATTTCACAATACAAGTTTTTTGATAGTTGATAAAAATTTTCAGCTGGCTATCAACTACTCGTAATTGATAGTTGACCGTCATAATAAGGACCAATATACTTAATTTTGATAGGTATAATTTCAACTAAAATATTCAACTTTAAGTTAAGACTTTAATATTTTTATTTTTATTTATTCTTAAGAAATTCGAAACATCTTGTCTGGATAAATATTTATTATACTTAAGATTTTAATAAAACACTTTTTAACTTATTTAAAAATATTGTATAGGTATTATTTATATTAATTATCTTTTTCATTCTCAAACTCACCATACAAAAAATGAAAAAAGATATGTTTTATGAAATAAAACAAAACTAAACTTATTCGTTAGAAATTCTCTTTTTTTATATTAATTCAGACTTACAACAAGGCGTATTGAAAATGAATTCATCTAAAAATAATTTTTGGGATTTTTCGGAAATCTTTTCTTATTTGAAGAGCTCTTCAAACTGTTAGTAATTTTTTTAAATTAATTCTGAAAGTCTATACAATACATATAACATAAGTTGGTATGTTATTCATAAGAATCAATTGGTATTGGATTTCTACATACATAATAAATATGTTGGTTTAATACATAATATACAGGGTGTTTTTTGTGGTTTTATTCTGAAATTGGGGAACTTTCGATAGTTAAGTTAAATTTCAGGGATAAGTTTTCCGATACTAGGTTTTTTTTTTAAATCCTGTGGGCTGTGACAGTTTAATAAAAAGTTTCATCCTCCCTAAATAATTAGCTTATTTTAAAATCATTGGCAAGAAAGCATATGTAATTAGACATCAAATTAGATTCATTGAATATTTTTGGAATTTTTTAAATAACATTAATTATTTTTAAATATAATTTTTAAAGTATACAAGTTATAGGTAAAGTAAATAGAATCTAAAATTTTATATATCAGTTACAAATATCAAACTTTTATAAAAAAAAAATTCGTTTAATATAAATATCATATTTTATAATATTACTCTTCTTTCTCCACAATTCTCAAAAATTCGAAACTAGAACGGCCTGTACATAAATGTGTAAATATATTAATATTTATTGTGGCGTAACATCTTGTTAAGAAGTTTTAAATCTCATTTCATCTTCTTCACATCCTTAATAATTTATTATAGAACTTTATTTTAAATAGGAATACAAAATGTCTGATGTCTGGGTAACATCAAACCTATTAATCCCAGGCGAGTAATTTGTTAAGTATTAGCCAAAAAATAATACAAAAAAAAAACAGAAAAACAATCTTTCTCAAATTACGATAATGTCCTTTTTCTTTTTTTTCCTCTTTTATCCACAAATATTCGATTGTACATGTATTATATGAATTTTGATAGAAATTAAATCAAAGAAATAAAGAAAAATATTTTATCCTTATGGACACCCACTTAAAATTTACTTTATATGTATTAAAGTTTTTCATGTTTATAATTTAAAAACCCATTTTGTGGTCTTAGCTTAATTTTTTCTTGTGTAAGGATAATATCTATCTCTTTCTAATTTTTAATATTGTGGTAAAATATAAAAGTTTACATAGATTTTTAACGCAAAATTAATGGGAATAATTATTATGAGAATATGAAAATATATGTATGTATATCTTAATCTAAGACTTTTTTGTTATGAATAATTTGAGTGGGTGGTTTTAACAATATAATATGAATGTGTATTAAGGATCAAACGAACATTTTTATATTTTAATTAAATTAGTATATTTCGTATTTAAAAAAAAAAAAATTTCCGTTGATATTAATTTTAAATGATCTTTAACTTACGTATATACGTTTTGAAAACCTAAAGCTTGCAACAACATTATGTATTATGAGGGGTAGCTCATAGCTGTCTAAACAGAATAACTACGGATTCCAATTCTGTTTATTCAAAATGGGATTCAGGGTTTTTTGGAAATTCTAGTTCTTGAGTTATCGTGCTAATGAACGGGCGAATATCTTAAATTAACTCAGGAGATGACGCTAGTGAAGAATATATATCTTCATATATAACTATATATAATATAGCTAGCTTCCCCTTGATGAAATAAACACAAGCAAACCATTATAAGTTGTCTATTTTACTTGCGGTACACTGGTTATGGATTATAAAAAATAAAATAATTTTAAGTTGACACTTAACTGACTTCACTTACTAAAATGTCCGTACATTTAAATTTAAATAAATATTAAGAAAATAAAATCAAAAGATTACGATTAATATCGTACTTCAAAGTTCAAAAAGAACCATTACAATATAAAATTTAACTGTATTAAAATTAAGAATATGCTGTATATACAGAGTCTATATTTTCCTTACATTTTCCGCTTACTCTACATTATAATATATGTAAGCCTATGTATGTATACCTATAAGATTTGTTTTGAAAAGAACAAAACATTATACATATCTACCTGTATTTTCTAAAATATCATACAAAGTAGAAAAACGGAAAAGTTAATAAGTTATAGATTTGATTTGTAACTTTTATAACTTAACTTTTTCTTCCCTTTTATGAAATAAATATTGCTTTGAATCCAATTTGTTTTTTTTTTTTTTTACAAAGTGCATACCTACATAATTCAATAGAATAGTAGGATCATAACGTAAAACCATAACAAAATCACATTTGATTTGTTTATGGTATGAAAATTATATTTGTTGACATAGGTTAGGTCCTGAATTGCTTTAAAATGATAAAATTTAATCTTTTTATCATGTAAAACTATGTTATTTTTTAAAATCTTTTTTTTTGCTCGTCACAAAACGGTTGTTTCTTTAGATGTATATTTTATTTAATTTCTAGAAAATGGGATAACGTTTTATAAATCCTTCTTATCTCGACTTTAAATCAATCCCATGTACATTTGAATCTATTACAACTATATTTGATTTTTTTTTATTTAAGTGTCATACATACCTACATAAGATAAACCTAGAGTTTTTGAGGTAGATTTCCTTGTTAGTTAGTTACATACGTAATTCGTAAATCGTAAATCTGTATTATTCCAGAATCTAGGATAGTACATTATATTTGATATGTACTTCTCAAGAATGATTTATAATTTTATTACATTAATAAGGCAGCTTAGCGGAATTGACTGATGACAATTTTCTTGCTATGTAAGTTCTTTTACCTTAGCACTGCAAAAGACGTTCTTAAGGAGGCTTTTTTAAATTCCAGTATCAATATGTACTTATGTTTAGTCTAGTAGGTACCCGGTAGGGCACTAGTGGCTAGTGGACACTGTTGGCTATGTGCATTCATACTTGATATTTTTGGTTTTTGTATACATACTTAGTTATTTTATTGCTTTTTTTAAACAATCTTTAATTATAGAATTAAATACATATTCACCGAGAAATTCACCTATTTATTTTATGCATTTAGCAATTATTTTAAATTTGTCTACTAAACAGAAATGCTTTCAAATATTTATTTTGCAATGAGATTGTTCAGAGATTCTAAACTGTTTTGTTTTCCTTTTTTTTATCTTTTCTTATGTTTAATAAATGATAATATTATTCTATAGAAAAAATTCATACAAATTGACGATTCTAATTTCGTGGGGTGTCGCTGCGTAGTGTCAGACAAATGTAACTAATTCCGCGTTTTATTATGTTACTTATGAGCTGAGAGCAGAGTTGCCACTTTGGTAATTTTCTACCAAAATTGGTAATTTTTTAAAAATTATTTTGGTTTTGGTAAGTTGGTAATATTTTTGGTGATTTGGTAATTTTTTAATAACTTCAAAATATAATTAAGATCATAGTTAAACCTACCTACTTAATTCTAAATTATATTATACATATGTACCTACAAAACAATGAATTTGATTGTGTAACTGCAAATCGCTCAAATCGCGTCTATCTATACGCGATATTGATTTTGTTATGAGCGTAATAAAACATAATAAGTAATAAATAGTATTTATTGTTTGAACATTAAAATTTAAGCGAAATATTATTTAGATTCGAGTTATTTTGTTGAATTTCGTGTTTTATTTTAAATTATATTTTATTTAAAGTTAACATTGTAAATTTCTGAAACCCTTTTTTTTTTTAAAACTTAATTTTTATAAATTCATTTCAATCAAACTTTGTATAAATATGTTAAAAACTTTTTTACGATTCTTTAGAATGGAAAGTTAATTAATAAATTTGTTAAAATAATTTAATATACAAATAACGAACTATTTTCTGCAGATATCTTGTGAAAAATATCCGGGTTGTTGAAGTAGAAGAAGATAATGAATCTACTAGGGCCCGTGTAAGTGAATTGGGTGTAGGGGATTGTGAACAATCAGATTCATCAACTTGAACTTCGTTTTTATGTATACGTATATATATGAATGGTTTTGTTTGTGTTTTTATGTTGCATATATGAATAATTGTTTTGTTTATTTTAATATATTTTAATATCAGGCAAAAGCATTGTATCCAAGGTATTTTGGTAACTTTTTTATCAATTTGGTAACTTTTTAAAACCAATTTGGTAACAAAATTTTTTTTCTGAATGGTAACCCTGGCTGAGAGTTGAGAGCATAGAATTACTATTACTAGAATGGCAATAGAGAAAAAATTTTCAGAAAAATTTCAAAATTTGGTACGTGTACCGTTTGTATGTATTTACTAGTTTTTCCGCGATTCATTTCATTTTGAAAGTGAAATATAAAAGAAACTTTTAAGTACGATTCAAGTAAGATTTCAAAGTTAAAAGTAAATGATAACAAATTAGAAAATATTATATTCAAAAAATTTGTGTGTTGTTATGCTTTTTGAAGTTTTTTAAAAAAACATTAAATTAAATAAAGGATTATTAAGATGGGGAAAAAGTGTTGCTTAAAGAATTTTTGTTATTTCTTGAGATTTTACAAATTTCAGCCAATTTTTTTTAAATTATTTTAAAGGTATTTTCCTTTTGGTTTTTGCTCTCCATTTTTCATTATTATTAAGTGAACGTTCTGTAAATTTACCAAAACATTGTCTATTTTTGAATAGAATCAATTTGAAAATCATATTGTAATGCTAAAATTTTTAAATAATAAGTAAAATTTTTATTGAATAAAAAAAGGGTAAAGAAAAAACCTTTTAATTCTTTATTCGGAAACGTTAAGTTATTTGAAACAGAAATCAAAATCCTCCTTACGGTTAACATAAATGTAGATTTCATATTTGCAAAAGGTTCGTTCATATTTAAAAATGGCTAAAAATGTTTATATATTCACAAGACTATAAATACTTTTTGTTTCGTTCAAAAAATTATGATTTGTTTTTGATTTACTTATTTTCATTTCCACGATGAATAAATAAACCTACGATAAACCTCAAGATAAATCAAAATATATATGTAAGTTAATTAAAATTAAACTAAAAATATACTTGTTGGAGATTCCATTATTTTAAAAATAATTGACTGCAATTTGTTCAAATATCATTCAAATTTTTTTCTTAATGTTTTGTTCAATTATATATTTAATATTAAAAAGTAAATAGTAAATATCTTTATTAAAATAACTTACAATATAAACTGCCCAATCCAAATGTATTTCTATGTAAAATGTAAACAAAAAAACTAATAAGAAACTGCCTAATAAACATTCTCATTTACTTAAATATAAGCAATGACAGATGAAGTAGCCGTACCATTTGTATACGCATACGAAATTGCATATGTATTTTTTTGTCTGAATACCTCAGGATAGGAAATCACATTAGAAGAAAAGAGTCGGGAACATTCTTTTGCCATTCTAAAACTAGTAATTCTATGGCTGAGACTTATATTGGATTGGATTCCGATTGTTGAAATTGTCAATAACGTAAGAAGCATTTGTAATTCGTAAACAAACGACGACATTAAAATCCATAGCCCATACTAACCAACAAGTAGGACATCATCATAAAGCAACCCATACACGATGGACCGGCTCTTCAACTTGGTACGCGTACTTGCGAAGTTAATCATGTATTGGCAAGTTGAAAGACCATTTTGAATGTTGAAAAGTTGGTTGGAAGAAAATCAAAAAATTTTGATTTTTTGTGAGCGGAGTCCTAGGTTTGCATTTTAGTTTTATCGGGTATGGGCAAGTTGAACAACTTTAATGTCATTTTGTTTTCTTTTTTTTCCTTTTTTTCTTTTTTGACACGAAAGATCGTTGAGATATTCCGATTTGATAAAATTAGAAAACTATAATGTATAAAATAACAAATAATTAAGTGAAGAATTTGAAATAATTAGAAAATTAAGTTAAAAAAATGTTTTAAAATATAAAAAAATTTAAATATCATAATTGTAGAAGAAAAAAATTATTTAGGATGAACTATATATTTAAAAAAAAACTGTTAAAAATTCAAATTTAAAATTATCAGATTCTTTTGACATTAAAAATATTTTTCAAAACAAAAAAAAACAATCATACGATGGTTCGATGGTAGGTTGAATAGTGTATGGTAAACATGTCCGCGTACCACGTTGAAAACCTGGTCCTCCATCTATGGGTTACATAATAAAACAAGTCGTCAAATCAATGACTTGACGGTTCAATTTCTCATTTATTGTAAAGGCGTTTTTTTTTCTCATCAGAGTAGAGTCAGAGATGTCAGGCTAAAAAATTGGGTTTCTTTTTGTACTCAGATTAGCCATTTTGTCTTTCCTTTTTAAATCGCAGAGTGCTCAGAGCGCGATCTGTGAGCTCGTAAAAATTTTTACAGATTTCATCTGAATCTATAGGTAGGTATCAGGATATTTTGCTATTAATTTTTTTTTTAATTTGACGTTAGAAAACTAATTTGGATAAAAATTGGTAATCTGTGCTCTTAGCATTTATTTTTAGTCAGAGCGTCATGCCCATTCGGATTAAACTTTAATCATAGCATAGTTTGCTCTGAGCGTTTGACATATGCTCTGAGCACTGATCTGATGAGCGTGAGAAAAAGAAAAAATGTTTCAACAGAATTATTTATTAATTTTCAGAACAGGATCTGACAACACACAATTAAACGTCAAAACATTTTTGAATTACTTGGAACAACCTAGAACACAAAAACTAATGAACGCTTTTTTGTACTTTTCGAAATTGAGAAAAAATTGTTTATCTAAAATTACTGTCGACGCACAATGATATTTGGTCGTTGTGGAATATAATTTTGACAATTTCAGTGTGAACACAATGTGTACTAAATCAATTTTTGTTATCAGTTTATAAACATTCAGATGTAGGAGGTGCAATTTTATGTACAAAAGGTATCAAATATAATTTAAAATTTTGTGTTTGAGTTTTTGCTTTAAGTTATGAATCATTCTGCTTAATTATTAAAAAAATGTTAAGAACTGTTAATTTTTATAATAATAACTGATTTAAAAAAAAATATTGATTTTAAATATAACAATTTCATTTCGAGTAAAGTAGCAAATGTTTCAATTCAAGTAGTAAAGAATAAATACTAATAAATACTACGTTTACCACTAACATGAAACAAAAACAAATGTTAGTAAACAATAAAGTTTTGGTAATTTAAATTATTTTTAGAATGGATTAAGAAAGACTGAATGAATTGGTTTCGGAAAAATATATTTATAAATTCAGATTTGTCAGAAGTCTTTCAGTAAATTTAATAAAATTTTAAATAATGGTAGATTTCTTCCTGTATAGGTATTTGAAAAATTTTTCCGAAACAACTTTAATTTTTGGGTAGATTATTGCAAAAAAATCCGGTATGATTTTTTGGTCGCCACATTTATGTATCTAATATCTTCTTCGTCTCTTGTTTTTATATTTTTTAAATGGAATTTAAGTGATAAATCATATACTAATAAAAATATAAAACATAATGCCCTTATGGAACTTGTTGAATATTCTAAGATAGTTTTTAAAATCATTTGGATCATCTTCTTTTAGTTGCTGCAGAAGAGGCATATAATTCAAATATTTATTTTGCAACCAGCGCTTAACCCATTTTTTTCTATTAATTTTTTTTTTACTTTTAGTTATAATATAACCTGCCATAACACTTGCAATTATACTAGCTTCCATATTGAAAAATTTAATTTAACTTAATTTATAGTTTGCGCTTCCACGTATAAAAAACGTTTGATCTGGCAGAAATTTGCTAGGAATTTCTCAGCGATCAAAAATCATGATTTTATCGATCCATTTCACTGAAATTGACCGATTTATGTACATATAACACACACTGAACGTTTTATTTTAACAGATTTTTATTTGCCAGATTGATGTGTTAGTTAATTTCAAAATACAAAGATATCGTAAAGATATTTTCTGAGCGATAATCGTGCGATATACCAGTTGACATATCGAACGGTCGATCGGTTAATGTGTTTTAATTTTATCGGACGATTTCGGTGAAACTGGCCGATTTATCTACATATAACACACATTAAACGATTTAATTCAAAAGATTTTTATCGGTTAGCTTAATCTGTTAGTTAATGTCAAAATACAAAGTTATCGTAAAGATTTATCTCGCAGATTCATCGGCCCGATATCTGTTTAAGAATATCGGGCGATATACCGGACGAAAAATCGTTTAGTGTGTACGAGCCTATTAGTAGAATTGTTCTCATGACGTCAATTTGGATGATTGTTATGAACCGAATTAGTATAGTACATATCATTTTGTTGTTTACTATTTTGTTGTAATTTCATTTATTTTTTATTCTGATATATTTTTTTTATTTTCAATAAAAATATTTATCAAATTTCAATTATTTGACATTTGAATGCGTAAAGAAAGCGAAAAAGTTAAAAGTTAAGCAACTTTCTTAATGACTGTGTAATGACTGCGACATGGCTGGGTCTATTGTAGACTCTTTAATTTAATTCAATACATTTAACTTAGTATGACAGATTGCTACGTGTAGAGAGTGGAATGAGAGCGTTCATTGTAGTTGTAGATAGCCTAGCCTATAAGAATAATAATAATTTTGATTCCAATTTTGATATTTGGTATGATACGCGGAATGACATACATAAATAACATTGGGGATTGTGTTGCTGCCATATTTTCATTATTTATGGTAGTAAAATGTGATGGGAAAACATATACCACGGGTCATAATTTTAACTGTATTTTTTTATGTTTTTATTTAACTTTTACTTTGAATAATATTTTTTTGTTCTCTAGTTATTAATGTTTTCTATCTTTTATATTCTTATATTTTTATTTTTCAACATATGCACTGCCAGCACCGATCTATTTTTATTACATACTTTTTCAAAGCAAAATCATGTATGTCATCTATGCATAAAGTGGATGGCAAATTCAAAATAATTTGGTCATACATGAATGACATACATGAAGCACAGTGGATACGGCGCTTAAAAAAATTATAAATATTTGACAGCTATGATTAATTTCGGACAACACATGATATGATAATGGTCGCGTTCAGTAGCATTTAGCGCTACAAAAAAAGTGCAGCGCTCATCTACTAAACGATTTTTTTTTTACATTATTTAAAATTAAAAACACAAATTGATTAAAAAATAATAAATATAAGATTGAAAAAAAAGAGTTAAATTTTAAAAATTTTGAATTTAAAAAATAATTTAATTAGGAAATAAAAAAATAAATAAGGTTAGAAATAGAATTATTGAAATATTTTTAAAGGCCTTTAAAATTAATTCTCTATTGTGCCCATAATTAAAATAATTTAAAATAAAAATATTTTAAAAGTCATTCAAAATTAAATGTCATTTAATTTTGCTGCAAATCGTTTAGTATATAGCGCTAAATGCTAAATACTATTCGATTCGGAGTTTTTCGAAATAAATTTAGTGTGACAGAAAAGCTAGTTTTTAGGCGAGGTGCGATAATTTCGGACACGACCTATTTATATTTTCAAGATTCAAAATAATTTATAGAAATGATTGTAGAAAATAGTTTTTTGTATAAAATTATAGATTTTTGATAAATTAAATTATAATAATTAGAACTTCCAATAGTTTTGAAGACCATGTCACGTCACGGAAACGTTTAAGGTTTTGTTTTTTTTTTAAATGCCTATTTTTGCCTCTAGTTTTTTGTATGAAATCTTTATCCATATACATATACCGAATTTTATTGTAAAATATTAATTATTGTATTTATTCAAAATTTTAGGATTCAAATCGAAAAATTAATTTAATATTTTACAAATGTACTATAAATCCTTTGAGTTGACTTTTGCACTGTCCAATTTGCTATTTGTAAAAAAATGAGAAAATGAGGAATGTGCAATTTAAATGTTTTTGCGTCCTACTAATTGGAATGCCGTATTTGAAACTTGTGCTTTTGTAAAATATTACAAAAACTTTCCGCTTTTGAAAAATCAGTTGACTAAACATTCTCCGACGATAACTATCTTCAAATGAACTAAATTTTACACATACATTCATAAGTTCATAAATTGGTGACAACTGACAACACTCTCGTGTGGCATTGAGCAATATTCACTTACGTTGGAAGATTACGCCATTCCGCATCCATAGACGATAAGTAATATTCAGTTGCATTGACGTAATCTTCCCACGTAAGTGAATATTGCTCAATGCCACACGAGAGTGTTGCAGTTGTAGTTTTAACTGTTGTCAGTTGTCACCAATTTATGAACTTATGAATGTATGTGTAAAATTTAGTTTATTCGAAGATAGTTATCGTCGGAGAATGTTTAGTCAACTGATTTTTCAAAAGCGGAAAGTTTTTGTATTTTTTTATTCATATACAAAAAAAAAAAGGTTTGTAGCTACCTAAATAAAAAATGGATTTGTAGATAATATAAGAAATTTAATTTTTTCTTTACATTGAGTAAGTAGGTAATTTTATTTTACTTATATCATATCTAGGTCATTTAAAAATGGATTATTATTTTAATTAACATCTGTAGGACTGAGCAAACATTCATAATTATACAATTTTAAAATTAGGTTCTAAATCTGTTCCTTAAACTAATTGTCATTTATATCATTAATTATTTTTTGTTATTATTTATTTTAACTAAATTTTATATTTTATCAATCAAATATATTTATATATTTAATATAATACAAATATATTTGTTCATTTTTGTTTTTTTTTAGTATGTAGTTTGAAAGATAAAAAATAACAAATAGAAATAAAACGTAATATGGTAATCTTATATTGATTTTTATCAATTTCCAATGCCAGAAATATTTTATATTCCGGTCTCAAATTTTTTTTGTTTAAGATGCGCACAGTTCAAAAATTCATTTTTTTGTTTGTATTGGTTAGTGCATCGAGACTTACAAATAAAATTTGGTTGCAACGAAACCGGTTTTTTGTGAACACAATATTTACGAAACCGGTTTGGTGTATACAGGATTTTAACCGATTACGTCAGTATTACGTCAATGCAACAGCTGTAAATACCCGTCTATTTTAGGTGAATGCAAGTGAATATTACTTATCATGTGGCTTCACGGATTAATTGCGTAATTTCGAGTTTCCGGAAATCGTGATAAGTCGACATATTGATGTACTGCGTTTAAAAATGGTACATTTTAAATTTTGATTAAGGTTGAGTCCTCAATTTTACAAATGATAAGAATTTTGAAATATTTTAATATTCAAAAAATTTGTAATAAAGTAAAAGCTCCAATTATTTTTTTTAGGAATATTATTACTGCCAGATTTTGCTTACTAAAATATAAATTATAAATAAAATATAAAAGTATATAAAAATTATGTTATAATTGTCTTAAATACACTTTAGCAACAGATTTTCTTAATGGCTTGTAAGTGGAATAATAACTTTTATGTTATTTGCAATATGAATTATGTACAAACATACATATGTACCTCTGTGTTTTTTTTACCCTTGTCTGATTCTTTAAAAATTCTTTTCTATTTAAATTAGTTTGAAAGCAGAAAGCTAGGGTATGTAAAAATTTCTGAAGGCATTTTCTTTATGTTAAATGTCAAAATAGAAAAAAAAAACACCAATTAAATAAGTGTGAATGATTCATTAATTTCTTTAAATTCTTTTAAAGATGTTGCAGTTGCTTCACCGTAAATGCAAAAGAATAATAATAACAAAAATAATATGCATATAAACATAAAAGAAGTTGATGAAGCCACATGTGGTTTTTTATGTTTTGTTATATTTATACATACAAATTTTATACTGTTGTTCCTTTAAATTTTACAACTGCCACTGTTTTTCATTTTATTATAATATGTCAAAGTTACGCAATTTTTAGTCTAAAATTATACAAAAAAATAAAAAAAAAAATAATGAAAATTAAAACAAAAAAAAACATCCTTTTGAAAACCGATTCAATGGAAAATTTTGTATGACACTTTAAGCAAAGTGCCTTTAATAATATTATGTGAAATATCTTTATCACTTTGTTTAACAGAAAAGTGTTGAAATTTTGCGTAGTGTTCATTTAAATGATGTGTGTTTTGTTTCTGTAGTGTATGTGATGTGGTGAACTGTTCATCTCTGTTTGAGTGTTGCGTATTAACGACTTCTTTAACTGTTTATAGTAAACTTTAGATAATATTGTCACAATTATAAGAACTGCTTAAATGAAACTTAAAAGGAAGTAATGTTCAGAAAGTAGTTGCATGCAAAATAATGACAACGAGTTGGTTTGATTAGTGAAAAATATTTGAGGTATTCCCGATTCAACTAACTCATGAACGCTCCTTTGTACTTAGTCTTAATATAAAATATAATAAGCTTTAGGTATTGTAGAATTATACACCTGTAGTAGATTTTATTTTCATACAAAAAAACTACAAGGGTAAGTACACTTCTAGAGCTAGTACAACTAGTACAAGACTACAAGGTCAAAGTAAACAAAATCTTGAATGAATACCTTTATTATTTTAGAGTAAAATTTAAAAAGAACGAGGAATAGTGTAGTGGAGTAGATTGTGTCAACTCTGGGAACCCGTACGAACGTAATGTAAACATTATATCATTTATAATTTTGCAAAATTTCAAACACAGCTTTATTAGGTGTAGTGTAATGCTCATATAAAAGAAGGAGTTGTATGGCAGCTATTGGAACCCTGTGCAGTATATATGCTGATCGTAAAATTACCGATGGATATATCGTTAAATTGGTGGAACTTAATATAGTTATTCCTTTGATAAAACATACTTTTTGAGTTAAGCTTCAAAGGTATACATAGTTTATACTAAAATGGAATTGAATACTGTAATTACAACAGAAAAAATTAAAATATTATTTTGCTTCTTACTGTACTTTTGTACTTGTGCTTCATATATTTATATAACATGACGTATATACTCGTATATGTTTGTTTGTAGAGACAACTTTAAAATAAAGGATTAAAGAAAAGTTGTAGGATGAAAAAGAACACTTCCACTGACACTTACGTTTCTTTAGAGTGGATTTTAGTATGTGCGTATTATATGATTTTATGTTTGTTAAAAAACGTTTAGTAAGACGAAACATTAAAATAGGGTTTTTTTTTTAACAAATATTTTATTTAAGGGTTAAGTATAAGGCATTCTTTTAATACTTTTTCCTTGAAACAATTAGCAAATAACGTAAGTGTATTCAAGCTTATTTGGAAAACAATTCAACAATTAAATAATAGTTTATAAAAATTTTTAAGATTTTGTTAGCAAAAATAATAAAATTATGAAGTGTCATAATTGGAAACGAATGAAAAAAAGGGAATCGAGATAACCTTCACATAAATCGATGCTCTTTTTAACATAATTTTTCAATAGGGTTTTTTGAGTTAGTTCTACTAATTAGAATTTAAAATAATTATTTTGAAAAGAAAGTTATAGTGACAGTGAAGCTCTTTAATAGAAGAGAAAAGACATTACAAAAGGCGGAAGATAGATTTTTTTAGAATTAGTCTTTAAAAAAGGTTAAATAAACCAATTAAGAGAAGAAATTATCAAAATATATTATTAATTTAGTATGTGTAAAATTGATGACTTATATTTTTGAAATATTTCATTGTCTATTAGTAAGAATGGCATTAAATTGATTGGACATAACCCCAAAACAATTTTTTTTTTATTATTAAACGTTAAGGTAATAACGGAACACAAATTTTGGAACAGTGAGTCATATAATATTTATATGTGTTATTAGAATTGATCTTAATGAATTCCACATACTATTTAAACATGAGATAGTATTTGGCCTTATAACATGAGGAAACGTCTTAGATTTCAAATAGAAACAATTCTATTTTTGTTTACATTGTAATATTTTGTATTTCAGTTATATGGTATTCTATATTTGTGAGTTATATTATTTAATTAAATTATTTGTTTATATTTTGCATTTGATTATTTTGTTTTATTAATGTGTATTTAATTAAAGGTATGCATATAAATATTAATTGTTGGTTAATTTATTAATTTAAACCCAACGGCGAATGGTATTATTAACTAAAAAAATTGGCAAATACCCTTCTTTAGAATAGAACAAGTAATGAAACAACAGTAAATCGATGCAACCAACTTAGTAATACTCTACACTTGAATTTTTTTTTTGCTAATCGTACGGTCCTGACAAATCTGCTCCTATTCAAAATATTGCGTCACCCGATTAATTTTTGCGTAATATTTTAAATTTTTTTGTATGCTTGTGCTCCAAGTAGTTTCTGGATTTTCGACATTTCTTCGGCTTTGAGGTCATTATTCTTACATGGAAACTATGACGTCTTGCATCCAGTGATTTGCTTTAGTGCCTGAGAATATGGTCGATCTAACGTTGCTTTTTATATAAATATTTTATGTAAAACCTAAAGATGTTAAATTTCGCTCGCAATTTTAATGATCCTAAAAGATAAAAAAAACTCTTTGAAACGTCTGATGATTATTATATTATTGAAAATCTTAAAAAAATTTAATTTTTTTTAACTATAATTTTATTTTTCAAGAAGCTTTACTTCTTTAAAGTGAACAAAAGAATAAAAAAAAAATAAATTAAAAAAAAATTAAAATAAAAACATTATTTGAACACTAAATTTATATTTTGACATTTTTGTTTTTTTTCTACTAACGTATTCAAAGGTTAAACTAAAAGTAACACAAAAAACGTGAGATTTTTCTGTACTGATTTCAGGAAACTGAATTACAACTAAACAGAAATTAAAAGCGAAATAATAATAATAATAATAATAATAAAAAAAAAATCAAATCCACGTCATTTTCTATATACCTAACCAGACTATATTTGACTCTTGTTACTGAGATTCTTTAACAAGTTAACACCTTAGCAGGTTCTCTTTATTTTTTTTTTTTTTTGTATAATTTTTTTTACTGGCAACGTTTGACTTGATCTGTGTTTTCTGTGTTCTTCATGAAATACGTCATATCCAATTTATATTTCTTTTATATAATTGAGATAAGTCTTTAGTTTTAAAAACAACTGAGAAAAACAAAATTCGTTTAGAACACAATTTTTTATTTGAGAATTATCACAAAAGTATTTTGGAAACTATTGAAGTTATAAAAATAATTGGCTTATAAATAATAATTATTTTGCTTTCCATTTGCCTAATTCAATTGGTTTCAAAAGAATTTTTTTTTTCAAATCCAACTTTCCGATTTCTAAATATGTATTTCGTTAAGTGTTATTCTTAATTCGACTTTTAATATTATAAGATTATAGGCACAAAGGTACTTGTAGGAGTCATATGGGACATATTATATTCTTAGAATTGATTTTAATGAATTTTATATATGATTTAAACATGAGATAGTACTACGCCTTATAAAATGTAAAAACGTATCTATTATCTATTTGTTATATATTTTGATAATTTTATATTTGAATTATAAAGTATTTCTATATCTGCGAGTTATACCATTCAATTAAATTATAGTCGACACTCTAACCACTGCACCAACCAGCTGGTAACTATTCGCACTTTAATAAAATTCCTTCCACTTTCATTCTAGCTCCTTTAATGTTTGATATCTGAAAGTTCAGCTAATCTAACATAGTTTTAAACACTTGTTACTCTTTTATTTTGTCCAGGATTTAAAAAAGAAAGTTTTTGAAGAACCAAGAAAGCATCACATAAAATTATAAAAAATTTACTCAGTAAAAATAGGTAATCAGTAATCACTAATCAGTATCCAGTAAACGTTTATTTATATGTTATCTTTTAGTTGACAAGTAAATAGATTTTATTTTTATAAATCGCTTTTCAATAGAAGTGGAAATATAAAAATAAAATAAAAAAAATATATATATACAGGTATATTTATATATATTAAAAAGAGAAAGAAATATTGCCCGAGTTTGATTTATTTCTGTCAAGATTATTGCACAATTGCAATAATTTTATTGTTTAAATGGTCGGAATAAATACACCGTTATCTTAAGTTAAATCTTAAGAAAAGGAGCTTATGGGGTCAAATATTAATGTTAGTTATGAATTTTATATAATATATTTATTTATAGATATAATATTATAATATATTATTATCATTGTTACCTGTTACCTTGTGTAATCGTGCTCGCTCACTCGTTTATTTCGCTCATTTAACTTATATGTATATTTATATATAGTTTGTTTCTGTAAAAAATAAATGGTTTTTGTTATATACATATAATATAACATAAAAGGTGAGAAAAATGTGTTTTCATATTTTATTTATAAATATATGAACATTTTGTAAAAATATGATTCGGTTTTATATTAAATAAAATTGTAAATTTAAGATTTGTAAATCTTAGTTCATATATTTTTTTATTTTTTTTTATTTATTTAATTTTTTAAATATAAAAAAATTACCGTAAAATATCCTATAGTCTATATAGTTTTTAAAAAATATTCAACAAAATATTAAATGACTAATTTAAAATATATACATATTAGAGACACACAATATAATTTGAAGTCATAGGTACCTCAAAAAAATATTCTAAATTGGTATTTAAATATCGAAAGCATTCACTTTTAATTATATGCAGTAACATTTCGATAATCCGAAATCCCTAAAATCCGAATATCGAATAATCCAAATGACAGATGACAAAGCACTAACTATTCTACAATCCGAGGTGATTGCAGCTTGGATTTGCTCAAAATTGCAATATGTTAATTGTTTTTATGTTTTCGTATGAATATTTTTAAAACACAATTATTGACAGTTATTTTTTTTTTGTATGCGTTTTTGTTTTTATGAAGTGTTGAAGTTTTAATTTAAATTTATTATTGTTAGTTTACTTAATATATTGTAAGTATCAGAATGTACAAAAGTAAAAACTATAAATTTTTGTTTGAAATTCCTATGGCACAAAGAAGAGCTCTCAGAACTTTAACTCTTAATAATAAGTCAATTTAACGAATGTGTTGCCTGCCTTTGCTTTTTGATAGCGATGACCGTCTGAATATCCTAGAATAAAGCTTTTGATACAAATCAAGTTTAACGAAAAGTCTCTTGGGGGGAAAAGTTTAGAAAGAAAGTTTGAAAAATTGGAGAGTGAGAATTGGGAAATTATGAATCATAATAAAATAGATAATTTGGGAACTTTACACATATATGAATTACCAAAATTTAGGCATAATTTAGTTCTGTGTTCCTCGACCTTAATAATACAGTGAAGGAGCATGTCAGACCTTCTTCAAGTTTTTTGGAAAGACAGGACATCCCTGACAGAATACCTAACAGGGTGTTTTAAGTATTTAAGTTTCAAGTTCTTATATTTATTGACTAAGCAAATATACTTTTTTTAGGTTTATAAGGGGTTACTAGAACCACCACAATTTATATCATATTTGAAAAAAATGAAGAAAGCAGGGCTTAACTACCTCGTACCGAATTTCAGATTTCTATCTTTATTTAGTTCAAATATACACTTGGCTCTGCAAAACATGTCAGGCACACAAAGCTTAGCATCAACTTTTTTCAAATTAACAACATTACCGAAATGATGAAAAATGTCCTTGTACCAAATTGAAAGGTAATACCTATATTAGTCATGGAGACTCGTTTGCTTTTGACGCGTTCAGAAACTTCCATAGTTCGAACTTCAATTTCGCTCATTTGTAGTGACTTTTGTTGTATAAATTTTATCAAGTTATATTATTATGTTTTTCAGTTATCGTGAATATCGTTGAACTGACTCAAGTGACGCTAAGCAAACATTTATATGTATACATTTCCATATTTAACTTTTTTTAAGGTATTTTAGGTGTAAAGTATATAATCATTATATTCGTATTATAGGGCAAATTATGATAACCTTGTTCATGTTATATTTTCACCTTTTTTTCGAATATAAATTAAAAGACTATAAAATCGGGAACTTATTAAAGTTATAAAAATATTATTTTTAAGAAATAAAAGTTAGTTATTATTAGTTACAAAAGATTTAGTTTTTTTTGAATTTTTGGATTAATTATATAGGTGTGGTGTATCTATATAAAATTAACATTAATTGACCTTTAAAAATGATGTGTGAAAATGTTTTTTTTTATTTAATAATTTTTTTTTAATAAAAATAAGAAAAATCAAATAAAGAATTTCATTATAAAGTTATAAAAGACAATAAAAAACACGATTATAGATTTATCTGCAAAAGAATTTTTTTTTTTTAAATTTTAATAATATTAATGTTGTGTAATAAAGATTTTATTGCATCTTAATTAAGAATCATGCAATTTTTTTTTTGCAATTTATGTATAATTGTAAATATTTTTGTAAAATTAAATAAACCAATGTGAACAAATTTCAAGGTAAATGGTGTGTTAAAAAAATGGGTTTTTAAACTAATACATAATAAATATGTTTTTGTAAATAAAATTGCAAGTTTCTTCAGAATTTTTTCTGACTCAAATTACGAGGATACATCATTTAGATACCAATATCCTGAAATCTTAGATACCAATATACTGAAATCTAAGATACAAAATTATAATTATTCTTCTATGGCGCTACAGTCCGCTGTCGAACTTTGGCCTTCTTAAACAAAATCAATATACATTTTATGGGTTTTATGCTTGGGTCGGTGTCGTGTTTCCATTTGTATCTGAGGCTTTGATTTAGGTTTCGTTACAATAATTTTTATTGGGTAGGGCTGTTAACCGTATGCTAAACCCTCATCTTGTGAGGGTCGTTGGGTTTGAAAAGTTCATTCAGAATTTGTCATATAATGCATTGACGATTTTAACGTGACCTAACTATGTTACGAGTTCAACTGAATTATATAAAATTTTCCTACTTCCTTAGACACCGATGTATGTGGCGATTCAGATTGCAACTATTCCTCCCTCCTCCTTTCTTAACCGGGCTTGGGTCCGGCTACGGCGGAGTTAAAAAATTATAATTGAAGTTTGTTATTTTCATTATTAAATAATTTTTTTTTACTACACTAGGGTGGAGTTACATTAATGTTATCTAATGAAATCTAATGAAAATTTAATTTACACCTTGTAATTATTTGGAAAACAAATCTGCAGATTACTTAAAGTAAATTTTGAAGCACAAAAATATAGAACATAATAATATTATTAGGTTGCAATGAATTCTGGTCGGGAATTAAATGTGATACAATATAATTTAATTACTTTAGGGTCTACGGATTCTCTTTTAGAATATGGAGTTGGAAACCACGGCCGATTGCAATAAAATCTATTATAACGGTACTATTAAAATATAATTAATAAATTAATTTACAAATTTTTATAAATTAGTTACTTTAGAATATAATATTATATTACATTTAATATACATATATCTTAATCAGTGTTATCGTTTCTGAAATATTGTAGTTGAAAGTGAAAATTTAGTGCAAATAATAAAAAATATCCAAAGTATTTCCGATTCTAAAATGGTTCTAATCAAATAATTAAATTCCGTTTTTTAAAGAAAAAAAAGTTAAATACGTTATAATTTAATTTTATTTTTATGTTGTATAACAATAAAAAATTTGTTATCTATAGGAACATTTCTTTTGAAAATTCGTAAAAGATTAAAATAATAATTAATAAATTTTTGTATGACTCAATCAAACTTTAAGATACATAAAGTTTGAAATTTTAATTAATACAAAATCAATCAGAATATTTTTCTGAATTTATTTTCAAAAAGATTTTCTATTTAAGGTAGCTGTCACTCTTCTGTCAATGTCTTAGAAAAAAATTTTCCAAAATAATAAAGACATCATAAACTTGAAATTTTGTACAAAGACGTTCTATCATGTTTCTCTTGAGTTTCTGAATTTCGAGATGAATAAAAAAGAAAAGGTGGCGACTGGAATAGTATTTACACGTCTGCCAAGGTCTCTCAAGGATTTCGACCAAAAATTTTTTAATATATATATATTTATATTTGTTAAAAAAGTGATTTTAAAAATTTTAACAACGTTGTTAAAATATTTAGCAGACAAACACTTAAAATAGTTGAAAGAAATGAGAAAAGTCTTTGAAAAGATGTTTTACAAGTGATCAATTGAAAATTTATGATAACTTGAATGAAATTTATTGGAATTGCAACTATAGAACTTTGCTTTTCGTATAATTTTCTTTTTGATATTCGTTTGGGTTTATTTATCCATCAAATTTTTAATTTTCTTCATAAATCTTTTGTTAACTCCATTAAAAAATTGTGAGTTGAAAAAAACAAAAATCAAAGAAAATCAAATGAGTGGCAGTAATATTGATGTTTGTTTATTTTTTACTTTATTTTGATATTGAATGCTTTAATGAAATGATTATTGCCATTAAGAGATATATATAATAGAGCTTACTATATACGATCAATAGTAAAATCACATCATTATCGTATCACTTGTTCTTTATGAAATGCCGCTTTCTCGTTTTTGTTTTTTTATTTCACCATTTAGTGTTAGTTACTATTTTTACTTAAATTTTGACATATTTATTATCCTATTGAATATTTTTCGTTTATAATGTACTATAGAAATTAATAAGAGAGTTTCAATGTAATTGATGTATCTGTTTATGACTCTATATATTTTCATTGGTTTCATGATTCTCAACAATGACAAAATTTATTGGGGAATTATTTGTTCAGTAAATTTATCTTTGTGTTTTAAAAAAAATTTAACAGAACATTGTAACCTTTCTCCATCTTAAATCTCAAAATTTTAGTTAAAGGATTGTTTTAAATATTTATAAATTTTTGACTATATGGGAAATACTAAATAAATTTTCCTTATTCATAAATATCCTAATTGTAACAACCTTCATTGGATCAAAATAACTCTTGTTAATTAAAATCTTTGTTTTGCTGAATATATGTTGGTTAAATCATGGAGTATTTATTATATAAATATTTGCTTGCTTCATTTAATATAAAATTTTCCATAATTTTATTTTAATCTATATTTTTTCAAAATGAAGTTTGGTTGATAAGCCTATTCACAGCTGAGATATACATTGAAACAAGTGGTAAGGGATATTTTTGATAAACTTTATCTAAGTCATATTCATTGAATTGAATTAACATAGAATTGGATTGCGTTTAAGTAAATATATTGAATATTTTTAATCTTTTTATATTTTAATGCTTTTTAACAATTTATTTACTGTTTATTTATTTGATTAATCTTTATCTTCAAATTAGGTGGAAAATCAAGTTTAAAAATCCTAATCCTGGGTAGAAATCCTAATCCTGAGTTGTCATATTTTCCATCGAACTCCGAATTACGATTAAAGGTGGTGTGAGCACGAGTAGATATAACTATAGAGTGAAGATAATACTACACTGCTCGTAGAAAGAGGGACAAATTCATATAAACTTTTTTAGTATAAAAATTTTTTGAGAAAAATAAAAGATGTTCAAGGTTTTGAATGTATTAGTGAACACTTATTCTATTTAGAAATAATTTTGTTTATTTAATAAATATTTATTTACCCTTTTATGTAATAATATTATATACACACACGCTCACATATATATTTCGTAAAAAATCAAATTTTAAAATATACATAAAATGCACACAGCAACGCACACGGCAGTTAATATATGCACACAACCATTGCCCATTACATATTTTGTTAAAATAAATATACGCAATACATTTATGTCGTATAAGATAAGCCGATTTCAAACTTAAATAATATATAGATTGACAATTGATTCATATGATAAAAGTGCATAAGTTTATGTGTAGAGGTAATAGAACGTAAATTCATAATCAAAAAATATGTTTATATTAAATTCTAAAAGATAATTTTTGTTCAGAATTTTACAAATTTTATTAGTAATTATTTAGACTGCAAAAGACTGCGTCGCATTATCTAGGTATTACGGTAGTTTTTTCACAGCCATACCTATTTTTTTTTAACCATATGTTATATATTTATTTATTTGTATAGTATTTATTTATAGGTATTCGAAATATAAATGTTGCAGATAGCTTTTACCCCTGATAAATAAGTGGAATGTAGGGTAGTTTTTTAATAATTTCTATTTATTTTGTTTATATCATATATTTTATACTTTACTATATATATATTTGGTTACCATGGGGATTTGTAAAGAAAAATTATTTTTCAATAATTGTTTTTTCAGTTAAAAATTCATGATCCGTACGGTAATCGAACTCGCACCCACTCGATTAGTAAACCAAATGCTTATTAACCCACCGAGGCCCCTCATTTGTTACTAATCTTAATAAGTGGTTTTTAAGTTTCCATTTTCCTTGACTTGGATTGTTATTATTGACTTGGATTATGTCTATTCCTTTACTTTCCTTTTCTCAGTATTTAAATTTAGGCTCAATTTTTATTTCAATGTTTTACACAACCAAAGTAAAACTATAAAAGTTCTTTTATAAAATTTGTATATTATTTCTCGTATTATTTCAACATTTGAATTTAAAGTTTTATTTTTTAAAATTTATTAACTTTTATTTAAATAAAAAAAAGTATTAAAAGAAAAGAAAAATAAAAAAAAATTTAAACCAAAGAATTAAATTGAATTAAAAAGAAAACGTCATTACCTAGTATAGTAAAATTTTTACAATACATAAACTAATCAATTTTAGGGTGTGGTACTTTTTTTCGACATATAAAATATTTTTTAAATTATAAAAAATAAAATAATTAATTTTTCAATTTTTTGTTTTATGATATTATTATTTTTTACAGTCACATAAATCAATTAAAAATTTTCATATTGAAATCATATTTTCTGTTTATATCAAATTAAAATAATATTAGATCAGTTCTTTAATGATTCACGTGGCTGATGGCATTGTTATCACAAAAAATGTTATGTACATTGTATAGATAAAAAAAAAAATAATTATAAATTTTTTTTTTGCTATGTTCAAAAAAAAAAAAATTTAATTGAAATAAACATTAAAATAAATGATAAGAAAATCTTTGTGCAAATATCATTAAGTCTAAATGTCCAAAATTGGTTTTATTTTATAACTTCTTGCAGATAGTATTATTAATGTTAAATACCGTTTTTTTTTTTATTAGGTTGCCCACACCTTAAAATGTTTCCCAAAAAAAAAAATGAAAAAGTAAACAAACGTCAAATAAAAATGAAAGGGATTTTATTGGAGCTTAGTTCTGTTTAATTAAAACTTTATTGGGATTACAAAATGTACATAGTTTTTTTTTTTTTTGAAGAATAAAAAAGAAATGTAAAAAAAAAATTGATGAAGGACAAAAAAAAAGAGTTTTGCGGTACTCCAGAAAAAATATTATTGACAGCAGTATTTAATAATTTGAAGTGGTTACCATTAGTTCTTTATTTTAATTTAGTTTTTTTTTTTGGTCAATGGAGCCAAATTAATTAATTTTAATAATATTTACCGTTTTATTGTATCTATGCAGCAATTATTATAACATAAATTATATATATATATATTTATTGAATAATAGTATCTTCAGAAACACTTGATTGCTGGGATTTATGATAAAGTTACAACAAAAAACGGGAATTTTATGTACTATGTTTAATGATATATGATATCAATATGTATTTTAATATTATGATAGATATGATAATTAATTTTTTTTTTCTTTTAACTTTTAAAATAAATTTATCAAAGAAAAAAATCATATAATATTTATGATTTAATTCATTCACTTATTGAAAATTGATAACCTTCAAAAGTTAATAGCTTGTCAAAAAAAAATTATGTAATTGTAATAGGAAGCAGGCAAAAATAAACAAGATATCAAACGTCATTAAGTTGAGTTGTGATTAGTTGATTGTGTTTAGTTATATGAATAAATTTAACTTTTTTTGCGATATAATAAAAGTACTGTGAATGGATTATTTGACAGTTGAAACAAATTCAAACATTGTTTAAGGGAATAGTAAAGACTGTCTGATTTTATGGAATATTTGAAGTAAATTTTTGAAAGTTTGTGAAATCATTTTTGGCTTAAGTTACATGTTATGTATACATATTATTATTAATAATTTTATGTTTTAAGATGTTTTTTTCAATTTTATTAAAATAAAATGTCAAAGTTAGAATCAAAAGAAAAACCGAACCATGCCCTATTGCACCAACACTAATCACTAATAAAATAATAATTTTCATTGATAAGTTAGTGTTAATACTTGTTGTCAAATACGGTGTTGCTGCAACAAATGTTTTGATAATTTAATAATTTCATTAGTGATAAGTTGTTGGTGCTCTAAAACCAAAGCGGTAAGAATTTTTAACACGAGTAAGTGTCACCAGTAGAAAAAATGCCAAAAAATCGAATTAGTACAATTCTCTTACTTGGAAAGTTCTACAAGTTTAGATGTTTTAGGTGATATTGAAAAAAGAATTTAGACAGTAATAACAGGGGAGGCAATAATTAAAAAGAAGAACTCTTGAAATAATAAGTAGAAAAAATAAGGGGAAAAAATGGGGATAAACTCGCCACACAATAATATCTTAAAATTGACTTAAAGTGCCATCCTTAAGATTGCAGAAGGCAACATTGTCCTGACTCAAAACAACGTTTATACAGCAAACTCAGACAAAATTATATTAGATAATGTTAAAACAACCGTATTGAACAGTATAAGACCACGGATATGAAGACTGAGGGATTTTTCAGAAAAAAATTTCAAACATATTGGTTTTCATTTAACTAGTCATTTAGAATAGCGGCAAGTGAGCGAATAATTATAGTGGCCATTTGAAGATGATTAGTAGCTAATTTATGTCAAGGGGAGGAAGAAAAATTCAAATGAAGAAATCATAATCAATTTTTACATATTCTTCATTATTTGTTTTATTTAAACATATATCTAAATATATTATTTTTTTTTTAACGAGGGAATGGAAAGCTTCGAAAACCATCCATTAGAACTGTGCGACGTTCCTTTAGGTAGTGTGCTTAAATACACTAAATCACAACCCTGTTGAACCTAATTTTAGGAAGGGACTTGTGATACAAGTGTACAGTTTGAATACGAGAATAGGAATTTGGAAGGATATAGGTTTAGGGTATTTAGGATTGTCCGATTATGTGTGATTGCTAAAATAAATTAGGAAAGTAAACATATATTTTAATTGAATTCATATACCGGATTCTATATAGTTTATAAAAGAAATTGTTTTGCCTACAGTGTAGGCACATTTCTGTCCCACTGTTCTAATATGAAAAACAACATGCGAATTATTAATAGTTCTTTCAATAAGAAATACCTACAGAAATGCATCTCATATTGCATATACATATTAAACTTGTTTTAATTTTCCATCCATAGGTTTATTTATTAATTATAATTGGTATGAGCTCGGTTCAAAAAGCCCTATCCAAGAATAAACATCGAAACTTAAAAGTAATAATTAATTGAAGATTATTTACCGTTAAAATAAAAATTAATAATTTCCAAATATGACGATTAAATGCAATTGTCAATGTTAAAGTAATATGATACTTTTTTAGATCAATTATTCATTAAATAATTTTAATTTCGATAAAAAATTATCCAAGAGCTATGAAATAAGTTCAAATTGATTATATAAAAAAAAAAAATTAAAAAAAGTCAAAAATAAATTTTAAACATTTTATTTTAGTATTCAACTTAAAAGTTAAACTTAAGTTACTATCGAAAAGAAAATAAATTTAAATGCATAAAAATGTAAGTTAAAATCATGTCGTATATATAGTAATTTAATCGTTTTTATTTAGTTGGTAGTTCAATTCTATGTTCTTACATATCATATGTAGATAAAAGTTTCATTTTATTCTTTGATTTTATAATCATATTCATATCATTAAAATAAAAAAAAAAAAATAAATATAAAATAGAAAAATAAACCGACTAAAAAACTATAAAAGAAGTATCATACAAAATTTTTTTTTTTCTAAGAACTACTCACAAGACACTCAACACTAAATTAAAACAAAATCAAGTGAGTTTAAATTTAATAAGAAAAAAAAAAAAAAACTAAACCAAAAAGAGATAGAAATATTCATTAAGTATTCACATCTTTTTTTTGTGTGTTTTTTTTTTTTCGTAAAGACAAGACGATGGTCTTGTGAGCGCATTAACTGATATTTTATTTAGAATTAACTTCTTATAAAAATATCGTTAATCTTAATCGCAAATTCTGGATTAAAATTGTGATCAAGTGCAGGAAAAAGAAAACTAAAACGTTTTTATTTTACAAAATTCATCGTTCCTCTTTTTTGATCACATTTGCAAAAAATTAAAAAAAAAAAATGTGCTTATGTAAATAGTTTTACTCTGTCCGTCCGTCATTCCGCACGTTGACAAAACATCTGCACCGTCTGAAATAGATCTACACTCGTTATGAAGCTACAACACCGAAAGAAAGATATGAAAAGCCCTATGTTTAAATTGCTAAACAAGAGTTCTAAAAAGTTTATTTTTAAACAGAAAACGGTAAATGACATCTGATTTTATAAAATATATTAAAAGGGTTGCCATACGGTACTTTAATACACCGTAATGCGGAACTGAACAAAATTTTTGACTCAACATTTCATCTATATACGATTAAAGCTAGAAACTTGAATTGGGAGAGTTAATCCTTAGAAATTAGTATGAGACATTTAAAAATTTAATTGTTTTGAAGATTAAACTGTTATGGAGATGTAAAGGATCACCTATTGAAATTTTGCAATTTTTAAGCACCTGTATCTTGAATACCTGTTCAAATATTATTTAAGTATAATATACTAAATTTAAGGGCCAACATAATATTTTTTTTAACATGTGTTAGAGGGTTATTTGGAATTAACGAATAAATATTTCCTACTTTGAAAAATCAGTAACCTAGGCAACTGTACCTATTTTTAAAAGATTAAACGTTAGCAATATTATATTTCGATACGTTTTAACAGGTTTTCTTGATTGGATTTTCATTTTCATTAATATTTAAAATTTATAATAATTATCAAATTATTTTTTATATATTTTTACCAAAATTCAGTATGAAAAACTGTGTAGTTTTAGAAATGTCCTATTTTAAAACCCTCATTTTTCTTTATCTTTGGTTATGTTTTGTTTTGTTTGTTTTGTTATCTATTAGATAAAAAAAATTATATAGTTACATCTGTTTTTTTGAAATCATGAACAAAATTTATTTATATTCAGTGTAGAATAACGTAGACAAACTTTGCCAGTTAAAGTCAACTACATTATAAATTTTTTTTTCATTGAATTTTATTTGAGTCTTAATTTAATTTGAGTTGTTGGGACGTTTTGCTCGTTTTTTTTTCTGCGACTAACTATTGCTATGTTCTAATTTAGTTATAAAATTAAGTGATATAGTATGTTTTGTTTTTTTTTTCTTGAATATTTTATTTATTAAGATATACTCGTATAAGAAATTTTGTATTAAATTTAAAATGATAATATGAATAAAGTTATTCAAGAGGCAAGAAGAAAAAAAAAATGGTAGTTTTATTTTCTTACAGGGAAATATTTAATCGATAAATTTATTTTAAAAAGTTATTTATATTAAAATCAATAAATATTTTAATTTCACATAATATATTATATTTTATTAGAATTTTTGCATAAAATTAATGAAAAGAAAAAAAAAAATTAGGTATCTGATACTTAAAAACTGGATAAAGAATATTAGAAATTATATTCATATTTCACACAGAGTATCTTAATTTTATTTTATTTGGTATTTATACCACATACCTATAGGCAAAGTATTTAAGGTCATTCAACTATGAGAAGAAATTAAAATAAAATATTAAATATTGCACTTCAATAAAATTAGTAACTAAATTCTCTTCCAATGTAAAATAATACAGATTGAGTTTGTTAGAATTAATATATAATTATAAGTACTGGTTAATTAAAATAAATAATAAGACATGAAAACAACTAAGGGTTTTTAAAAAAGCACATTTTCAAAATTAAATAGTGTTTCTTATTGAGTATTTTATCATTTATTTTAAAAAAAATATATATAAACATAAATTATAATCTTATAATTTGGTTATTTCATCAATTTATTATTATTAATGAATGAATAATAGTGAAATCAACACTTAGAATATAATCCCAATGCACTCAAGAAAATACGTTAGAAAGTGCAAAATTTAAGGTTGGAACTTTAATAATAACGTTTAATTTTAGAAAAATATACACTGGTGAATAAGTTACTGATTTATAAAAAAATGCAAGTTTTATTTAAAATTCCCCTACCTTTCCATTTTTTATATTCTATTGTGAATCCCACCAAAATTTAGAATTTTAATTAAAATTTTATTATCTAAGCTAAAATGGTTTAAACTAAGAGACACTTTATTCAACTTAACGAATCCGTTAAAAATTAATTAATTTTTATTTATATGAAAATTCTTAAACATATGTTGAAATATAATGATTTGGTTACATGTTTTTAAAAATAGTAAAATTTTAATTTTCAAGCACTTACAGTTCCTAAACAGTAGGCGTGAACAAAAAATTTTGCTAACAGACTCCTACTAATTTCTCAGGATCTAACTTTTTCCAAAATTTGAACACTCTATCTTGAAACGTTTAGAAAATATGTGAGGTCAAAAACTTTGCAAAAATTGAGTTTTGCATAATGGTAGATTTTAGTTACATATGGCAACACTATAAATTTGCCTTTAAAAAATTAATAAAACAGCTGTCATTTGCCGTTATCAGATTTAAAATATACTTAACAGAACTCTTGTTATAACAATTTAAATATAGGATTTTTTCCAACTTTGTAGGGCTGTAGCTCCATTACGGTTGGAGCTATAGAAAAAAGTTCTTCCATGCAATAATTTTTTTTTTAAATATCTAGCAATTGTTAAAATTTCTTTACTCTATTTGAAACGATGTAAAAGTTTAGTAAACATACGGACAGACGTACGGACGGACAGAGTGAAACTATATGGAACATTTTTACAAAATCTTTTAATGTTTTAATTAATGATATGAAAGTTTTCAATTTAATGTGCGGACTGGTATTGATCTTGCTTAAAAAAGGTTTTCTTCCGTATAAAACAGTAATTATAGTTGTTTTAGCATTATATTAAAGTAGGTATATATAAATGATGAATCATTCTTTCATTATTTTAATCAATTCAATTTTTCAAAGAATTTTAATAACCCGTTCGTTCTTCCTATTTCTCTGTAAAAAAAAAATGCAAAAAAAAATAACAGTAAATTTGCGAAGAAAATTGTTTGATTTGTATAATTTTCTATAATAAAATAATTAAAAAAAATATATATTTTTTGGATTATTACTTTATGGTTCTATACCTATAATGAACAAAAGAACTAAAACTTCTGTATAACGCATTCCCCCTTTAAAATAATTATTGGATTCATATAATTGCAATTAGCACTCATTAAATGTATAATATAAACACTATTCGATTTCCGTATTTTTAATACAACGAGAACAGTCCAAGACAAAAACTATGCACATATACATATTATTATGTTTCGTAATTTTATGCAATAGGTTAACGGTTTTTATATTTAATTTATTAATAATAAATTACAATAATTAGCATTGTGCTACTGTGAAATTGTTAAATAATTCAAAATTTCATTTAAATTGTTCATTTTCGTTCTTTATTTTTACCTTAGGGAAAAGTGCAACAAATATTTCAATTATGTAATTTCTTATACTTGACGTTCGTGGTCACAAGTTGGAATTGCTATTTAACAATTTTAAATAATTTTTATACCCGTATGACCACATAGTCAAAGGGTATAATAAATTTGACATTACGTTTGTGACGCAGAGAAGGAGGGGGGGTAGATATAGACTCAAGTGTATGGATCGGATCAGAATTGAAAAAGAAATCGATTTAGCTATGTATGTCCGTCCGTTCGCACGATAACTCAAAAACTAAAAGAGCTAGGATCTTGAAATTTTCGCAAATTTGTTTTTTTGCAATAGCCTATTTAAATCCAGTCATTTTGGGCCATTGGTTAGGGTAGCTGCCATACAACTTCTTTTTTTTTTTTTTTTATATGAGTATTACTCTGTACCTATTACAGCTGCGTGTTTGAAATTTTGCCAATAGTAATTAACCAGATGATATAATGTATATGTTACGGTCATACGGGTATCCCAGAGTTGACACAGTCTACTCACTACACTCTTCCTCGTTTTTTATCTGCATTTAAAATGTGCAAAGCCAGCTATCCTAGCGCTTTGCGAAACGCACGTTAGTGGCCAAAACGATAATTTTAGTATAACAGGCTACTTGCTTGTTTCTCACTTCATCCCTAAAAGATGCATCGCTATTTTTAATAATAATGACATTGTTTTCAACATCCTTCATAGATATAAATCTTTTATCCCAAACTTTTATTACATCATCTGGATCCGAATTCATGTTGGAAAACATGTCATACATTTCTTATACAGATTATTCAACTTAAATGAACATGAAACTGCTAAGAGGATTCTCTCTCTAACTAGAGCAGTGAAATTTTGGAGTTATGCCCAAAAATTAAAGTAGTTCTGGTTTGTTTCTCAAGTAATTCTTCTTTGCAAAAGTTCTTATTAAACGAGCAAAAGTTCTTATTAAACCAAAAAATCGTAGGTTGCTTCACATGCTAAAGAGCAGCAAGTTCTTTTGCATTTTCACAAAGCGACTAAAGTAGGACGTAGCCGATTCCGTGTTACCGTTTGGTCATTATCCCTGGTTTGGAATACCTCGTAGTGACGTACACCGGTTCCAAAGAAATCAAACAATTAATGCCCCCTCTCAAAGTTTTCCAACGTGAAACAAGGATTGCGATAGATGCTCATCCCTACACTGTTGAGTTAATCAGAAGGCGACACATGGTTTAAAGAAATCTGTGTGATATGCGTACATCGCGATTATAGAATCAGTTATAATGTAACGTGTTTCCCAAAAGTGGTAGTTTTTATATGTACAATCCAATAAAGTTTAAAAAGAACATTAACATCCATATTTATGACTTCCCTTTATATTATTTCTTTTATCCAACAGAATCCCAATTCATAAATCCTAACCCTAATTTCCTTCCCAATCCCGAAACGAAAAAATCAAACGATACATTTACGTATTTAAGGTCCACTCCTAGTTTGGTTTTAAAAGAGATTGATTTTAGTTGGTTAAAGTCCAAGTCTGTCCAGGTGAATCACGTACAGTGATTATGGCGGCTGCCGATACTTTCCATCAACTCTCGTAAAAATAAAAAAAAACATATAATTTAACCGTGATCGTAATCATATACAACCATCATATTTAACCGTGATCGTATTTTGAAAAAATTTTATGTCTAAAAGTATAATCTTTGAGTTCCGGTAGCCTATATAGTTTTGTAATAATATTTGTTTCAACATTAAACATTACTTAAGTCGTATTCAAAGTACAATTATATGAAATAAATATAAAAAAAATTTTTCAATCATAAAATTTTATTAAGTTTTAGATTTTTATTAGTAATATACTTTGTCTGTTCTCTATTATTGATTATACAAATTAATTAAACCACAGAATACAAAAGAAAAGACATTTTTTCTCACTTATTTTTTTTTCTTTTTTTATAATGATTAGAGTAAGTACGATAGCATGTATCTCAAATTTTAGAATTCAATGCAGTTCTTTCATTTCTGTTCCACTATTGTTTTTTATACACGTGAAAATAAATAAGGGCACGGGTATAATATAAAATTACTCTTCTGTTTGTAACGCATCTAGACATGATAGATATAAACTAAAAGGTATGGATCAGCGTCGAAAAGTTAATTGATCAAGCTATATGTGTCTGTCAGTTCGCCAGTTCGTTTGTGTTTCAGCATGATTAGGTATTAAAAAAACAAAACAAAAAAATTTGAAATTTCTTATAGGACAAAACTAAGAGTGGCTGCCATAGAGATTGCCGGAACCAGACTACATATTTCTGCAACATTATAAGACTTGATGGTTGAAAATTGAAAATCGTTTGTAATTTATTATGACAAAAAATTTTGCGAAGTTTTAAAAAATGTGGACCCCATTTATCGGAAGCTGCCAATGCCGGACCAACTTTTGATGTGGGAAAAAATTTTTTTTATCTTATTTTTTTTTTGTAATTTTTAATATCATGAGGGATTTGATGGTCTATTTATTTTAAACTTCATAGTGGGTTTGCACGGGTATCCAAAGTCGACAGAGCAACTATAATGTTCTTCTTTTTTTATTTATTATTTTTTTTTGTAATCCATGTTAAATTAAATCATGATAGATTCTTGTGAATATCACGAAATTTTTATTTTGATGACTGTTTTTTTTCAAATAAAAAAAAAAAAACAAAATTTCAACAATTCTATTTATTCACGATCACAGAAGAATATTGTTGTATAAATAACTTTATTCAAAAATATAAATACCTATGAAATAAAAAATTGTTTTAACAAGTTGGTTTTGTATTTTTAGCACATTTTCAAAAAATTTTATAAAAATGTGCCTATATAGCTTCACTATGTCCGTCCGTCCGTTCGTATTTTTACAAAAACTTTTACAACGTTTGAAATAGAGTAAAGAAATTTTAGCCACGGAAAGGTATTGGAAAGAACAGAGCTACAGCCCCCCAAGCCCTATTTTTTAATTGTTATAACAAGAGTTCTGTTAGGTGTATTTTCAATCTTAAAACGGCAAAAGATAGTTGGTTTTATAGGCTTCATAAAACTACAACAATAAAAGTTGAAGAAATTGTCTCTTAGTTGTAACCATTTTTGCTTAAGTAATAACATTCTAGGGAAAATTCCTAATTTTGGTGGAGTTCACAATTGATTTCCCTGAATCTAAAAAAATGGAAGAGTGTGGACTGGAGGGGGATAGGCAGATCCATGATAAGTTTGCAAAATACGCAAAAATTTGGGAACCTTAAAAATTAAAATTTTATGTTTTTATGAAACAGTAACTTATTCACCAGTGTATGTTTTTCCAAAATTAAGCGTTAACATTGAAGCTTCAACATATAGTTCGCACTTGTTAACAGGTTTTCTTAGGTGCATTGGGATTATATTCTAAGCATTATTAATAAATTGATAAATTAACTAAATTATAATATTATCATTTTTTTTATGTATACATTTTTATAAAAATAAATTATAAAATACTCAGTAAGAAACCCTATATAATGTTGAAAGCCTGCTTTTTAAAAACCCTTTGGTTTTTCATTACTTTTTTTTAAATACTTTTTCCCACTCGGAAAAAAGATTTTGGGGAAATTTTAAGAAATCCAGAAAAATTTTGAAAAAAGATGTTTTGTAAGGTAAACATTACCGATACCGAATTATATGTTATGAAATTTGTATTTAATTAAATTTTGATAGGTTATTCGATAACTTGTAACTAGTTAAAAGATTTGCCAAGACAGACTTTTTTAATTGGTAAAAAATGCTTTTGTTTAATTTAAAATTTTAATAAACATTAGAATACCCGTATGAACGTAGAATGTAAACATTATACCATTCAGTTACTTACTTTTGGGAAAATTTTAAATACCCCTCTTTTTAGACTTTGATTTACATGAAAAAAAATATTATAAGTCGTATGGCAGCTCTTTGAACCTCTTCGAATATATTTTATTCAGATGTACGACTATATTTATTTAAATTTCTATAAAAATCGAAAATATGGTACATTTTACATTTAATCAGAAGTTAATTTTATAAAATCCACACAGTTTAATTAAAATTTTAATGTGTTATTTTTCTGTTAAAAAAAAAACAACTGGATGAAATTGGGTTAAATATAAGGGAAAATATATGTAATGATACTTAAATTTATATTGAAAAATTAAATGTTTTCTTTAATCAATTTAATATGCAGAGCGTATCATTAGAATTTTTATAAAGCTCCTTCCATATTTTTAGAACAATCACCGTTTACTTCTAATACCCTACTTATTTTTATACCCGTATGACTATAGGTCAAAAGGGTATACTAAATTTACCTTTACGTTTGTGACGCAGAGAAGGAGGGGGAGAGGGGGGTTGTTATAGACTCAAAGGTATGGATCGGATAACAATCATAAAGTAAATCGATTTAGCTATGTATATCCATCCGTCCGTCTGTCCGTCCGTCCCCACAATAAAAACTGAAAAATTAAAGAAGCGAGAATTTTGAAATTTTCACAAATTCGTTTTAATGTAATAGCCGCCATCGCTATTGAAATCCAGCCATTTTGGTCCACAGGTTCTAGAACCTGACATACAACTTCTTTTTTATGTGAGCATTACTCTAATGTTGCTGCAAGATTTGGTTGGTCTACTGAAGTGGGTTTGAGTAGTTGCCATACAACTCCTTCTTTTATATGAGAATTACTCTATACCTAATATAGCTGGGTGTCTGAAATTTTTCCCAAAATAGTTTAGTTTTATGGCCAAAATTTCTGCAAAATTTAGTTGGTCTACTGCAGTGGGTTCGAGTAGCTGTCATACAACTCCTTCTTTTATATGAGCATACAGAATTTCAACTTATATTTTCCTTTGTTCATAGCTGAAAGTCTAATAAGTTGTGTATTTAAAATTTCGCCAAAGGTAAGTAAACGTATATTATAATGTTTATATTACAGTTATACGGGTATCCCGGAGTTAACACAGTCTAATCTACTGCACTCTTCTTCGTTTTAAATAGAATGAAATTGAAGTATCATTAAAAAAATTTAAAATGAAACTAAATAAAATATAGAAAAGAACAACAATATTTTAAGTGACACTTGATGTCGGGATAAGTTCTTTTTAAGTTATTACAAGCAAAAAAAAATAATAATTGGCAAAGACAATGAACTTTTGTAAATAAATATATAAAAAATTATTATAGATAAATAGAAATAAAATTATTTTTATTAAACATTTTTTTGTATTAAAAAGTAACAGAGGAATTGTAAGTAATAAATTTAATCCAATTTAAGTATAAGTGTTTTGAAAATGTCATTGCGAATTGGAATTGAGTGACTAAGAATGAAAGAAAGAGTGAAAGTTTTATTTCTTATAATCATTTATTATTTAAAAAATTATTAAAAATAATTTTAAATTTTAAATGAAAAAATATTTAAGTTATAAAATGTGATGTTATATTTAAAATGGGGTTGTTTAACAAAAGTTTGTCACCCAAACTCAGTAGAATTATTATTGAGTTATCGTTATAAAGCATTAGTAGTTAGCTATGAAAGGTACCTAGTCACATTAGTGTACCTACTTTATAAGTACCAAAGCTAAATATTCGATAGTCAAAAACTTACCTTTAAAAATTATAAGTCCAACCATTTTAAAAAAGTTGTTCCTACATTTCTGTATCTGGTTGTTAATGGGACATTTTCGATTCATAACTTACCAGATGACAGTTACTTAAATTGCTACTCCAATTCATCTTGAACTTCAGAAATGAATATCTAATATTTTTTTATTAGATATGATCTGATCGGGATTTTAGCCCGAGATCTTCTATGTGAAAGGCGAAGTCTTTACCACTTCGCCATTGGTCAGATATGACAACAGAAATCGCAAGAAAATGGTCAAATTGGACAATAGTATATACAAAGGCAAACGAGCATATATTCGAAACCACAAATTGAACCTTCAAACTTGGTACAAACGTATTTTTCCTTACGTTCGTTAGGAATATTTTGGAATAAAAATTTTGCGTCAAGGTAGCTTTGCTTTGCTTTAATAATGTCCCTGAATTTTATGAAGAATTGGAGAGATGGTTCCTGTAATTGAAATTTTCAGGTGTAAGGTATTACTAAGTCTGTTGCATCGACTCACTGTTGCTTTATTATTTGGATTTATTGGTCATATGTTAGGGATATATACTAATAGCTTCACAGGCTGTTCAATTCAATTTCAAACAGCACAAAATAGATATGGCAGTATTTAACTGTACGAAATTGACATTCTTATCATACTTAGTTTTAAAAGATATGCATGTTTACATTCAGAGGTGTTTGACATGACATGAACCTGATCTTCTTTCTATTTCTGTTTAATTTATCTAAAATTTTACAAAATAAACAGGCCCGATAGATCACTCTAAAATAAAGTTTATGTTTCCATCTTTATACTTTCGAAGATATACTTGTAAGATCTTGAGAAGAGTGTGGTGTCTACCACCACTATAATTCATCTCATAATTTTTTCAGGGACATAGAAGACACAGATCAAACCGCAAAATTATTTCTAGTATTTTATTCTCTTGATGATAAATTAAAACATTTTTATGAAATTGATATGACTTATTTATGACTAATTAAATCAATTAACATTTGATTAACATTTTATGAGTTATGACTTGTTGCCTCTAATCACAATGATACAAGGGCATGTATGCAATAAATCATCGGATATCATTTAATTGTTATATACGCTCCGATTTTCTATGGAAATGAAGACCCAATGTGTAATTTCCCATAAGTAAACTATGTATGGGTCTCGGGGGCTGTATTCCACAAGTATGTACTTCACGATTATTCCACTGCTACGCTTAAAAATTACGCTTATACCACCGAGTGCTCTGACAGCGAAATCATTAAACGTTTATGAATAAAATTCTACTAAATTAAACTAATGAAAAAATATATTAACTTGAAGAAGTTATCAATACCTTTGCCGTGTTATAAAAAATAAAACTACTCACAGAAAACACCAAACACAAAAAAAAAAATAGAATTAAAGCAAGGTGTAACGTAATATAATTAAATGTAAAAAATAAAACTACGATAAAATTAAACCGACGGAATTCCAGAGGGATATAAAAACTCGATTCGCGAAATAACTTTAATTCTATTCTAAATTTACAAAAAAAAAAAAAAATTCGATAAATAAATAAAAAAAATTATTTTATTAATCCAATGTAATATTTTATGTTATTTCATCTTTTTACAAAACAGAGAAAACACAAAATGAACTTAAACCATCGTAAGACTTTAAATCTCGGTTTCTCTTTCAAAATGAAACAAAAAACCAAATTTATATACAAACATATAAAACTTGTACTTAGTATATAGAATATACCTAGTATAAAAAGTTCTACATTTTATAACTTTGAATTTGTGAAAAATATTAAAAAAAACTTATGAAAATAAATTATCTGAAATTATAATAGTAAAACCAAGGTTATATGCCCGAGTGTTTGTAAAACTACAAAGGAAGATACAGAATTCGAACATCTATAATTAATAATATTGTTTATAAAAACTTTTACATATAAAGTTGTATAAGGAAGAAAGTATTAAGAATTAAATGATGTTTAATGAAAGTTTAAAGTAATGAATGTAACTTAGGTAAGGTAGTCACGATTCTGAGCGAAGGCCTCAATTTAAAAACTAGATTATCTCATTCTGATCCCACTGCATTTAAGTGATCTGAGTTTTTGTTTTAAGTTTTATATAGAACTCTTGGAGTTTAATATTTTCTAGTTCTTTTATTTTGTGTTAAGAAAGCTCATTAAGGTTGTCGACGAATAGTTCAACGCGTGAGAGAAATCTCAAGCTCAAGCTGGCCATCTGCAAAATAATTAGTTTAATATTTTCACTTTAATTTGCTTCTTTACAGCTCCTGCGGGAAATGTTGTATGGAATTTCTATTTTTGATGCTTATTGGTCATTTGCATGCGATAATTACCTCTAAACTGCCAACGTGTTTCGAATTGATTGTGTTGATGGAGAAAATAAATTTTTATTAGATTAACCTAGCCAACTTTGATTTTGTCATTTAGCTTAGATGGATCGGATCAGAATCGAAAAAAAAAATCGATTTAGCTATGTATGTCCGTCCGTCTGTCCGTCCGACCGTCCGCACGATAACTCAAAAACTAAAGGAGCTAGGATCTTGAAATTTTCGCAAATTCGTTTTTTGCAATAGCCGTCATCACTATTAAATCCAGCCATTTTGGTCCATGGGTTCGGGTAGCTGCCATACAACTTCTTATTTTATATGAGTATTACTCTCCACCTAATTAAGCTGTGTGTCTGAAATTTTGCTAAAAATAGTTTAGTGTAATGGCCAAAGTTTCTGCAAAATTTGGGTGGTCTACTGTGGAGGGCTCGAGTAGCTGCCATACAACTCCTTATTTTATATGAGCATTACACTACACCTAATGAACCTGGGTGTCTGAACTTTTGCCAAAAATAGTTGGCAAAATTTGGTTGGTCTACTGTAGAGGGTTTACTCTACTACACTCTTCCTCGTTTTAGATAAATAAGATATAATTATTATGGATTTTCTAATGCTTTGTGTAATGTTCAACAAACATTCCACCGAATTATGGATCAACCTACATCTAATTATTTCAAATTTATTTTCCTATCGAATTACAATTTGAATTTAATTTTTGGAATTGCCACATTGCTTCTATACATCTATAGGAGAATACATATTTTGTTGCTTGTTTATTAAAATGCTTCATTTTATTTATCTTTTGAGTTCCTCTTCACTGTTCTTGTTCTGTTTATTTCTACTTTTGAGTATTTCATTGTGAGTTTCGATTATCTTTATTTTGCTATTATGTATATTTTATTTTATATTTTTAGTTTTTATTTTGTTTATCAAAAATATTTCGAAATGAGGTTATGTTTGGTTGTAAGAATTAGTCAGGTGGCCACTCTTTTATCATAAATTTATATTTCCGTTAAATTTATGCTATCATTCCCAAAATAAAAAACATTTATAAATTGGGATTAGTAGAATTTAAACAGTAGAAATGAAAATTGGATTTTATCTATAGAGTTTCTTTTAAGTTTAATTTTTTTTTATTATTAGATTGGAAACCTGATGAAAAAAAGTCAAATTTAATATTAAGAGAGGAATACATTTTTTATTATATATTTTAGGAATCAGTAGTTGAATAAATTCTTTTTTTAAATTAAATTTGATCTTAAATTGGAATTTAAAAATTTATTCCCTATGAAAGAATGAAAATAAAATTAAAAAAAATAAATTAATCAGAATAAAATAAGATTGGTAATAGATTCAATGAAAGCTTTTTTAAGTTCAATGGAGTCTAATTTTAATAAAAGGATTTATTTATTTAAAAAAAATTATTATTAGACATGGTTTTTTCGATTTTGGAAAAAATTGTTGTTAGTTTTGATAAATAGCTAATATTTATGGAAATGGAAATTTCTTTTAATTTAATGGTGGTGAGGTTTTCTTGGTTCGTTTTCTTCGCGAAGAAACAAACAGCTACAATGTTCTTAATATTTTCATTTTACTTTCACTATAAAAGTTAATCTAAGGTTGCATTGCTTCAATTTGGATATAATAGTTTGCTTGAAGATTGTACCTTGGGATTCAGAAGTTTTAATACCAGGTCTTTTCTTCTAAGTTAAATAGGGCTTATAAAGTTTTCCTTCTAAAATCACCACTCTTTTTTACAGTATCCGATTTTTGATAAAATTTGATTTCCGTTGTTGGAGCTTATGAATTCTCTATTGTATAGTATTCCATTTTTTATAAAATTGAATACTATACAATTAGAATACTATACAAATAGAAATTATCTAGAATTTCAGAATACATATAGAAAACCGGACAAAACATTCTTGTATCAAATTTCAAGTTGTTTTCTTTATCAATTTCGAAAATATGCTTATTAGATCTTCGGAAGCTGTGATAGGTACCCAAACCAACACTGTAGTTCTTCCCAAAATTCAGGTACACAAAGTAAATAGAAAGGAACACTCTTGAACCACATTTGGGGTTATTATGAAAATATGACAGAACTTGTTTGTACCAAGTTTCAAGTTTCTATTTGCATTTATGTCGAGAATATGCTTGCTAGATTTTGAGAGGTGCGTGGGATGTTCCTGAACTATCACTTCAATTGATCCTAAATTTCAGGGGAATAAATGAAATAGAAAGGAAATCGCTTACACCAAATTTCATAGCATCTATGCTTATTTCAAATTATTATGAGATACCCGAACCACGACTCCAATTGATCCCAAAATTCAGGAACACAAAGAAAATAGGAAGGAACACCCCTGCACCAAATATGAAAGTTGTATTTTTATTTATTTTGGAATTTTACTCTGCTCTGGATTAAAGGTCTCCAGAAACAGAACCCATGGTTATATTTCACCAAGCAATTCTTGCCTTTTTTTCGTGATTAGCATCATTATTTTTTTGGGTTGTGGTCCGAAGGATGGAGCAACATCATTAAATCTACTTTTATTTCTCTTTTCTCGTTTGGAAATACTTTTCTATATCAAACTCGCTTCCATTTGGTGGTTATACAAACACCATACCAAAGTTAACATGTTCTTATAACTATTTAAGGTGTAGCAGGAACATATTATATTTAGAAGGGCCTAGGTAGGCATCTACTAAATAAACGGCTTCCACATCAGCACAATTTAAAGTCCTTTAAGAAACTTGCAATATTCAATAGAGAAAGCATCTGCTAAAGTTATATTCGTCTTCTAGGATATCTTATTACATAGTTAATTCAAGGAGGCATTATATGCTGCTTCCCTTTTAAATTTTTTTATACCCTACACCTATAGAATAGGTAAAGGGGTATATTAACTTTGGTATGGTGTTTGTAACCACCTAAAGGAAGCGAGCTAGATATGGAAAAGTATATATTTTTGTGATCAGCGTAACCGCCTTAGTCGATATAGCCATGTCCGTCCGTCCGTCCGTCCGTCCGTCCGTAGGCACGATAACTCAAAAAATAATGGAGCTATCTTGATGAAATTTTAACTGTAGGTTACTAGGACTGAAAGTACGGCGGGGATTGCATATGGGCGAAATCGGCCCATGGGTTCGGATTCTGGACCTTTTAATCGAATTTAAGCCAAACGAGCATAATTCCGAAACCAATGAAGATAGAACCTCCAAATTTAGTATCAGGATGTCCCTTCCTATTTCCTAAGTGTCTTGTGAATTTGGGTCCAATTGGAGTAGTAGGTCGGGGACCAGCCACACATTTCCGAAGACCTTAAAGCATATCTTTAAAATTAAGAAAGATAACAACTTGAAAAAAGGTAGAAGCTTCCAATTTGCCACAAGGGTGTTCTTTACTATCTCTTGCGTGCTCCCCTAATTTGGGATCAATTGGAGTGGTGGTTCTGTACCCCTCTCTGACCTACCAAGTTTTAAAGGCTTATAATCGAAAGGCCTAAAAATAGTTACTTAGAATTAAGATAGACCGTTCAAATTGTGTACAAGGGTTAACTAGTACTATAAGTAAAGCGCGGGCTGTATAAGGGCGAAATCAGCCCATGGGTTCGGATTCTGGACCTTTTAGTCGGTGTCAGGGATAACGAACATATATTAAAAATCACGATAACTCAACAACTAATGAGGCTATCTTCATGAAATTTGTGCTGTAGGTTATTGGTAATGAAACTACGGCGGTGATTACGTACGGTGAGGATTGAGCAATGGGTTCGGAACTGAGAACTTTTTGATCGAATTTATGCCAAACTAGCGTAATTCCGAAACCAATGAAGATATAACCTCCAACTTTGGTATCAGGGTGTCCCTTTGCGTACGTGTCTTTGAAATTCGGACCCCATTGGACTAGTGGGTCGGGGACCAACCACTCAGTTCCGAGGACCTTAAAGCATATTTTCGAAATTAATAAAAAAAGTAACTTGAAACAAATGTAGAAGCTTCAAATTTGGCCCAGGGTGTTCTTTACTATTTCTTCCGTGCCCCCCTAATTTGGGATCATTTGGAGTGGTGGTTCAGGACCTCTCTTAGACCCCCAAATGTGTAAAGGCTTATCATCGAAATTAATAAAACTAGTAACTTAAAATTAAGATAGAACGTTCCAATTGTATACAAGGGTTAACTAGTATTGAAAGTATGACGGGACTGCATATGGGCGAAATCGTACCATGGTTTCGGGTTCTGGAACCCTTGACAAGTTCAAGGACTAAAAAACATATATCTTAAAAACACCATAACTCAAAAAATAATGCCGGTATTTTGATGAAATTTAAACTCTAGGTTACTAGTAATGAAAGTACCATGCGAATTGGTTCTGGTCGAGTTTAATTTCAAAGCCAAAGAATATATTTCCTATGTCCTATGTGTCTCCGAAATCTAGACTAAATTGTAGTGGTTCAGCTATGTTCAAAGGTACTTGCTGCATTTATGTAAAATTTATTTGAATATTTAAATGAATTATATGAAAAGGTCTAAATTTGTAATTGTATTTTAGAAATACATTTATTGCATATTTTGCGTTTATAATCTTTTCTATTAGGTATATAAACTAACCATTTAAAATAATTGCAATTTTGAAAAATTTGGATTATTAAATATATTATGCTTTGATTATCTTTTTATCACAAAATTTAATAATTAGAATTTTTTCATTTTGTAATCGAATTGGAATAAATATATTTTCATTTATTTCAAGTTTGTTTGTTTTTTAATATTTTTAAATAGATAAATTAGTAAGAATTTGTAATATTTTTTAATAGATAGTGTAATTAGAAAATGTTTTTAGTATTATAAAGTTAATTTGGTTAGCTATGTCTTACGATCAAATTAATAACAGCTTTTATGGTGTTAAAATGACTTTTGGATATGTCCTTAAATTTGAACCAAATAGGTGTAGGGTATTTCTAAGTCGGTTGCACCGACTGACTGTTTCTTTACTTGTTTTAATTTTAAATAAATAAATTTTACTTGACGTTCTCATATAAAACATTATTCACAACTAATTAGTAATAAAATTGCAACTCCTATATTTTTAAATTACCTATTTTTATTCTTTGATCTTTTTATATTATATACAGTATACTTTATCCCAATTTAATAATCTAAATTTGATTTTTACTTTTCTTTACAATATACTTGAAGTTAATTTATAGAGTTATTTAATAAATTACCAAATAAATTACAATTATGTGATTTTTATTGTACTTTATTATTAAACACCCATATTATAAAATATTTTATAACATATTTTTTTTATTAACACTCCTAAAAAAAATAATATATTTTAAAATTTAATTTTATTTTGATTTTTCTAATCTTTTATATAATTTGTGTTTTTTTTTTCTATTTTTGCTAATATATTGCAAATAATTTTAATATATTAATTTCACGAATTTTAACACCTCTTTTTTTTAAAAGATTTTCTTTTTAAAATGAGGGAGAATTAGTTAAGTGCAATACAATAATAATAATAATAAAATATTGTAATAATAGATGAATATCTAAGGTTGTGCCTAATTTTTTGTCTATTTTATACTAAATTTTTATAATTGTTCAATAAAGTAAAAAAATTATGTAATACTTATTTAGAAAGTATATATAGGTATATATTTCATTCTATAGATACTCTCTCTTTATTATTATTTTAATAATAAAACACCATATTTATCACCTAATTACTAATCAACTCCTTTAATATAGCAAATAATAAGATATATATTTTTTTAAATTCATGTTGGATAATTCATATTATAAATGTTCATTTTGCTTTATAATTATTAATTCATCTTTAAGTATTTTGAAATAACCACTTGTGGTTGGAAACGACTGTCCCACCGTTTGGAAGTTAGTATGTATTAAAGAAAGCATTAATGGGGATATCTCGCTAAGTTACAAAATAAAGCTTTTTATCTTATATATGATCCCTATGTAACCTTAACACTATAGATACATTCGGGCATCGTTGTATAGTTTGGTCTTCAACCTTATTTTATAAATATCTAGCAAGGATTAACACCTTCTTTAAATAAAACAATTTATTTATTTTTTAATTAATTCATGCCTCAAATCATCTACTCAATGCCTAGTTTTCTTACGTAGAATAAGCAGAGACACAGGATAGTTCAACTGTGTAGAAAAGAGTACAGATGAAGCAACATGGCTTATGGAAATCCGTTTATCATGCGCTAATAATTCTTAAGAAATTATATTATATACATCAAATTTGTTCCCTTAAGTTAATAGTGCATATATGAGTATGATTATTTTAAATTTAAGGAGAGCATCCAACAAGATGGAGCCACAGCCCACAATGCAAGGGAAACAATGGCTCTGTTACGGGAGCTCTTTGGCGAACGCATTATTTCGTGAAGAAGCGATTTCAATTGGCCCACACGTTCACGGGATTTAACAGCGCCAGACCATTTTCTTTGGGGTTATTTACAAGAAAGCGTATATACATAAACAAGCCAGCGACCATACCAGAGCTAAAACAAAACATTCGCAGTGAAATTCAAGCCATAACACCGGGAATTTTACGAAAAGTTATGGAAAATGTACTGAAAAGAGCACGAATGTGCGAAGCCAAAAATCATCACCACTTACGGGATATAATTTTTCATACATAAGCTAAAAGTATTCCCCATTACTGTATAACAAAAAAATAATAATAATTATTAACCATTAAATAAAAAAGTTATTAAACATTCGGACCAAATCGGTCGTTTTACCCTGTATAAGACCTGTCAGAAAAGAATTGAATTTGCCGATATTAAAAAGTATATAAGTCAAATTAAATTCGTTCAGTTGTATTACAGATTTACTTCAATTACTTTTGTGAGAATTATTTTAATAAATTTGGTTAAAATGTTTTTTATGCTACGGAAATAAAAATATTAAATGTGATTGTTATATATGGCAATTATTAATATTAGTAATTTCTGTATACATATTATATTATAATTATATATTATTTTTAATATGGATATACAGGGTGTCCTATTTCAAAAATTCGAAATACAGAAGATAAGGCGATAAAATTGGATTAATTATTGAGTTAAGGTTCTCTTTCATATCAATTCTTGTGAAAAGCGGTTCTGAAACACACTCAAAACATCTTAAAGCTTTTGTTTGGTGAGTATTGTTTTTTTTAAAGACCTTTCTTCAAATATTTTTGAATCTAAAGTTTTCTTTTTTTTCTTACTTTTCGATTACTTTTTGCTCACCCGTTTTTTAATGTGCGGTATCTTATTTTGACTTTAGATTTGAATAGTGTATAGTTGCTGCCACACATTTTTTGTTAGTTTTCATTTCATATATATTTGCACCTTTTTTTATTAAATTATAATTACAGGTATTTCACTATTATTAAAAGCGTTTTTAATATTACAAAGGTACATATAGCTTAAACATAGTATATTATTAACACTATATACAGGTGGTTTATACAGGCAATATACAGTCATGGCCAAGTAATGGAAACTTTTAATTTATTGTTATCAGTTAAGACTATTTTAAAAAAAAAAAAAAATTGTCCAAGGATTGAAATTTAATTCTATCATTTTTATTGTGAATTCTAGTTTAATAAATAAAAAATTTGCGAGAAACCCCGGGGGTAAGTATTTTCTAATCTTGTAATATTTTCAAAACACGTTTAGACATTTCTGAAGAAACGACTTATTCATTTAAAGATGCCAAATTTATTTAAAGTCTTAAATATTTTACAAGATTTTATATTGTTAATATCTTAAAACCAGCTTCAATAATAGAAGCAATGCTAAGTCAGTAAAAAACGAGAAAGAGTTTAGTAAAGTAGACTGTGTCAACTCTGCGATACCCGTATGACCGTAATATAATCATTAAATCATCCGGTTAACTACTTTTGAAAATATCAGCTACTCGAACCCACAGCAGTAGATCAACCAGATTTCGCAGAAACTTTGACCATTGCACTAAACTATTTTTGGCATAATTTCAGACACCCAGCTTCCCTTGGTGTTGAGTAATACTCATATAAAAGAAGAAGTTGTATGGCAGCTACTTGAACTCACTGCGGTAGACCAACCAAATTTTGGCCATAAAACTTAAACTCCTTTTGGCAAAATTTCAGACACCCAGCTTTAATAAGTATAGAGTAATGCTTAACTTTTCTAATAAACTGACCATTACTGTGTTTAAAAATGTTACTAAGTTAATTTTATTATACTTTATTTCATATTTCAAAATTCTTAAATATCCAACAACATAAAATTGGCCACTGAATCATATAACAACTTTGCTAATAGCGATTGCTTTCAAAATTACATGTTATATATTGTTTGGTTTCTATCTTTAAACTCAGACCTTAAAAGAAAATTAAGAGGAAAGGAAAAAAAAAGAAAAATAAATAAAATTAAAAAAAAAAATATGAAAATTGTATTTGATTGCTAGAATATTTCCGCTTTATAGATTTTCTGAGCCATTTCAATCATTCACATATATCAAGAATTTCGTTGCATCCAGTTTCAGAACAATCAATGTGAAATCCTGAAAATTTTTGTTTTGCTTTTGTAATGTTTTCTTTCAAGCAATAAAGATCAATTCATTCTGATTATTATTTGGTAGATTCTAACATAGAGCAGTAAATGTTGCCCAATTTTTAAGACGGTTTGTTTGAGAATTAAATTTATTCTGTATATAGTCGTATAGATAACGACAACACATTTTGCAATTGAAGAATTTTTTTATATGCTATGTCAAATGAATTGTTAAAGTTCACTAAGAAAAAGTAAAACTTAATTTTTGAAACATTTAAATCAGAACGCAAAAGACAGGATTCCAAAAATTTAAAAGCTAAGAGTTCCAAAAGTCTGTTGTTTTTTAATGGGGTGGACCAGTTTGATTCGTTCAAAGAATTTTAATTTATTTTCATAAAAAAGTAGAAATTTGTTAAGTGAAGTGGTGATTGAAACTTGAGTAAAATTTGGTGAATAAGCACAATTCAGTCGTCCATTTTTTGCAAATGGTCAACTTGAGGCTACATTTATATTCAAACTGAAGAAATGTGAATACAATTACTATTTGTTTGATCGAATTAGGCCTTATCACCAGTAGAATGTCTACAAGAACTTCTTATATTTCATTTATAAGTTGTGTCTTATATATTACAGGATCTCCTATATATTAACTTTGCTACGATGTTTGCATTCATCAAAAGGCGGCAAGCTAAATAAGGAAAAGAATATATATTTTTGAATAGCGTCATCTCCTTCTAAATCGATTTAACATTGTCCGTTCTAAAAAAATAATAGGAGTACCAGTTATCCGACTCAAAAAATAATGATGCTATATTGATGAATTTGTACTATAGGTTACTAATGACAAAAAAAAGTTTTGAAATGCAAATATACAAAACCGGACAAAGTGTACGTATTCTGAAAATTTTTGATCAAATCAAGGCTAAACGTGCATATCTCCTAAGCCAATGAAGATAGAACTATCAAATTTCGCAGAAGAATTTTCCATTTTTCCCTGTATTCATGAAATTTAGGATCAATTGGAGTGGTGGTTCTGGACACACCTACAAAAAATTAAAAGAATATTTTCGAAGTTAATAAAGATATTAATTTGAAATTTGGTACAAGAGTGGTCTGTCCTGTTTATATGATGTCTCGAAGATTTGGGATAAAGTGGTTGGTGGTTCATTTAAATTTGATACAGAGGTATTCTACTCTGTTTATACTAAATCTCTAGGATCTTAATATTCCTGAAATCTGAGATGAATTGAAGTAGAGGTTCAAGTAGCTGTTACGTGCCTCCAAATAATTATAATAATTTTCATGTTTATGTTATAAACAAGTGATGAAAAAACCAAGGGTTTTTAAAAAAGCACATTTTCAAAATTATATTGTGTTAAAAACTCAGTTTAATTTTGGAAATATAAAAACAGCAAATTTTTAAGTCCGAATAGCTCTTCAATGGGAAAGGTTACCAAATTTCTCCAGGATCTAATCTCAACCCCCCCTTCCCACCTCCCTCCATTTTTTTAGGTTCTAGGAATTAAATCAAAATTTGGAATTTTACTATCTAAGAAAAAATGGGTAAAACTGAGAGACACTTCTTCAATTTAAAGAACCGCTTTTGAACTTAAGAAAAACACTTAACATATGTTAAAATATAATGTTGGACCTTTAAATTTTGTATATTAATAGAAAAAAATTAGGACAGGTATTCAAGTTCCAGGTGCTTAAAAAAAGCAAAATTTCAATTTTGGACCCCTTACAGCTCTTAAACGGGGGGCGCAACAAAAAAATTTTCTTAAATGACTCCTACTAAATTCTGAGGATCTAACAACTCTTAAAATTTCAAGTTTCTAGCTTCAGCCGTTCAGAAGTTATGTGGGGCCAAAAATTTTGCAAAAATAGAGTTTTGGATAACGGTAAATTTTAGTATCTTATGGCAACCTAATTAATAAGTTTTTTAAAAGTTTGTGAAGCTTATAAAAACAGCTTCACAAAAACAGCTTCTTTCGATGTTTTCAGATTGAAAAAATACCTCATAGAATTTTTGTTATAACGTTTTAAATATAGGGTTTCTTCCAAATTTGAGGGGCTGTAGCTCCGTAACGGGTGGAGCTACAGAAAAAAGTTCTTCCATGAAATTATTTTTTTTGCAATACCTACTCGTAGTTAAAATTTCTTCTCTCTATTTCAAACGGTGTAAAACTTTGTGTAAACATACGGACAGACAGACGGACAGACAAAGTCAAAATTAAGAAAAACCTTTGACACTGGTTGAAACTTTCGTTTTGGAGCTTTCAGTCTTGTATATAAATAAAAAAAAATATTGATAGGTGTTCAAGCTAGAGGTGTTTAAAAGCTAAATTTATAGCAAAATTTAAGGTTTTGGACCCCTTACAGCTCCTAAACAGGGGCCGTAACAAAAAAAAATTCTTAACTGACTCCTATTTATTTCTGTGGATCTAACGTCTCCCAAAATTTCAAGTTTCTAGATTGAGCCGTTCAGAAGTTATGCAGAGCCAAAAATTTTGCAAAACTTAGTTTTAGATAACGGTAAATTTTAATACCGTATGGTAACTCTTTACATTTGACTTTCAAAAGTTTGTAAAGCTTATAAAAGCAGCTATCTTTTAACGTTTTCAGGTTGAAAATATACCTTATAGAACTCTTCTTATAACTATTTAAATATAGGGCTTTTTCCGACTTTGAGGGGCTGTAGCTCTGAAACGGGAGGGGTAATAGAAAAAAATTTTAACATTAAATTATTTTTATTGAAATACCTACCCGTTACTGATATTTTTTAGTCAATCGTAGGTAAAAAGGGACGGACGGACGGACGGACGGACAGAGTGAAACTATATAGGTACATTTTTACAAAATTTCTTGAAAATGTACTAAAAAGTAGGGTTCCCTTACTTCTGTTACCATTTGACTTTCGGTTTTTACATTATGTGTTGAACTTAATAAGAATGATAAATACGAACTTTAACCACTCTGCCGTTCACTCGCTTTATTTTATTTTTGTTTTGTTAGTGCTTAATCTTTGATTAAGAGTTCAATGTCACCGTCACTTTTACTTAATGAGAAAAATTTTAACCATTAATATATTTAACTTAAAAATTAATAAAATTTTTGGCCTAACGGATTCATGAATATTACCTTTACTTGGAACTGCGAGCGAATCTTTATTTTAGTAAGTCTACGACTAAGTTTTGGTTTTGGAATTAACTTTTTCTAAGTGTGTTCTCTAATCCTAATATTATTATCTCATATTCTAAAAAAATGGATCACGAAGAAATGTAATAGCTAACTTTTTCTTCTTTATTAATGTTAACACCTCTTCCCACAAAATGGTAATATCTTGTCCATAGTGCATTTAAATTGCAATTTAAAAAAAAAATATTACTCTACTAATAAAGATTAAATTTAGAATTGTTTAAATTTGTTAAAAATTATTTCCGATCTGACTGTATTAAATGTATATAATATAAAATTTTGTATATTGAATTACAGGGTAACAAATATAATAGCAATGACCATGTTGATCTTTAAATCGAGCTATTAATATTGTTAGGTTTGCAATTTTCTTTGCTTTCTTTTTGGTTCAAACTGCAATCATTAGCAATCATAATAATAATCTGATTTAAAGAATATATATACAATACTCTGTTCTGCGTTTATATAAAGCAAATATTTCGGTAACCTGAATTATGGTCCTGCGAAATAAAGCCCCGGGGGTGTTATTTCCCATTTAAAGAGAATTAACCATTTGGGGTTTGATTTCTCAAAGTAAATATGTAAAATTATTATTTGTTTTTAATTATGGAAAGAGGAAATACCCCTGATTTCGAATCCAACACCAAAATGTGTGCTAATTATTTTTGATATTATAGCTGAAGTAAATCTGTATGTATTCGTACCCGTCACTGATGTTATATAATTAAAATTAACTTTTTACTATTTAAAATATATGAAACCATTATGTTTTTCCATTTGCAGTTTAAATTGAAAAGGGAAACAGCACCCCGCGGCTTTATTTCTCATAGAAGTCGTATTTTAATTCAAAAGAAAAATAAAACCACAGGGCTTTATTTCCTAATTACTATATAAAATAACAAAGACCACAGAGCGTTTTTTCTGATTAAACGGGAAATAATACCCCGGGGGCTTTATTTCGCAGGGCCTTAATTCAAGTCACCAAATATTTCATAAAATAATATTTTAAATGGTTTGCATATAGCTCTTGTTATTATGTAACAATTTAAAAAAAAAATTATTGGATTGTAACTCTCAATTATATTTAACATGCCCTTATATAGATGGATGAAACTATAGGAGAGGGAACTTACATATTAGTTATATACAATTATAGTCTATACATAATATTATATCAGTTTATTATATGAGATTCATTAATATTATTTACTCGTCAAATCATAAAATATCTTTCAAATTAGGTGTAACAAACGTATCCTATAAATTTACGATTGATCTGTAATATACAATAAATGAGAATAAAAATAAGAAAATAATCTTTAAGATTCTTGTTTGAACATTTATTTCTTATGGATTATTATTTATAGTGTTATTTTATTTTATTTTTACCCTGTCTTTCCCTGTTCTTATTTTATATATATACTTTATTTTTTTATTTTTAATTCGATGTAATCCTCCAGTATATGTTTATAAAATTTAACTATAAAGGTTAAAATTATAGAGAATAAATTAATGTGACGGTCTTAACAACTTTCCGCCTATAATTCTAACTAATATATTTGAAAGTTTTTAATTTTGATAAAAAAATGTTTGAACAATTTTATTTTGATCTGTCTAGTTAGTTCTATTAATAACTTTTTGGTATTTTAAAGATACTTAGATTCGAATCATCACGTATTTAGTGCCTTTAATGTGATAATAAAAGCAGCTTTTGCAAGTATGTTTCGTTTAAAAAGTCACATGATCAATTGAGTTCTACTAGTTTAGATCGTTTTGAAATTAATGCAAATAAATAATATGATAATTCTGCACTAATCAGACACTTTTTCATTGTAAATTTTTTTTTTTATAAAAGGAAGGAAGTAGGAAGATATTGTTATGTCTATGAAAAAATTTATTATGTCTATGAAACTTAACTCCCTAAAACTAAAATTATCCTTGAGGAAATGCTTATCCTTCTTCTTATATTGGGCCTCTTAAAAACACTCGCGCGTAGTTGCCAAAAAAAGTGTAAGTGGGTCTGATTTTTTGCAAAAGAAAAAACGGTAAATTACTAAACTGCAAAGAGGCTTCGGTGATGTGATGAGTATTCATTTGACTAATTAACTGATGGAGTGAGGGTTCGATTCCCGAAATTTAATTCTTATTTGTATATAACAATTATAATATAATAATTTTACTTTACAAAATTCCCTTAGTGACCAAATATATTAGATTGTAACATATAACATGTATGATACAGTATTAGAGGATACACAACGGCCAGGCCTAGATGTTTTGATGGCACATGCTATAAATGGGAACGATATATTATGTCACTATTACTCACTCTCTTAAATTTTAGTAGTAGAACTTACACTAGGATACCGTATGGTATTTCCCATAAATAGTATTTGGAAAAACTGGCGAAAAGAATCAACTAATTATATTTATCGATTCTTCTCCTGCTGTTTTTAATCATTAGGAATTCATTAAGATCATTTCTAATAATATGAATATAAAATGATCCGCTGTTCCAACATCTACCAATGGTAAAGCCTAGCCTTATTAATCTAACAGTTGAACAATTAGCACTTAGAAAAAAAATAGAATAAAATAACTAGGTAGGATGCAGGACAATGATTTTAAACGCTTACTAACAAATAGCGACATGTTAAAAAGATGTTTTGGAATATTACAGTATGACTTGAATAATCTTCAATTTATTTAACCACCGGCAATTATTATAACGACTATTAATATTCATTTATTATTATTTTTATAGTTTTTATTTTGAATTTAAAAAAAAAAACAGTATTTGCAAATAGGTTATTATTTAGACCAATAAGATATTAAATTTATTAAACCGAAAGTACTAAAATTAAATGAATTATAAACAAGTGAGGGAAAAAACCAAGGGTTTTTAAAAAGCACATTTTCAAAATTATATACTGAGTATTTTATCATTTATTTTTATAAAAATATATATTATGATAATATTATAATTTTGTTATTTCATTAATAATTAATTATATGACTAATAGTGAATTACTTAGAATATAACCCCAATGCACTCAAGAAAACCTGTTAATAAGTGCAAAATATAATGTTGGAGCTTCAATGTTAACGTTTAATTTTCGAAAAACTTACACTGGTAAATAAGTTACTTTTTTATAAGAACATAAAAGTTTAAATTTTGAAGACCTAGTAGCCCTTCAATGGGGAAGGTTCCCAAATTTTTGCTTAGCAAACTTATGATGGATCTGCTCCCCCCCCTCCTGTCTTCACCCTTCCATTTTTTTCCGGTTCTAGGAAATCAATTTTGAACTCCAACAAAATTTGGAATTTTACCTAGAATTTATTATATAACCAAAAATGGTTAAGACTAAGAAACAATTTCTTCAATTTAAAGAGACCCTTTTAAATTTAAAAAAAACTTTTAACGTATGTTGAAATATAATGCTGCAGCTATAAATTTTGCATATTTTTAAAAAAAAATTTGAACAGGTGTTAAAGTTACAGGTGGTTGAAAATAGCAAAATTTCAATTTTCGAGCCCTTATAGCTCCTAAACAGGGGGCGCGACAAAAAAATTTTGTTAACCGACTCCTACTAATTTTGGAGGACCTAACTTCTCCCAAAATTTCAAGACCCTAGGTTGAACCGTTTAGAAGATATATGGGGCCAAAAATTTTGTAAAAGTTGAGTTTAGCTTAATGGTAAATTTTAGTACCGTATGGTAACCCTATACATTTAAACCTTATATTTTTGTAAAGCCTATAAAACCAGCTATCTTTTGCCGTTTTCAGATTAAAAATACACTTAAAAAAACTCTTGTTATAACAATTTAAAAACAGGTCTTTTTCCAACTTTGGGCGGCTGTAGCTCCGTAACGGGTGGGGCTACAGAAAAAAATTCTTCTACGAAATTAATTTTTTTGTAATATCTACCCGTGGTTAAAATTTCTTTAATCTATTTCAAACGGTGTAAAAGTTTTTGTAAACATACGGACGGACGGACAAAGTCAAAATTAAGAAAAACCTTTGACACTTATTGAAACTTTCGTTTTGGAGCTTTCAATTTTGTATACAAATAAAAAAAAATTTTGACAGGTATTCAAGTTATAGGTGTTTAAAAGCTAAATTTTTAGCAAAATTTCAATTTTCGACCCCTTACAGCTCCTAAAGAGGGGGCGTGACAAAAAAATTTTGTTAGCTGACTCTTACTTATTTCTAAGGATCTAATTTCTCCCAAAATTTCAAGTTTCTAGATTTAGCCGTTCCGAAGTTATGAGGGACCAAAAATTTTGTAAAACTTAGTTTTGAATAACGGTAAATTTTAGTACCGTATGGTAACCCTATACAATTGGTTTTTAAAAATTTGTAAAGCTTATAAGAACAGCTGTCTGCTACCGTTTTCAGGTTGGAAATATACCTTATAGAACTCTAATTATAACTGTTTAAATATGGAGCTTTTTTCGACTTTGCGGGGCTGTAGCTCCGTAACGGGGGGGGCTGCAAAAAAAAGTTTTAACATTAAATTATTTTTATTGCAATACCTACCCATTTCTGATATTTTTTAGTCAATCGTAGGTAAAAAGGGACGGACGGACGGACGGACGGACGGACAGAGTGAAGCTATATAGGCACATTTTTACAAAAATTTTTGAAAATGTGCTAAAAATATATCTATACATATTTAGAGATTTGCCGTCTCTCTTTTTTTGGTTTTGCTTTTTTTCTGCATTTTTATTTTATTTTTGGATGATTTTTATTATGCATTTTAATGTTCAAGAAATTATAATATATAGATACATCGAATTTATATCGAATGTATACATAAATATATATCGGAGTAAATATATCGATTATTTCAGTAAAATTGTTAATGGGACGGTTTTATTTTTTACGTACATTCTTATGGAATTTTAATTTGACAATAAATTTATTATGTGTTTTATATAATATATTTATTAGAGGAATTATTAGTACTGAAATAAGATGGTTAAAATTTTTTTTTTTTTTTTAAATAGTATAATAAAATATGATTTTATATAAAAGATATCGTTTTAAAATGAAAAACAAAAAAAAAAAAACAATTTTATAATATTTAAAATTAAATAATATACTAGAAAATCCGTATAATTAATGTCAAATAAAGTGTTGAAATGATTTTTATGAACATTTAAATAATATTTATTATTTTGATGTCTTAATTTATATATTTAAGTTTTATATACATTTAGAGATAATGTTTAAATTTTAGAACTAGAAAAAATAATCATGGCTATAAATTAAAATGTAGAAATTATTCTTTTATTAACCAATTAATTTAACTTATATAATTTTTATTTTAAAGAGGTTTTTATAATTTATATATAGAAAAAAATTACCGGTTCATTGATATTACATAGCATTAGACAAATCGATTTGTAACTATAATTGTTATAAATAAAATATTATAATATTTAATCGACTTGTTTTTCTCCGTTTACAAACATCTTATAGCAGTTGCGCGAAAACTGCTGGACCAATTTAAAATTGGAAACTAGGCATTTTTTTTGTGTTTTGCAAAATTTCAGGTGGAAAACAGCACTACTTCCTTTAAAAAGAGTCTAAAATCCTTTAAGTAATTGTTTGCTTCTATTTTTTCCATATAAACAAAAAAAGAATGATTTCATAATAATGAAAATATAAAATGTACGGAGCATTCAATGAGTGTCAATTTAAGGAATAAGCGCTTTATGTGGAGATTAAAAGTTTTTAAGAGTGCTTTGTATTACTAATTTAGAAATTTTATGAAAATCTTTTGTGAGCTATAAAAACCATTTAAATGGTAAAACTGTAAAAGTCGGAATTTTTTCAATTATAACAAATTATAAAGAAAAAATTTAATAAAAAATTTTTTAAAATATAAAATTATTGTATGGCAGCTACACGAACCCACTGCAGTAGACCAACTAAATTTTGCAAAAACTTTGGCCATAAAACTAAACTACTTTTGGCAAAATTTCAGACACGCAGCTGTAATAGGTACAGAAAAATACTCATATAAAAAAAGAAGTTGTATGGCAGCTACCCGAACCCATGGACCAAAATGTCTGGATTTAAATAGCGATGACGGCTTTATTTTTCGATTCTGATCTGATCCATACACTTGAGTCTATATCTACCCCCCTTCCTTCTCTGCGTCACAAATGTAATGGCTATATAGTCATACGGGTATAAATATTGTAACTATAACTTAATAGAAAGTATGGATATACTTCCGGAAAGGGGTTGTGAGCTATCAAGATGACGTCATCACATAACGGTACTAAATATCTCAAAGTTTCCGAATATATAAACTATTAGTGGCGACCTTTCTAACAGTATAATAAAAAATACAGGGTGTTTTTGAAAATTTCATACTTATAGTTGTTTTTTTGAAAGTTCAAATTTTTTTTTTGTTTTAAATTTCCACTCTAAGTTGCAATATCTTAAAAACTATAGCACCTATTCAGATGAAAGAAGATGTTTATGAAAGACAATATCCTACAATATTGTAAGATATTGGCTCCAGTTTATTGTCTTACAGGTAAAATATAACATTTCAATTAAAATGCTACAAAATCTTAGGAAAATTTTGTTTGATTATTACAACACCTACTATTGTCTTGTACTAATAATAAATAAATAAATAAGTTGTTTTTCTTTTTTGGTGGATCCTGAACTTGAAGTTTCTACCTGTCTTGCTGATTTTCAAGTTTAAACAGAGGAGACTAGTTTATATTTTGAAAAAGATTAAAAAAATATAAAATATTTCCAAAGTAAATTTTTTTAATGCTTTAAATAACGACTAGATCGCACAGTGGTTAGAGGGACGACTTTCATCCGATAGGTCTGGATTCTAGTTCCAGACTCAGCAACCATTCGTTATTGGGTTAAAATTAATGGTTTAATCAATAATTATATATCTTAAATATCTTTGATCAATTTTATTATATATTAAAAAGTATTTTTAATTATACAACCAAAATTGATTTAGACGTTGAAATAAATCTATTGAAATCTAATAACTGAGATATAAATAACAAATTTAATTGCCACTCATTCTAAATATTTATCCCAATTTCAAAACAGTCCATTTTCGGTCCATTTCGCAGTTCATAAAGCACCTTATATAAGCTAACTAATCACACAAAGATCCCAAGGGCTTAGACATCTAATAGTTTTATATTTTTCACACCTCTTATTCTTATTCAGGCAAGCATATTCCTTATCACAATTCTGTTGAGGCATGAACTGAAAAAATTGTGTTTTACAATTCCTTCTATGTTTTAAATGAATATTTATATAAAATAAAACTCGTGTCTCGACTATCAATTTATATTCCTCTCTAAAAATTTAGTACTTAAAACATGTTAAAAAATATAATAAAAAAATTGTATTACAAAAAAGAAAAACAAAGATATTAAGTACTTTCAATATTAACCATAAATCTTTATTATTAACAAATTAACTATTATTCAATAGAACGTGTAGACACAGCATCGCTAATTCAATTCCAATTTAGTATTAATGTGGTTATTAATATAAAGTAAGATTTCAAGTATACTTCTCTAACTTAGAATCTTTTTAAATTGCCTACCTAACTGTAGAATTATAAAAATTATCTAATAATTATAAAACAAGAAAGAGAGCAGCTCTTACCTTTTACAAAACTATTAAGTTTAATTAATTGTGTTATTTATTAGTTAAAATTTTTTTTTAATTCTAGGAAGTCTTCCAATTTTTTCAATTGCATTTCATCATAACAAAATAATTAAATGTAAAATTTTAGGAAAAGGTAGGTTTTGAAACCAACAGTGGGTTGATTCAACCAACTTAGTAATACCCTACACCTGCCACATTCAATTGACAGTAACATAAATCCTCACTTTAACTTATCTCAGATTTAAGGAGCCTTGAGGGAACCTTTAAGGTAGAACTATCTTATACCAAATTTCAATTTTCTAACTTTATAAATTCGAAGATATGCTTATTAGATTTAATAGGAGTGTGTGATAGGTACTCAAAACTATCATTTAATTTATTTTAAAATTCAAGAACATAATGGAAACAGGACAGATCTACCTTGTACTGAATTTCAGGTTTATAGCGGCATTAATTTTAATGCTTCTTTAAATCTTTTGAGATGCATGGGGAGACCCAACAACTCCTCCAATAAATCCCCAATTTCAGGAACGTATTGGAAACACACTTGCACCACAATTTAAATTTTTAACTTTAATAATTTAAATGACATTCTTTTAGGTCTTTGGAGGGGTGTGGGAGAAGCCTGAACCATAATTCATGTTCATTGTAAATTTCAGGGACACAGAGGAAATATTAAGGAACACCTGAACAAAAATATATACATTTTCATATCAAATATGCTCCTTTTCGGTGGTTGCAAACACAGTACCAAAGTTAGTGTAACTTCTCACGTATTTTTGGTGTTGGGTATAATAAATTTATTTGTATTCTAAACCACTGCTGTAATAATTGCATATAATAGCATATAATAAGTATACAAGTAATATAATTAAAGATTAATTTACTTCTAATAAGTATTTTTTTAAATTTCTTTCTTATATTGAAATTTAATTCTAATGATTTTTTAACTTAAGGCTAATTTGTTTTCTAATTCTAATAATTCTCTAATACAGGTTAATTATGATTTTATTAAGTGGTGTTATGCTAAAAAATAATAGTTTTATAAATTAGTAACAAACTTATAATTATTTTAATAACTTTTAATAAACATGTAACGGTAATATACTTTAGTTATAGCTGATATTATAAAACATTTTTTTAGCAATTCTCTTTTAAATTTAAAATTTTTATGGGTAAAATAAAACTCGAAGGTAGCAATAAACATTTTAAATATAATATGAGTGACTTGATAAATAATAAGTATAGTATCTATCTAATATATAAAGGAGAAAATTTGTTTCCAAATTGTGTCCAATTTTACAGGGTGAATTTGCAGTCGAAAAGAGAGTTCGGTTAACGCGTTTGTCACAAATTTATGTTGAGTTCGGTTAATCCGTTTGGGCACGAGGGCGCAATAAAACTTTTTCAATGTTTTTGATGTCGAGTTAAAACGGTTTGACCGATTGACTTGAAATTGTGCATAAATGTTCCTGTTAGCAACCGTAATTAGTTGTATAAATTTGGTTGGAATAAATTAACACATTTCGGCCTGGCGGGTTTCCAAAAAAAATTGTGTTTCCGGCTTGTGTCCATTTTTACAGTTTGATTTTGCAGTCCAAAAGAGAGGCTGCAAAATGCTTTAGTTAAGTTCGATTGACCTGTTTTCCACAACGACGTCAAGAAGTTTTCAATAAATTTGATTTGCTTAAACGATTAAAAGACTTATTGAAAATATTGTATCAGCATTTTAATTATAAAAATCCACAGGGTTAATTTGGTTTTGACCTGTTTACGCGTTTTGCACAAAGATTTAATGATATTTTCAAATTTTTTGTATTAACGCAAGTTAACCTTTATTCCAAAGCTCACTTAATTAATAAGACTAATTTTTTTGCTCTCCTTTGCTTTGCTATATAGTCTCAAATTATGCAAAAGCTAAATGAGATAATATTAATAATAATAAAAATGAAGCTAATAAAGAATCCGAATAATAATATCTTTAAATTTAAATAACATAACATTTTCCTTCTGTACATTTTTTCGCAAGTCTTTGTTTTTTATCCACTTTGCAGTTGTTGTTTTTTAAAAACAGATTTCAGTGTGATATTGCAGTTTTTTTCAAATGAAATCTAAAAATCAAAAAATTCAATTTCGTATATACAATGCTTCAATACATAGTATTTTAAAACAGTTTTTCCAAAAAAGTAGCCTACATTTCTCTCATAAAATCATATAAAAACGAGAAGATCGTAGCAGAACTTTCAGATAAGTACAAACAACATATAAGTTAAAAAGCAGACTTTTAAACGTTTTCTAAACTATCGACTATATTTTATTCAAACGTTGGCAATTCAAGAAAACTACTATTGACATAGTGTAATGACATAATTGCAAATGTAGTATACTCTTTTGACCTATAGTCATTTTAATTCAGTTAACATTATTCGCCGGAAACCTACCATCCTCAACTCTATCGTCAAGGGGCGCCAAATTCTCAAGAAGCACCATGTATAGAAAAATTAGAGATAATCGTTCAAACTGTTTTGCAAACTGTTTTTAAAGTTTTTGTTTCGCTATCGGTTAAAACAACTCGAACATTTTTTTTAACATTCCCCTAATCAAAGAAGTTTTACCTACTTTCAAAAATTGGACGTAATTTACTTACAAATTTTTTTTTGAACAATCGTCGGTTCGGCATGGGTTAACAAATCTCAAGTCTGCTAATAGTGTGAACTCCATTCTCAAAGAGGAACACATATACAAAATTTGAAATCAATCGGTTAAATAATTTCTAATATATAGCAAAGCAACGAAAAAACCTATAAAAAGCTGTTGGGCCACAATGGGTTAACGGAACTCCTTCAATATTTGTTTGACCCTTTCTCTTTAACCAAAGTAGTACTTCAAAAAATTGGGCAAAACATGCTTTTTTACGATTTGCACGCTCCCGGGCAACGTCGGGTAAATCTGCTAGTATTATGTAATATATTGTTTATATAAATTGAAAAATAAGTCATAACGGTTATAATAAGTTTTAAAATAAGAAATAACGGTTCTAATAAATTTTAAAATAAAAAAAAAACGGTTCTAATAAATTGTTATTTTTTTAGGGAGAACGATCTATCGAATCGAAGTTAATTTCTCATTTAAAAATATTTTTCTATATTTTTGAATGAAAAACCGTTCTTAATTAGGAATTAATAATCCTAAAATTTTGATTGATTGTTTGATTTTCAGATATTTAGTACATATGAAAATTAATTATGGAGATATTTGATATTCATCTAAATGATCGCTACGGTATATAAAAATGTGCATTTGTAACGGATCAAAATATGAATGAAAAATATGGACTTAAATCGGCACTGTATCAAAACATAAAATTTATTTAGTTATATGTTTGCTTCAGTCTATCTGTCTATTCATCACCATGATAATTCAAAAATTATTTAAAATCCTAAAACTTGCTTTTTGGTAGACAACGTCTTCCAAAGCCAATATCTACTATTTAAAACTAATCGGACTATTGAAGTTTTTTACTAGAATAACCACTGTTGCAAAGTTTTAAATTGATAGAGTTCACTTTCCGCTTGCTAACTACACTATGAGTATCTGTACCATAATATTTGCAAAGTAGGTTACAGACTACAGTAAAGGCTTTTTCTTGAAGCAATTTTATTAATGTGAGTTTTTCAATTTCCTTGCAAATATACATTGACGCATCATATTTCTTGTCTTTTGATATTCTGCAGAACAATTTTATGACTTTAACACAGCTCATTACAATCTAATTCATTCAGGCATATATTTATTTAATCTTTGTAAGTTTCTGATGAATTTAGGTCTTAAAAATTGTTAATTTTAAAATTAATTAAATCGGCTTTGATTACCACAATGCTTACTGGGATTAATATATTAAAAATTTTATAAAAACATTTATAAGACTAAAAGCCATAATCTATTCATGGTTCTTTCATTTTATTTTAACATTTTAAAAACACTTTTTTTTATTTTATTTCTTTCATGTCCAATTTTTTTTTTATTTTATTTTATTTAAAATTAAATTTTATTGTCATCTTCATTGTTCCCTAATATTTTATTATAATAATAATATAATTTTATTCTCTTATTTGATATTTGCTTTAATTCCAGAATTTGAACTTTTTCAATTCAATTGAAATTGCATATGAATTGCATAAACATTTATCACAAGTCACAATGCGACAACGAACAAAAGCTCACATTCAGAAATTTTATTCTAAATTTAATGTACATATAAAAAATTATTTAATTGAGTGTAAAAATGAATGAACAATTAGAATTTTTTACCGTTATTCAAAAAAAAAAATATATATACATTTCTAAATAAATATATTATATAACTATAAATTTTATACAGGTTTAGAATCAAATATCTGCATAAGTTTATTTTATTTTTTCGACAAAATGCATATCCGATCAGTGGCGTAGTGGTTAGGACGGTGGTCTTTTAATCGAAGGGTCTTGGACACAAATCCTGGTTGGTTCATATCTAATAGAAAAATGTAATTTTTAACTTATATTAATAATAGTTTATACAGTAATATAAAATATATACTTGCCACACCTGAAATGGAAAGGCTGAAAGTCTGAATTACTCACGTGTCACATTGTATTTTTTATAGGACTGCTCATAAATAAATAAATATATAAGGTCATTTAGGTTAAAAATTACTGATACTTAAATAGATGTGCGGTAATACGATAATTTGGAAGAATTATGGTCATAATTCCTTAAAAAATTTTCTTCCCATAATTTGTTTTAAGTGGCTGTACCATCTCAAATATGTGACAGTACTTAAAAAATTTATATTGAAATTATTTGTCAAAAAAATAATTTTACTTATTAGGTGAATTTTAAAATAATTTCAAAATGACAGCAGTGAAAAGGTATGGATAATAGATTGCATGGGTAAATGAGCTGCTTGAGTATATCTAATTTAAGTTTTTTTTAGGTAGACCCAGCGATAAAAGTCTTTAAAACACTTAATTAACACATTTCAATAGATGATTCATTCAAAAAAGCTGATTCTAAAAATTAGATCACACTGACAAATTAGATCGCACAATAATATATTGATTTATGCTAACAGTATTACAGCTTTACGACGAAAATATTACATTGTATCTACATTGAAGCTAATAAATATTATTAAAGATTTGATTCAATATATATTATCAAATATTTCAAATCCTTGAACGTCTGGTTGGCACAGTGGTTAGAGTACCGACTTTTCATACAAAAGACCGGGCTTCGAAACGTTTTTGACACCAATCAGCTACTATTCGCCATTGGGTTCAAATTAATGGCTTAATCAATAATTAATAATTATATATCTTTAATAAAAAATACATTAATATAACAATATAATATAGTTATACAAAATAGATATAAATAATTTAATTGAATAATATAACTCACAGATAAGGAATACCATAAAACTCTAATACAAAAATTATTACAATATAAACAAAATAGAATTGTATCTATTGAAAATCTAGGACATTTCCACATGTTAGAAGGCGGGCGTAGTACTATCTCATGTTTAATTTGTATTAATTAAAATTGTTTTAATATGATGATGATGAATATAATATTTCCCCCTGTTCCGACATGCTTATATATAGTCAGACTGTTTAACCTATAACAGTGAACAGTTAGCACGTAGAGGTGCCACTAAAAAAAAAAGTCTAGATTTTCAATCTTGGTTAATACATATTTTAAAATGTCGAGATGACAACGAAATATACATTTTCTTGGGAATTATTTTAAATACTTTATAAATTATTAAAAATATATGAATATTAGTAAGAAACAATAATTTGAAAACTTGTTTTAATAATTTCAAAATATGGTTAAGTTTCAACTTTCATGCATAAAGCCTTTGCGACTTTAAAGAACCTACAAATAATATTTTTTTTCCATTTTGATTTTTTATCTAAAACATTCTTCTCTTTTTTATATAATTTAATTTAATTTTATTATTTTTAAAACTTTTGTTTTATTACGTTTCATTGTTATTATGTAATAATGTAATACAAACGTGACTACAGATAATAACAAGTCACTATAGTTCTAAAATATTTTATTCTTTTTTTTTTTTTTTTTGTTATTTTTGTACCAAGTTTTTTTTTCCAAGTTACCTTTGTTTTAACGGTTGTACTGTTTTTTTTTTTTTGTATTTTTGCACTTCAATTTAGTTTTATTACCTTCACTTGTATTAATTGCAATTTCCTTTCTATATAAACGTCAACAGAGAACATTCGTTTTTTTTTTTTTTTGTATCTTTTCTCCTGTTCAGATTTTTGATGTTGTCTCTTTTCCAGAGTTTTTTTTTGTAATTTTTATTTTAATCCATGACGGCAAAAAAAAAGAAAAAACCTTTCTTAAGCCCAATGCACTTAGAATAGAATACAATGCACATAGGGCACGTTAAAGAAAGTGCACCAAAAAGAAAATTTAATAGGAAAAAAAATTTTAGTTAAAATAAAATTTAACAATTGTAGATTATTTTCATTAAGTCTACCGATTAATGTGTGAGTCTCGTTTTTGTCTTAATTTATAAGTTGGATTATATCAATTAGTTCAATAAAACTAAAGTATCTATACAAAGTCATAATAATCAAAACTTGTTGCACTTAATTTTAATTAAGCTGTTGAAGTGGTAATACTTGGCAGTACCTTTGGGATAACTACAACAAGAAGAAAATTCCTTACAGAATAAGAAAATTTAAAGCCCTCAAAGATATTTTGACTAATAGACTTATAATCTCACTACCCTGGTGATGAAATGAAAATAATTTTTTACATTGAAAACTTCCTTTGTTTAAAATTCAAGAACTTAAAATATCTTATTTGAAACTTTAAGAGAAAAACTAGTAATGAACACTCTTGTACCAAATTTCAAGTTTCTATCTTAAATAATTTCGAATATATTTATATTAAGTTTTGGGAGACTTCTGATATGTACCCAAGTGATCACTTTAATTTATTTTAAAATTCAAGAACATACTGGAAACAGAGCAGAACTACCAGATTTCTAGTTTTACTAGTTTCAAACATATGTTTTTATAAATGTTGGAAGGTATGTGGGAGATATTCGAAAAACAACTTAGCAGAATCACCACTCCAATTGATCCTAAGTTTAAAAGACACAAAGGAAAAAGAAAAGTCCCTTGTATCAAATTTGAAGATTTTATCTTAATTGGTTTCGAAATTATGCTGGTTTGACTTTAGTTCGATCGAACACTTCCAGAATCTGAATGCATAGCCCGATTTAGCCCCATTTGAAATCTCCGTCTTTCCTTCGTCATTAGCTACTTGCAGGGTAAATTTCATCAAGCTAGCATCATTATTTTGTGAGTTATCGAACGAGCGGACGGATCTAGCTGAATTGACTCTGGAGGTCAAGCTGATCAACAATATATATACTTTTAGTGTCTGCTTGTCTGGTTGCAAACACCATACTAAAGGTAATATACCAATAAACATATTTTAATAACAATAAAATACTTTTTAGAGTTTCATCTCAAAGATTATTTAACGCAAAGATTGGGAAGGACTCCATCCTTCGAAGGACCCCCCACCTTGGAATAAGTTCAAACTGCCATCGGGTGCTTAAAAATCAAGAAGTCGCCGGGAATAGATGGCATAGCTGCCGAACTATTTAAAGCAGCTGGAGATAATTTGGCAAGCTGCATACATCAATTATGACCGTAATCTGGACCAAAGAAAGTATGCCCAAAGAGAATACAAGAATTATTATACCCATATTTAAGAAAGGTGATCGCCTTGACTGTTCCAACTACCGAGGAATAAGACTCTTAAATGTGGCGTACAAGATCCTGTCTAGTATCATCTGTGCACGAATAAAGCCGCATATGGAGTATAACATCGGTAGATATCAGTGTGATCTTAGGCCTGGTAAAAACAGCTGACTAGATCTTAACACTAAGACAGATTCAAGAGAAGTGCAATGAATTTAATGTCAGTACAGAAGAGATCGACCACATCTTCGATGGAAAGAGGGTGCTCAGTCAGACGTAAGAATGCTGAATATTGTTGGAAGTTGGAGAGAAGCTGCGGAAGACTGAAGCCAATGGAGGAACGCTTTGGACTCAGCTCAAAAAAAATAATTTGTTATGCCAATAAAGTAAGTAAGCAAGTTTCATCACAGTTTATTCTGACACTATAATATTTTAAAAATAATTGGTAAATCTTATGAGTTTGTGCTACCTCTTCAAAATTCTAATTTGATTTCTTAGGAATTATTTTTATTCTTTCTTATAAGGGACAGGGGAAAACTTCGAAAGTTTCACGTTGCAACTGTGCCGCGCTGTTCCTTTAGATATGTGATATTTTAAAGTGGAGTCTGTAATATATGTTTACAGTTTGGTTTTGATTATAAGGATGTGGAAGAATTATTAGGATGAAGTAAATTGCATGGAATATTTAAAAGAAAGATTTTTAAGTATTTTTTTAATTTGCTCAATCGTACACATATTATAAGTTATAAACTTCAGGGAAGATGTTTGATAAAATGTGGTTCCATAAGCTTGATGAGCGTCAGAGCGCATGTCAAACTTTGCAATATCGTCTGTTTCATTTTATTCTGAGTTTGTTTCTAGTTCTTGTGCATTTTTTTTTTAAGTCTAGAACATTCAACTTAAACGGATAAAATTTTCTGGTCGACCTATGAGATTAATAGTGATATTTTATAAAATTATTTTATTTTATTAATAAAAGCCAAATAGAAGGAATAGTAAATTTAAAAATAGAATGACTCTTCTTCAACCAACGAAATTAAGCCGATCTTTAGAATAATAACAGAACCTGCTTTAGCTTTGTTTTATTCTTTATCATTTTGGTTATAATTTATTTTCTTTTTTTAATTTCCAATCCCCTCGTTTCTTAATTTTAATTTGAATTCCTTTGACGATCTTTGTCCTTTACTTTTGCACCACAATATTATATTTTTATATTTTCTATGAATTCAGCATTGAATTCACTCTCAACGTTCAAAGTGTAAGTGCAATATTATATTCATGTAATATATATATATACATATGTAGAATATATAACATAAATACATATTTATGTAAAAATTATTATTAAAATGAATAATAAACGAAAATTTAGATTTGATTACTTTAAATTTATTTAAAAATTTTTTTTTTCATTGGTTATTTGATAAATTCATAATTCTAATTTTAAACGAGGTTTGGTCTGTTCAATTAAAAGGTACCTCTATCTTTGCTTTTCTTGAACTTATTTCGTCAATGAAGGAGTAGTTAGTATCTGCAGGATTAAAACAATTACATTTCCTAATTTTTAAAGCTCAGTTTAATTATATAATAATACAGGTAATTTTTTCTAAAATTATTAAAAATATCGGGATTGATCAAAAAACTCAGGGTCTTGAGTTTTTTTTAAAATAAAATCAAATAAATCTTTAGATACAAGAAAAGGAATCAAAAGTGTGTGAAGAGAGAGCGAGAGAGAACGAAATTTTAAAAATATTTGAAGTTAAATAAAAGCAATGCAAGAACTTGGTTTGAAATTTAAGTATAGTTTTTTTAGAATACTTAGAACACGTTTGATACAATAGTTTATTACAGACCCGTGCAAACTGCGGCCCAAAAAAGATATTGTGCGGCCCATTTAATAATATATTTTTTCATACTATTTCATAATATTTTTTTTTAATTTTTTTCAAAATATAATTTTTTTTTAAACATAAAACCACAATTATGTGCGTTTCGTGGAGTAAAGTTTTCTATTTCTAACATATAACATAAATTGTATAACCTTAGGTGTAAGTATAAAATCTCGGATCAACTTCAAAATCTCTTTGCGTCTCAGATATTTTGTATTTGTTAAAAAATGTAAATGTGAAACTTAAAAATTACAATTTTTTTAATTAAACTGCAATTCATTATTCACAAAAAACACAAGATCAACATTAACTTTTGGTACATTTATATATATTTTTTTATCATTAGGAAAAAATATTTAAAACAGACAAAAAATTTGCAACTTAGCAATAGTAACCACAAAAAATATTTGTAACCATACCAATCATATACACAATTAAGATTTTTGGATATTATTTTCTTGTTGAATTTCATGCTAATGAATAAAATAAAATTATTTTGTATTTAAATTTAAATATACATATTATATATATTTTTCTAAATTCATTTTATTAATCATAGCATTTCATGCGGCCCATTGCTATACCCAAGTTGTAGAATGGCCCGAATGTCAAAAAAGTTTGCACCGGACTTTAAATGAATATTTGAATAATCCTTCACAATTGCATTATTTTTGTTACATATATGTGTGGTCGTAAATAGATCGATTGCACCAATGACTTATTAAGCTGCACATTGATTGGTCATTAGTGCAATCATTTAATTCTAGTTTTTATCCAAAGCAGTAACCTGTACAATCTTCAAAGCTACACTTATCAATTATTCCTAGTCAGAATAGTATAAATATTCAAACTGTTTCAGTACACTTATTATCTAAGGAGTAAGGATGGGAAATATTGGCTGAATAAGAAGAATTAATTCCTAAATACTATATTAAATTTATTTGCAACTATTTCATTACAAGCAATTGGATACCAGTTCAGAACACATAAGACTGCGCATATTCTTTCGATCTTCATCAAAAAAAAATCAAGAAAAAAAAAAAAAATCAAAAAAAAAACATTCAAACTCAAATCATAAAATGTCATCTTTTCTTTATTTTTAACAGTCTTAAATCTGTCTTTCCTTTTCTTTTCTGTTTTATTAGTAATAAAGTTAACATTAAAGAAATATAATTTCAAATTATTGTCTTCAATTTTCAAAACATCAACTCTTCAATTTGAAAGAAAAGTCAAAAAAAATTATTTAGAAAAAGAGTGAAAGAGATAGATAATATACAAGAAAACTGAAACTTTCAATAGATCAACCTAGCCGAAAGGCATATTATAAGAATATTGTGTAATTCTTCTATTTTTCAAAATATTTCAAAGAAACTCAATTTTATATTTACCGTTTATACTTACTTTTTAATACTATTGTAATCAATTGTAATCATAATCAATATCATTATTGTAATCATTACAAAACAATATGAGTACATTTTTATTATTTTTATTTTATTTAGTTATTTAGTGGTAAAATCAAAGTGTACTAAGATTCGAATAGAAAAAAAAAGAAAAAAAAAGAAAAAAAAAAAATAAAAACAAAAAAGAACTCAACGTGTGGAAAAGTTTATCTTAATGTCAAGGAAATCCTAAACTTATAGTTTGGTTTGACTGACTTCTTTAATTTTTTTTTTTTTTTTTTTTTTCCTTTTTTTACTTTTTTTTTTCTATTTAATTTTATTACAGGCCAATATAACCATTATTATTCAATGCTATGGTTGACTTCCACGGATAAATCCGTGATTACAAGTAATAATAATATTGTTGGTTGTACTTATTTTTTTTATATATATATACTATTTAGCTTCTACTTCTGATCGCGAATAGTGTAAAAAAAATCCAAAAAAAAAGAAAAAAATCTTAGAAAGAGATAGAAAATATAAAGGTCTGGAGATACTTGTTGCAATGTGTTTCTTTTATACTTTAGGATAGATTACGTTGGGTGTAAGGTTTTGTATAAAGTATTATAGAATATGTATAAGTAGTATTATATATTTTTAGGATGTATATTTTGGGTTATAGTGGCGATTTATTATTAATGATAGTAGAAGCACTTTGGGTGTATAGTGTGAAAGCAATGAAATCAGGAAGAGTTTAAAAAGAGTGAAAAAAAAAAATTCAGAAAGTGAAAGATCGATAAGAAATAATTGAAGTTTGTGATGGATTATTATTATTACTATAGTATAGACTATTGTTTATATAAATATATATGTATATATTAAAATCAAATATATTCAACGTAATATGTATACAAGGTGCTTGGCCAATAACTGTGGATTATTTAGGGGTTCAACAACAACAAAAAATTCCTTTGGAAGTGGAGACGACACTCATCTGTTTCAGACATTTGACTAATTAAAATTTTTTTAGGTTTTATTTCAGTTAAATTCGGATTCATGGAAAATAAAATAAATTTATAACTTATGTACAAAAATTTAAGAGCTTCAGTGATTTCTACTGGCTTCTTAGAACGAGATTTATCTGTGCTTGACAAAATAACGGTAGCTGGTCGCTCTACAACTGATCAAATTTTAGTCTCAGACAAATAATGGAAAAATGTAGAGAATTTTCCATCCCCACTCATCACGTCTTTGTAGATTTTATGAAAGCGTACGACAGCATAAAAAGAGGTCCCCTATGGAACGCAATGGTGGAACTGGGCATCCCAAAGAAACTGGTCAACCTGGCAAAAATGACCACTGAAAACAGTAAAAATTGTGTCCGCATTCAAGGTGACCTCTCTGAACCGTTCGAAACAAAAACAGGAGTGAGACAGGGAGATCGGCTAGCGCCAATGTTATTTAATCTGGCACTTGAAAAAATTATCCGTGCATCAGAGATTGAAACAAAACAAACACTTTGGTGTAAATCATCACAAATTCTAGGCTACGCTGATGACCTTGACCTGATAGGCAGAAACATAAATGTTGTAAAAGAAAACTTTATAAAATTACAAGAAAAAGCTGCCCAATTTGGTTTGAAAGTCAATGCAGAGAAAACAAATTACCTTAAAACTCAAATAACAGCAAGAAATCAACCACATACACAAACAATTGCTGTGGGAGATATGGAATTTGAAAGTGTTAAAGATTTCAAATATTTAGGATCAGTAGTTGACATAGAAGGCTCAAATAATGCAGAAATAAACGAAAGACTGAAATCTGGAAATAAATGTTATTTCTCCATGCTAAACCTCTTTAAATCAAACTATATCACAAGGAAAACAAAAATAAAACTGTATAAAACTTTGATAAGACCAGTGGTATCGTATGGATGTGAAACTTGGAGCCTTAGAAAAAATGAAGAAGAAAAATTAGATATTTTTGAGCGCAAGATTCTCCGAAGAATTCTGGGTCCTGTCAGAACGTCAGAAGGATCGCTTCGACTTCGAACGAATGAAGAATGCATACAACAATTTAAAGATTTACAATTAAGTTCGTATATTAAAATACAAAAATTAAGATGGGCAGGTCATATTTCCAGAATGCCAAACGACAGGACCGTATCCAGAATCTTCTATGGTAATCCAGTTGGAAAAAGACCAGTTGGCAGACCAAGAGTTAGATGGAAAGATAATTTCATGAAATTGTAAACGAGCTACAAATACACAATTAGAGAACGAATGCCGTAGATAGAAATAATTGGAAGCAGATAATTAGGGAGGCGAAGGCTCACTATGGGCCGTAGTGCCAAGGAGGAGCAGGAGGAGGACAAAATAACGGTATTAATGGTTTATGAGAATTTCCATTACTCTCCTTTTATTCACCTACATTTTGAAGATACGAGCATTGATCGAGTTACTTAGGTCTATGATAGATGATATCATATCATCTGAACAAAACACCCTGTATATATATTTAAGATATCCATATAATTTTTAAAAGATATAGAAAGAAATATAAAGTTGAGCGGTTATTGTCGTTGTTGTTGTTGACTGGGTGGTGAAGGTGATGATAATAATGACTTCTCATGAAATTTTTCTATTTTTTTTTTATTTCTATGGTTACCGTGTAATAATAAAAAATAATAAAAATAATAATAATAATAATAACAATAAAAAATAAGATTTAAATTTTTAATATTTATTTACTGATCAATACTTTAACAGTTATTCTTAATTTTTTTTTTTATTTTTTTTTTTGTTTTGATGTGATGTGAGGAAACCAAGAATAAGAATTTAAAAAAAAGAAAGGTTAGCACGAAATATTAAAATTAAATTAATAGAAGAAGCAAAATATAAAAATAAATAATAAAAATAATAATAATAAATAAGAATGAATTTTGAACAATTTTATTTTTAATATAATATTTTTTTTTTTTTTTTGTTGGAAATGATCAGTAAATAGTCATTAAATTAAAGAAATGATGATGAAAAAAAAAGATTGAATCATCATAATAATATTATAAGTGTTTGTAATTTAATTTAGTGGTTTATTTTTAAAATATTAAATTGTAAAATTAAATGATTTGGTTAAATAAAAAAAATATATATTTTTAATAAATTCATTTAAAAAAAAAAATGAAAATTTAAATTGATATTGTGGTTAATGAATTGAATTTTATTTATAATAATTTGGTTTTCAAAATGATCTTTAGTCTAAAAATTAAATATTTACAATATAAATAAAGCATATAAAAATATTAAGGTGAAACTATCGTAATAAATATTTAAAAAAAACTTGAATAACCTTTTACACAGTCTATAAATAACAAAATTATAGTATTAGCTTAAAATTACATTAAATACTTTATTTCTATTTATATTGGAAATAATCAACGAATGTAGGAGGGGTTTCTAGGAGGGGTTTATCATATCAACTACTAGACTCTTCAGAAAGCTTGTAGTATTACTTTACTTATAGATAAACTGCTAATTAAGCTACCATTGATTCTTTTAACTTATAGGAAATTTTACGAAAATCTTCTGTGAGTTATAAACATCAATTCAAAAATTTAATATTGTTTATTCAGTAGTTATATATTACTACTCCTAATGTGGAATATAATGTTAATATATAGAAAATAATTCGACTGGTTTTGGTAATTTTTTGTATAAAATCAAACTTTAAGGTTCTCTAGTTTTGGAAAAAATAGAAATACAAAATAAACTTGAACAGAATATATCATCACATTAAATTTTATTTATTTTGTTTTCCTAAGGTAGGAAAAAAACCTTTAAAAGGTACCTGGATTACTAAACCTCCTGGCGGTGCAAGATTGCTGCTCACTATAAAAAAACCTGTAGCATTGTAGCCAAAAAATGGAATAAATACCCAATCAGCTTGTGCAAAAAAATGGCCAGCTAGAGTTGAATGGGAAACCCTGAAGGTAGAAGTCGTCTTCTATTCTTTTATTTTATACGTGAACATTATAATCCACTTTAACATAATGTAGGAATTTCCGTTATCCTACTGATGTTATATTGGCCTCGCATTACCCAAGCAAGGCTATACCAAGGAATATTGAGTTCAAAGTCCGCGGACAAGTAGTCAACTAGTGAGTGATAGTTTTGAAAGCGATTTTAAAAAAAATTTTAAATTGTATTATTTTAAAAGAAGTAGCCACATAGAAAAGCAACAAGACTTCGCATTATTTTATATCAATTTCCTCTAAAAAAAATTTTCGTTTCTTTAAGGCCTGGTATATGAGAAATTTAAATTTAAAATTTTGTTCACTGTATTATTTATTAATTCATACTTAAATTTGATTAAAAGTTTAATTTTTCTTCATATATTCCACTTTTCCTTATTAAGATAAAAGACCAGTTAATTTAATATATCAACTTTATTTAAATATAATAGTAATCCTACATTTAAAACTTATGATTTATATGTTCATAATATAACCATTATAATGTTAATTTGATCATTAACTTTTTTTTTTTTTAGCTATATGAAATATCTATTGCAATGAGACTTTTTGACATTAACACTATTTTATTTCATATCTTTTAAGATTTTTAGTACGTGTTTCATTGCACATATTAAAATTTTTATTTTTTTGATCTTGATTTTAGATAAACTAACTGATGAAGGTCAACATGCAATTTTTTATTTAATATTCAACTTACACTTCTTTTGTTATTTGGTCAATACCATACTACTAACACCTCTGCAAACGGTCCGTCTGTAATTAAGTTAATAGTAATATATTAATTTAGTAATGGTTATGAAAAGTTTTAAGGTACAAAAACATTTATAAAACAGTAAATTTATTTAAACTAAAATTTTATAATTTCAACAATCCAATGTATGTGGGGTTTTCCCAAAATTTTCAATGGAAACAAGATCAGTTTTATTCGAAGCTCTAGTTTAATGATCTGTAAAGTTTTGTTTTTTATGTTTATTAGTTAAAATCTCACAGTAGCAGTATAGATTTTCACGTGTTGACTCTTTCTTTGTTGAACTTAGAAGCCAGTTCAAGCAATATATACATGTTTAGACAGTAGATACCGTATTGGGCGTATCATACAAACTCCTGTGAAGCCCAGCCGATTTTTAACAGTTTAGATCAATCATAATAAGCTATTTTTCGTACCTTATAATTAAGGAATTCATTTATAAAAAAAATTTAATTCACATCACTATAGCTACATACATAAAATATGGTTTATTGCCTGCGCCAATTAAATGTTTGTTGATTGCCTATCAAATTCTCTGAAATCTGACCTTGATCGAAACACAAAAATTTAAATTTAAATCCATACCCCTGAATCCCTTTCAAATTTTGGAACTTCAGGAAAGCTAATTTTGCTTCGGCAATTTGTTTCCGTTTAAATATTCGACCTTCCGCCACTTTAAAAAATCTGAGCATGTTGATGTATTTTAATCAAAATTGGAAATTAGCATGCAAAGTTTAGTGTTATAAAAGTAAAGTTGAATTGGCATTGCTTTCGACATTTTTTAAAACTTAATCTTAAAATCTCTGGAGTTGTTCTTAGTTTAGGTGCAGGACATATTCCTGATTCTTTACAAGAGAAAGGTTCAGTTAATATTAAAATAACTTAGATATTTCGATTTTACAAAAATTTTAGTATTTATTTCCAAAAGTCTTTGTTTCCTATTGTAGATGTCCTTTCATTTAAAAAAAAAAACATTTTCTTTTATTTTTAACTATTAGTATTAATTTAAAAAAAACCATAATATTGTAATCAGTGTGGTATTATTGCGACAATCACATATAAAATGAATTTTTATAACAGAAGCCCATGAGAATTGCAGTTATATTATTTATAATTTTATTTTTGTGTTGTCCAATGTGGGTGGTTAATTGATTATAGTTTTTTCTTCCTTACCCATTTCTCTGTTTCAATTGCACTTTATGCCTTGTCTAACTATTTCCTTCTCTCTCTATCTTTATCGTTCCACTTATACAGTATTCCAGTATACTTATATATATGCATATCATAAGTAGTTTGCATATACGAGTATAAAAACAAACTATAGATTGAACTTTTCTAAAATATGAAAAAAAAAAAACATTATAAAGTATAAGGGAAGAAACACCAACATGGTTATGCATTGCTTAAAAGATTTTTCATGTTTCCAACATTTTATGATTTATTGTCATATTATGAAAGTTAATTTTAGTAATATTGAAATTAGACATATGCAGATATATAATCTTAAAACTTTGGAATAAAATTTTATTTTTTTCTTTTTTTTTTATAATAATATGAGTATTTGTATGCTCTGTATACAAAATCCATAGATTCACTTAATGTATTTATTACACTGGTTGTATAAATATCTTTAGATAGATACCTATATTTTAATGTTCAAAGCATGTGGGTGATATTGTATTCAAACTAAATGGAATTTATTCACTTAATGTACTCAACGCTTATACAGAAAATTATTATAGAATTTTAATTATAAAAAATTTATAGAAAATATTTGAATTGAAATTTTGAAAAAAAAGAAAAAATGAAAATTAAATGTTATTTATTTCTTTCAAATAGAATTATTTATTTTTAATGAGAGTTTACTAGAAATTTTTGAAATAAATATATTTTGTTACTAGTGGAAGTATTGAGAGATAGCAGTTTATATTATACAGATCTTTATATCATGATATGATATCATGCTTAATACAGTATATTGAACTTTGAAAGTAGCACTTATATTAAAAATTTTAATCAAATTAAGACCGTAACTAATATTTACTCTAAGTCTATACACAATTTACTTTTTAGTTTCAGAGTCATTAGATTAGTACAAACGAGTGTGGTAGAGTAGACTGTGTCAACTCTGAGATACCCGTAATACCCTAATATAAACTTTATATCATCCGGTTAATTACTTATGGCAAAATTTTAAATACACAGCTCTATTAGATGTATAGTAATGCTCATATAAAAGATAGAATTTATGGCAGCTACTCGAACCCACTGCAGTAGACCAACCAAATTTTGCAGAAATTTTGGCCATTACACTAAACTATTTTTGGCAAAATTTCAGACACCTAGCTTCATTAGGTGTAGAGTAATGCTAATATAAAAGATAGAATTTATGGCAGCTACTAGAACACACTGTAGTAGACGAACCATATTTTGCAGAAACTTTGGCCATAAAACTAAATTATTTCTGCTAAAATTTCAAGTACACAGTTTCATTAGATGTAGTGTATTGCTCATATAAAAGAAGGAGTTGTATGGCAGCTACTCGAACCCACTGTAGTAGATCAACCAAATTTTTAGTATACCTTTTTGACTTAAAGTCATACGGGTATAAAAATATATCTCCGCCTAACAAATAAGTACTTGATTTTCAATCGATTTTGTTGTGGGGTTTGCTAAACTTATGTCTTTGGATCAGCTGAGTTTGAGGTTTTCAATATTTTATAATATACTAGCTTAAACCTGGTGCATGCTGCTGCTTCTCTAAATGGGGTTTTAATAGAAGATTATTGATTTTATTGGAAAATATTATCATAAAAATTACACATTGTGTAAATGATAATGCAACATTGTATTAAACTATTTAAGTCATTTTTTTAAAAGTATTTTCTCTTGTGATACCAGTATGAGTTAACAAATTCTAATTCTTTTAATAAAGTCATCCCTATTTTCAAATAGTAAACAGTACAAAATCAAAATCTATCAAACCGTTTATTATTTAGGGCGGGGCAACAATGGGTTAACGAAACACGACTTAAATTTTTCCAGATTTCGACTCATGCTAAAACAGCACTTCGGAAAATTAGACGAAATTTGCTTCCAAAATTTTTTTGATTAATCGTCGGCTCAATATGGATTAAAAAATTCCGAGTTTGTCAATAGAGTCAGCGCCATTGTCAAAAAGTTAGCGTATACAAAAATATAAGTCAATCGGTCAAACCATTTTTAATTTAGAACAAAAAAGTTGGAATACTGGCACCACAGTACCCCAGAAAAAATCCCTGCATCAAAATAATATAGAAATTTAGAAGAATGTCATATAATTCCCAAAATGCTATTATTCGATTTTCTAAATTTCAATAACACCTATAGATATTCCTTAACACTTAAATTTATTTTAGAAACTTATAGCTTTCAAATAAATTTCTTTTATTTGTCATTATGATTATATTTATCTGATATTCTATTTAAATTTCAATCACTTCAAAGATACTTTAAAATAATTACTGAAAATTTTTTGAAAAAAACCCTAGGTTTAAATTCTATATATTTTTTTTTAATATTAAATACTTTCAATTTTAATTAAAAAACTTTTTATTAAAATAATCCATGAGAATTAATTCTGATCGATTTTCTTTATCCTTTATGGTCTTCAATATTGTATACAAGATTATAAAAGGATCTTATCAAGGATATTTTTGTCTTCCGATTGTACTTAATTATAATTTTCTTTAATATATATCTTTTGCAAAGAGCTCTTTATCTGTTTTTTTCTCCCATTTTTCTTTTTGAAAATCCGGTTAGAAAGAAAATGGATAGATAATTTTATTATACTTTATTTTGAATCATTTATTTTATAGAAATATCTTGTTTTACAACAACTCTTAAAATACAAATAATAACAATTTAAATTATTTATATAACTATTTAAAAATATTAACCCTTAAAATATACTGAGTGGGGTGATTTTATGAAATACTTGTGGAATATTGAAAAGTATAAAGTATGAATTAAGGTTAAATATTTAGTTTTATATATATTTTTTTTTATTTGAATATTTTTGAAATTTTCTTGTATTCGGAGCTGCAGGAGGAAAACAGGTTCTGAGCACTCTAATGAATTAGGCTATAAAGAATTTTTTGTAATAAGATTTTATAATAAATTAATTTAAAATTTGGTGTTGTTTTACATAGGGGTTTGCATTTGCCATCTTCACATCCTAGCCTTGTATTCTTTGTGCATCCTACTTCTAGTACCTTTTATTAATTTATTAAGTAACTAGCTAATACACGGTGCGTATTGCTGCGTCTCTTAAACACCAAGCCTGCTAACCGACTCAACTCCATTTTCAAGATGCTTCCCGCATACAAAAATTGGAGTCAACCGGGCAAACCGATTCTAATTTAAAGTCAACAAAAAATTCTTTGAAACTTTCTTTCTCTTTAGCCAAAGAAGTACTGACAAAATTGGACGTAATTTGCTTCCAAAATTTATTTTGGACAATCGTTGGACCGGCATGGGTTAACAAATTCCAAGTTGGTTAATAGAGTTAACTCAAATCTCAAAACGGAACACATATACAAAATTTAAGGAAAGTCGGTCAAACTGTTTCTATATAGTAAAGAAACTAAAAAACCTATCAGAAGCTGTTGTGCCTCAATGGGTTAACGGAGATCAACAAAATTTTTTTTTTCAGGTTTTCTTTGTAGCCAAAGTATTATTTCGCAAAATTAGACAATATTTGTTTCCAAAAATTTTTTTGACTAACCGTCGGGCCGGCATAGGTTAACAAATTCCAAATATGCTAATAGTGTCAACTAAATTCTCAAGGAGCATCACGTATACAAAATTTGAAGTCAATTGGTCAAACCGTTTTCAGTTTAGAACAAAAAAGTTTAAATACTTGCACCACAGTGCCAACTTCGCGGTCGGTTAGGTTAAAATTTTTAGCCCACGATTTCTTCCCGTACCCAAAAACCCCTGTTGTACATACACAAATTTTCATGAGAATCGGCTTAGCAGTTTAGGAATCTATTCGACACATACAAACAAACAAACAAACTTTCGCTTTTATATATATAGATATTATTTATATTGTTTAAACTATATAATATGTTTAAAATTAAAATTATTTTTGGTTACCATGGAGATTTTGTAAAAAAATATTATTTTTCAATAATTATGATTTGTTTTAATTCCTGTATCCGCACTGCCTCGGTTAATAAACCAAATGCTCACCCACTTTACCTCCAAGGCATTTTATTTAAATCTAACTACTCTGAAAAATTTTCAACTTCCGAAATGTCTAACTCAAGTCCCTGATAATGTTTAGACTTAACTTTGAATTGCAATATTTTATGATAAATAAGGGTTAAAAAAACTGATTGTTTATATGATATTTAAGGAATTATTTTTAATTATTGAGTTATTAGATATTATTTTGAACTATTTTATTATAGTTTGTTTAATTGTTAATATTTTTGAATTTTATTAGTTTTATATCAGAATGTTGCATATACATGCTTATGGGTTATGGACTCATAAGGATATCAAGATAACTGTAATTCCTTTTACTTAAGTTTGCTCTAACTATTTTTTTTCATTATAAATTAAAAGTTTTAGAGCTCTGTTCTATATTTTGAAAATAGTAAAAGAGAGAGAATTTTTATTAAAAAGCCTCAAACAAATTCTGCTTAGCACATTTTGAAGATATTTGTAACTAATGATTTTACATAGTCTGTCTGTCTACGCTTTTTCAAAATTTTGAAATGCTTTCATATGAATTAATCTAATTTTTTTGATCAATTTTTTTTATTAGTTCTATACGTTAAGAAACCGGATGAATCAGGTGCTTAGATTTAAAAACGACTCTTTTTTTAAATTTTTTAATATTTAATTAATTTTAATTTAAGTTTTTAATATTCTTTTTTAGATATTTATTTAATAAATATAAATGATTAAATAATGTCGTTAACTTGCAATTTTGAAAGAGCTGTTGCGCAACCAAAGTTTTGCAATATTTAAAAATGCCTATAGTTAATACTGCTTAGTATTTTTAACTTTGATAATTTCTTCAATGTGCTGTAGTTTTATAAGTAACAACCAAATTCATACAAATAATTTAAAATAAATTTAATGTATCTACATAATATATTTAATATATTATTTATATTTATAATTGTATAAGAATAAAATATTCAAATATTTCACAGAGAAGTACATATTGTTTCTAGAAATAAAATGACAGATGCACTGCTTGATGCCAAACATTCTTTCAACCATAAATTAGGTCACTGAATTTTCATAAAATTATTTAATACAAATTATTGCATAATATATATAAAAGTTTACAGGGTGTTCTTTAAAATTTTGTATATATAACTTATATAAATTCTGTTAGTTGTTATATGTTAGGTACATCAAATTCTAGTAAAACGTTTGTCCTAAATGAATTTATGTAGCCTTAAAGTGGGACTTTTGTTCGTTAGATCATACTAGTAAATTTTTTGAACACTTTAAAAATTCCTAATGTTTTCCTAAGGTTCTGACATTGTATTAAATAGATTTTTAGAAATTTATGAAAAGTATTTCGTTAACTTGGGTATAGTTTTTATACTACGGAACTTAGTAGTACTGTAATACACAATACAATTCAATCGATTTTTCGCAGCTTTATGAAATATATTATTCTATATTTGTTTGGCTTGATTAGAAAAGGTCCAAATGCTCATAATCCTATAGCTACCGAAAAACGATAAGTCAAATGAACCGGTCCTTCGAGCTTATTAACGGAAAAAACAATTATTCATTTTTAAGTTGAAGCTGATCTGTAAACAAACCTGGACTCCAGTACATGTTGTACTTATACGGATTTAAATGGTTTAATAGTTATATGAAGTATTATAGTATGTACTTTTTGAAACACTCTGTATAATGTAAATGCACTCTTACATATTTGTATTTTGTATATTAATTTTATTATATCTTTAAATAGATATTATTATTATTATTATTACAATTAAGATGGTCATTTAAATAAAACTAACTGTATTCATAAGAATGTATAGCTTTAAGTGTATAAGTGTATTATGAGTATATAATGCCAAATAACTGATTTAATATTTTACATGGGTGTTGTTAAATTAATAATTCAATTAAATTTTTAAAGTACATACTTGATTTTATTAAATTTAATTTTTCAATTGTCAATTTATTGTAATTGGAAGTCCGTAAGTAAAATCTGGAAAATAATATTAATTTTCGTTTGTAACACAAAAACCGATTTACTAAATTTACCGATAATTTAATTCCTGACTTTTTTTAAAAATACAGTACAAATCAGCTTTAATGAATATTTGTAACGAATATTTGTAATTTGTAACAAATTAACATTTATAACGGTAAAAGTGATTTAAGAGTTTAGCTAACTTATTCAGCTTCATAATTATTGCAAAACTGCAAAAAGTCATTTATTTTTAAAACCTAAGTTCCTGTACACCTAATTTTAGAATTCCCATGAAATTTTATTTAAGTTGTAGTTGGTGAGGTACTCGTAGTTAAACTGAATTGTTAAAATTGTATTAAAATTACTTTATGTGCATACTAGAAATGAACTAAACCAAAAATGTAAAATATTGAATAAAAGTAGGTAAATGTAAAAACAAAAATAAATAAAAAACTTGAAGTTGGTATAAACGAACCATAATACTTTGGAAGTACTTTGACTTTTCTTTTTTTTTTTATTCGCTAACTATTTAATTGTTTGGCTAACAAGCGTGTCTATACCATAAGTACATGTTGGAACAGGGGGTCATATTATATTCGTGTTTTTAGAAGTGGTCTTATTGAATTCCACATACAATTTAAACATGAGATATTACTAGGCCTAGTAGCATGTAGAAACGTCTTAGATTTTCAAAAAAAACAATTCTATTCCGGTTTATATTGTAATAATTTTTGTATTAGAGTTTTATGGTATTCCTTATCTGTGAGTTATATTGTTCAATTAAATTATTTGTTTATATTGTTATATTAATGTATTTTTTATTAAAGATATTTGATTATTAATTAGTGATTAAGCCATTAATTTGAACCAAATAGCAAATGGTAGTCGAGTGAGTCGAGTCGAAAACCGGAAAAAAGTTTCTCACTTTTACTGAGATTCGAACTAGGGCTACTCTTTATTAAATTTGACTAATTTTGTAAAACTGCGTAGCTTTCAACATTCATCGTCAATTTCTGAAATCAGAAGATATTATTTTAAAATTAAATATGCGAGTTTCCTAGACTTGACACAGTCGGCTCTACTCTGTCCCTTATCTTAAATACAATTAAACTTCTATTTAATTAGTATCAAATCAATTTGGACAACTGACAAATTGATATTTAGATAAAATTAAGAACTTATTGCAAGTATAATTTGTAATATTTTTAGATTTTATTTAAGTCAAACAAAACGTTGAAGAAAGAAAGAAATAAAACTTTTTAAAGATTTAAATAGAAAATCTTCTATATCAACTACAGGATTTTTTCTATTAAAGATAAAGTTTTGAGTTTCTGGTTATTCCATTTAGCATTTCTTGTTGTCTTGTTTAACAAAAAACAATAAAAAAGTTCTTAAAAAAAAAGTTTTACTTCTGTTTTTCTATTATATATTTTTTCTCAATAACAAATTATTAAAATTTTAATGTACACAATTTCATCAAATAAAGTTTTTAAGTTTAACTTTTGAAAACTATATTGTATAGCGATAGCGAGGGACGACGATGTATTGATTTCAATTCGCTAGAAGAACGGTCATATTTCTCATACTTTTTTATTCAATTTCAATTGATTGATTATTTGCTTTTTTTTCTTATTTGTTGTTTATTTTTTTATTTCCCCTCTCTCTCTTTCAGTTATACAAAACTTTATTTTGGCTGATCGAATGAACAACAAACATAAAATGAAGAAGCAATTTAAAAAAAAAAAAGAAAACATTGTAGAAAGTTCAAACATTCGCACCCCTAAGTAAAATATTAAAAAAAAAAAATATAAATTGAAACTTTCTTCCTGTAACAAACACAAAACAAAAAAAAGAGTAAACAAGTATTTCAGACTGAATTGCTATTAATAATATGCCAAAACAGTTTTTAAGCTAGTACTATATTATAGTGTACGCAAAATGACATAGAAGTATAACAAATATATACAGTTAGTATTATTGATGACATTAGGTTCTATTGGTTTCATTTTTTTATCCGTATGTTCATAGGCTATACTAAATTTACCGTAACGTTTGTGACGCAGTGAAAAAGAGGGTAAAGTATGAATCGGATCAGAATCGAAAAGTAAATCGATTTGGCTATCTATATTCGTTTGGTCGTCCGTCTGCCTGACCGCATGATTACTCGATAACTAAAATAGCTACGATTTTAAATTTTTTACAAGTTTTTTTTTTGCAAGAGCCTTCATTGCTTTTGGAATCCAGCCAGTTTGTCAAAAATTTTCAAATACCTCCGTTGAAATCCAGCCAGTTTGGTCAACAATTTTCAAATACCTCCCACACAATTTAGTTTTAAGATGAAAGTAACACTATTCTTAAAAAAGCTGGGTATTTGAAATTTTGAAACAGAAGTTAAATTTTATTGCAAAAGTTGTGCAGAGGGTTCGAATAGATGCTATACAACTTCTGATTTAATATGAGAATAACTTAATATATATTGAAGCTAAGTATCTGAAATTTCGTTAGAAGTGATTGCCTTTAATGGCCAACCTCTGCACAAAATGTGGTTGGGTTTGAATAGCTAGCCATGCAACTATCATGTATAATTCAGAGTCTATATATAATTGTGTATATTATTTGCCAAAATGCCGGATGATATTATGTTTATATTATGTTCATGCGGATATCCTAAAGTTGACACAGTCTACTCTACGCTCTTCCTCGTTTTCCATGAAAATGAAAATCGACAAAAAAAATATTTAAAATCAAACAAATTTTGTTTATTTTAAATACAAGTAAAAACTTTAAAAATTTAAGTGTTGCGAGCAAATTTTCCCAGAAAATGAATTAAGATTTGAATTTAGTTTTACAAAATCTCAATTTGTTTTTTAAATGTCGGAATATTTAATTGAAGAACTTTTGAGTGCGATTGACGGAATGGTAAAAGTTACTTTAAACCTCTGCTTCTTGAACCCTTGTTGGAAAGGAAACATTTTTAAGAAAATAATGGAGCATGTTTTCAGTAGAATCAAAATTTCTTTTCAACTCCTTTTAAACTTAAACCCGCATTCCATAAATGTGTAAATAACGATTTGGTAACTTTTAGTTTTTTTTTATCCACTGCACTTTTACGGAAGGGTGGAAAAAACGGAAAAGCAATCCGTATGTCTTCGGAAAACTTCTATATCAATTACCTGTAACCAATTACTCAGGTTCTTCTTTAAATTATTGAAGCAGTTTGAGTTACACTAATTATCAATTCTCATCATACTAACTATTTAATAAAAAATTTAATATCCAATTTGAATTTAAATTATTCCGAACAGACGAACAAACAGTTTATAGGTAAGTCATAGATAATGTATTTAACAAAAACTTCATTTTAGAGAATGACCATCGGCCAAAAATTGTAAAATATTGCTTGAGCTTAAAACTTTTCCAATCTTTTACAGAACAAAAAAAAAAAAAAAAAAATTGAACAAAAAATCAAAGTGTCTAGCTGGTGGTTTGGAGAAAGACCAAATTTCATTTTAAATTATAAAAAACTGTTTAATATTTTTTTTTTAATTTTTTTTTTAGAATTTTTGTTTACAAAATGAAATCCATCAAATGATTACTTAAAAGTGACACGTTAAATTTGTAAATTTTTTATCTCAAGTATTTTGATAAATCTGTGTATAATGTAATCTAAACTTTGTTTGTATTAGTAAAGCATACAGTATTACTTTGAGATTTTTATTTTATTTTATGTTTTAAATAATTGATTATCCACTAAGTTTTTAAAAGTTGAAAGATTTTTTAAGAATTCGTAAAAAGTTGAAAAAAATGCAAAAAATTAGTATAAAGGTATAGTTAAATTGTTTAAGTGTGTATTATTTAAGGTGTGGAAAATTTTTTACGAGTGTAACTAGTAACTGTGGAAATTTTCTAGAAAATATAGAAATTTTTATGAAATGGATTATTGGTTTTTTTTATAATACTGTACTAGTGAGACCTCGAAATGTAAAAAAAAAGCTGAGACCCAATAAACATCTACAGTAATGTAATGTATTTTTTTTTCAATTCCAATCACCAAATAAATGTCAAAAATCAAAATAAATGATATTAAATTGAAAATTTAGAGAATACACCATCTTTTTATCATTGAAAAATTTTACTATTAGGGAATATGGATAGGGATCTCAAAATTAACATAACATCTTCCAATTTTACATAGTTAAATTTAAAACAATAAACAAGTAGTAAAATAACATTAAGTCGTTGTATCTAACTTAGTAATATACTTCACCTGGAAAATTCAATTGACAGTTATACCAACACTTCAATTCATCTAAGATTTCATGAACTTAGATAGACACCATGGAATTACCTTGTACTTGTACCAAATTTAAATTTCGTAACTTTATTAATTCTGAAGATATGCTTGTTAGATTAAAAAAGGCGTGTGGCAGTCATCCGAACAACTATTTTAATTCCTCTCAGAGTCCTAAATGAAACAAGAAAGAACACTGTTGTACCAAATTTGTATTTTCTATTTTTAGTAATTTCCAAGGTATGCTTGTTAAATATCTAGTAAAATGAAATATACGAGAGGGGACGCTTAGCAAAAATATATATACTTTTCTATAAAAATAGAATGTTGCTTTCTTTTGGTGGTTACAAAAACTGTACCTTAGTTAATATACCCCTATAACTATTTTAGATTTTACGTATAAAAAAAGATCAAACGAAAAAAATTAACACTGAATCAGCTAGGCTCAGTGGTTTAAGTGACGACCTTTCATTCAAGAGGACCGAGTTCGAATCCCAGTAAATGTGAAAAATTTTTAACTGGTTTTCAACTCAACTCAGTCACCATTCGCCATTGGGTTCAAATTAAAATTCAGGCTTTTTTTCAGTATTTTTTCATTCGGGATATTTTTTTCAGTAAAGTGTCATGCACCCATTTCCTACATATATAAAGTATTTCAACTCCAAAATTTAAAAAAGCGCGAGATTTAGACGAATGAGATTTTGAAACACGGGATTTTGTAACGCGAGATTTTGACGCACGAGATTTTGAAACGTGAGATTTTGTGAATTTTATCTGTAATTAAAAGGACTCTTCCTTACTGCTGGCATGATACAGAAATTTTTAAATTGAATTTAACTTCAAAAGAAAAGGATATTGCAGTTTACCAGAATGAAATTAAATGTAGGTATCCGAAAATCGGAAAAATTCAAAACACATATACAATTACAGTTTTATTTTATTAATTCATGAGTTGAATCATGAGTTATTCAAGTTAAGAGTTAAAATCAACTTGGAATATAGTTAGAGATCTAATGTGTTAACTTTTTCGTCAGTTTTAAAGTATCTATTCATTATCTAAATCTGAAGATCTACCAAAATAATTTTTTTATTTTTTAAAGTTCAATTCTGAACTCACAGAAATCTGCTCTAATAATAAAAATATTTTAAAAAGTTGAAAAGAACGAATAAATCTAATACTTTTTTACAATTATTTCTTTTCATATTGCTTCTCACAGCAGATATAAAAAAAAAAATTAAGAAGAAAAAGAAATTCAACTCGTACCTATACAAATTTTTGAATTGTTTCTAGGGCATATCAAAAGTCTCTTTTTTATTTAATTTTGAAAGACATCGAAAGAAATTTAAAAGATTTTTATGCCTATAACTAGTTACAAAACTATACTGTTGTAATATATTTTCAGAGCCATATCAAATGGAAGAATGTATTTAAATGAATAAAGTTGTTTCTTGAATGCATTAATTGCATTTTTAATTTAAGAGTTCTTAATAATTGTAATATAATTAAAAAAATTTAAATCAAAACTTTATTCGTATTGTTTAACGGAGCTGCTGCCATTTACTGCAGGTGGAAATAGTTAATGAATGAATTAAACATAGATTTTAAAAAGTAATTGTTCGATGCCTAGTTGATTTTATGCCTATTCACTTGCGCTAATCAATTAGCCAGTAGCCCTTTATTATTGTGTTTACATGCTACTTATTAGTTAGCATTATTCGAGTGTTGATTAAGTTGCCAGGAAATGAGTTATTGTCTGAGGAAATCGCGGTTGCTCCAAATATGTTACATGTGGAAATTCAAAATTTGTGGAAATCCAATAATTTTGATAAACGCTTGCTTTGGTAGAACTTTTTATTTCAAACCATTGCAAATAGATTTAAGCTTCAAATTTAAGTTTAAACTCCTTCTAAGTTTCCTGGCAAGGAGTGATTCTTTTAGCCGTTTAGAACATTCATAGAACTGTATTCCAAAGAACTCTATTTCAAAGTTTTTTATACCTGCGTACAAAGAAATATTTAAATATCTGCAAATTTTTGTTTAGTTTAATATTTATTTTATTTGTACAATTTTACCCTTACACACTGTATACACTATTATTTTAAAAACTTGTATTCTTCCTTTATTTAATTTGACAATTATTTCAGGTTAATAATTAAATTAATTAAAATATTTTTAATGTTCGAGATTAAAATTTTTTTTTTGAAGCTTCTCTTAATTAGCTTTTGCTGGTAAAAAAGTTGAAAAATTTCTACTACGCTATAAGCATAATATATAGTAATAATCAATGTTTGCTAATCGCACTAGCATTAGTGGTCAAATTATACTTATGATGTGCTTATTCATGCAGCTAATTGATTAGCGCTTCTCCTAAATTAAAGGTGCTACCATTAGTATTAGGCTTCAAGTTTTTCTTATTTTCGCTCCGCGTGTTGTAATAATCCTTTTACAATTTTATTGCATACTATATGAAATATTACACAGAGCAGTAGTCCACAAATTCCTCCTCTGAAAATTTATAATTATTACTTTCAAAACCGTTCAAGTATTTCTTTCATATTTTTTGATCTACTGCAATTATTACTTTTTCCTCATTATTACCTTCATTATTCCTTTCTACCTCAATTTTATTATGCGGCAAAAATTTACAACCACTTCAAAATATTTTTTACTAGTTCCATAAAAATGAAAGGGAAAAAAGATATAAATTAGGAGAAAAAATGTATATTATTTCGCGTTATTAATAACCTCAAAAAAAAAGCAATTATGATTAAAATGAGAATTTATTGAATGACCAGAAGATGAAAAAAAATGAATCTTGTATACACAAATAATACCTATAAAAATATATTTTATTATGTATCTTTAGGATTATTAGACGCTTAAGCATTAAACAGAGAAAAAAATATTAGCAAAACAAAAAAACAAAAAGTTATATTATACGGAAAACGCCTATAAGATTTAAGTCCCAGAGTCAAAAGTCCTCCGTAAACAATTAACTAAAAGAATAAGCCAAATGTCACCGGGTTATAACACCAAAGAGTAAGGAACAAACCTCCTATTAAGTGATTAAGTTGCATTTGTAAAGAAATAAAGCCGAAAATAGAAAAACAAATTTCGGATTTTATTTTTATTCCTCAAAACCTTTTGAGATTTTATTCTGAACTTTATAGTTTATAGTAGAATAACTTCAAAATATATAAATAAAATAATAGCTGTTATACAAGAAGTATTTATATATCTGTCAACGGAAGTTTACAGAACATCTGAACTACAGTTATCTGTCCAAGTAAAGAAGGTTAAAAAGTCAATGTAATAGAGACTATACTTAGCAACAATATCCAACTTAATTTACTAAACACGAACAAGCCTGAACTCCTCAATACAAGCGGAACATTCACTATTCCGGACATCACGACAGCACACACAACAATAGAAAATAAACTGGGACACAATATGGGACACAATTTCAAAAAAATTTATAAATTCGTTTAAGCAAAGTTTGGGGAACTTTAAGCGATATTTAATTTGGTTATAAGATTTAAATTTTGGAAAAAGAGGAAACACCCGGTTTTCAATATTAATTTAATCTAAAATTTATTATTGTTCTTTTAATACTTATTTTGAAGTCAAAATTTTTGAGGGAGATTTTGGCTCAGCCGTTCATCTGATCTACCCCTGGACATTTAATTTACATATTTTTCAAGTCATAATTCTCCGAGGGGACTTTTGACTCCGGGACTTTTTTCATATCACCACGAAAAACATAGAAAATGTTTTCTGTTGCAGCTGAAGAATCCAAGGAATTGAAACGTTTCATCTTTTCCTATATACAGATTTGACTTTGGAAACTTTTTTTAATTTAATTCTTCATTTCTTGCAAAAGAATAAAAAAAAAAAAAAACTATTTAAGACTAAAACAGATTTGATTTTTGATTTTTTTTTTATTTTTTAATTGTCGATTAATTTTTATACGAATTACATGATTTTTTACGTGAACGAATTTTTTTTTTTGTTAAAAGGAATGGTTTTTGTTTTATTTTGTTGTTGTTTTTGTTATAAAGGCTGGTATGAACCAGCAAAAAAAATTTTAGTTAGCGGCAACCGCACTAACAGCAGCAGCAGCAGCGGCAGCATAAGAAATGGTAACAGTGTGTACATATTAAATTCTGTGAATTTTAATAAAATTTTGAGGTTAAGTTTTTCTTTTTATTTTATGAGAAGTTAGTTATAGCAACTATTTGTTTTTTGTTCTTTTGTTTTTTTGTTTTTTTTTTTTATAAAAGTCACGACATTTTATTTGGATTTCAGAATTTACCTTAAATTATTTACTCAGGTATGTATTATTAATGATAATTTTTAATTTCATTATGATATATGGGATTCGTATTAAAATGTATATAAATAATGGAAATTCATCAGACGCATATTAAAGTATATTACAGCATTAAAGCTGGAAGGGAATAAATTTAAAAGAAAAATATTAAAAGGAAATTTATAACGCCCACAACATTGCACAAGATATACCTATACTTTAAATGTATAAGTTTTGTTTTTAATTTTATTTTAGTGGTACATTGCACATGGTTCCGAAATTATACATGGTCTTAATATGGTAGATTTTTATTATAAAATCGCAACCAAGTTGGATATAATATAGGTCAAATATTTTTTTTTTAATTTCATCATAACGCTGGTTCCAGAATATTACCCTTTGGGATTAAAATTTTTTTTTTTTCTTTTTATGGGTTAATCAATAAGTCGAGGAGATATAATTATCCTGTTTATAAATCGGTTCATTAGGGTTTATCTGTATTATTTAAAATATATATATATATATATTTAATATTGATTTTATTATAATAAAATGTTATATATTTAATAAAAATTATTTTTCGTGGTTTAAAAAAAAAAAAAATTAAAAATGTCTATTTTTTTTTGATTTATAGGAATGCAAAAAAAATGGAACATGGAACAAATGGTTTTTGGATGACTGATTCTGTATTGGAATTTTTTTTTTATCCAAATATTTTTGCGAATTAGATGTATAAATTTAATGTTGGTATTTGTGATTAAACTGATACCTAAGAATTTTCAATTAAAGTGTATTGAAGCGAATTATAAATAGATCTATGGAATTATTAATTTTGTATTTAAAACTGTAGGCTCTAAATTAAAATGGCTAGTAACTATTTTAATAATACGAAGTTAGAACATGAATCAGATTTTGTTAATATTTTGTATAAGAAGCTAGTTTTATATGATATATTAATGTAATTATTATTACAACTATTATTATTATTTTTCCACCATTTATATAAAGAGATTATATAATATATATTTAGTACGGCCGACGAAGAAAGAATAGACTATATTTTATTTTAACTGTATTTCATTAGACTGTATTTCAAATTAGACTAGAGTCACATTCAAAAGGTCAAAATGGTTACCTATGCTTAATTATCTATTACAAAAGATACCTTAAATAAATTAAATTTCAAAAAAAGTTATAAACGAATTTTAATATCAATATCGAAGTACTTGATTAAAAAACATAAAATTTTCAGAACTTTTATTTAAAAAAATGTAAAAATAAAAATTATAACTTCAAATATTTCAAAGTAAAATTAAAATATTAAAAAATATAAACAAATAATATAAAAAATTAATCAAAAACTATAATTTATCATTCCATAAAAAGAAAAACATTTAATTTCTAAATAAATACAAAAAATTAAAATCTTCTTTTGACAGTTAAACAAAATTTGAAGTATAGCGATGACAATGCCCAGTTTGTCAGGAAAAGTACAAAATGCAGTTAGAATGTATATTTTAAAATGCTTTGATTTTTTCAGTTTGTATTAAAAACATTTATTTTGAATGAAAGCTGTAATATCATCCAAATATCAGTACTGGATATTGATGTTCACAATTTATTATTATACATAATATTTTTTAAATTTATGAAATAAGGTTTAAATATTGAATTTTTTTTGCTTAATTAAGGTAGGCTTTTTCTTTCAGAACCTTACTATACCCATTGCCATTTATATACTGCAATTTCTCGAGCAACTAATTCTGCGGATTTAAAAAATTCTGATTTTATTAGAATCCAAAAAGAAGTAACCCTCGGAGGAAAAACTAAAATATTCATAAATTAGTCTTTTAATAAAACATAGAGAAGTGGGCTTACTGAGGAAACCTTTTTAAAACGCGCCTTTTGTTTCAACGCTTGGTGGTGAGGGAAAGAGCAACAAAATGTCAAATTAGTGTAATAAAAAAATTAAACTCAGCGACTCTACAATAACTCTTTGTGCCATTGCGCAAAGGTTTTCCTAGTTTTAATAATTATAAAAGCTTTTGTTGAAAGAGCAAATATGCAAAACACTGAAATATTCCGTTGCACATTCGGTGATTTTAAAATTTAAAACTTAAAAAGAAATTGTTTTAGTTAAAGCTTTAGATACTTTTGTAAAAGATAAATAAAATTTTACAAATAAAATTACAAATATAAATTTCAGGCCATCTTTCTTTAAAATAATTAAAAATTCTGAAAATTAAATAAGATTTTTAATTAATTTAATTTGATTTGTAGAAAACCTCAAAATCTGCCAATTAAGATGCTAAGACTTCTTGAAGGCCAAAAAAAGCATATTTTTAAACAGTATTAAAAAAATTAAATTGTATTAATTGTAAATTGTAAATAATTTTTTCTAAATTTGAAGTTATCTTATAATTGGTGAGCGGATTATAATTCTACACGCCAAGCTCACCCTATAATAATTTTTGTTATCTCCTATTACAAAGGTATCTTCTCTTGCATAACAAAATCTTGCAAAATATTTTTAAAAGATGTAGGTTTTAGCTTAGTTTTTTAAGTAAACAAATAGCAAAACAAATAGTTAAAGCGAATTTTAGAGTTGGATTCAAAAGCATTGTTATTTGCCTTTTACAGAATATGTATATATATATATATATATATAAATATGTCGATGCAACTTAACAATTGTTAAAACTGATCTCAGCTTTTCCAGAAAATTTATTGGATTGTGATATTCTATGTTATTTTGAAATGAAATTTGAAAATGAAATTTTGTAGTAATTAGGATTATTTTTTGTATGAAATAGATATACTGAATTAATATTATACGTTTGATTTAAGTGTTCAGCTTCAATAACTAAATTATTATAGATTTCAATACTTTACAGGTCGTAGTTGCATTTGTTATTATTTAAAGCCGCAGTGTGGCACCGTGATTCTACGAGTCTAGTAATTCCTTATGTCCTAGCTTAGCCCTTATTTTAAAATAAAATACCATCTTCTTTAATAATAGCATATACAATTTTACATTAAAAAATCAATTTACTTCCATACTTATATACATTTATCTTTATGATTAATTTTCAGAAAAAGAATTAAATATATTGTCTGTTTGTAATTTCAAAAGTTTCCTTCATCTTTATTTGTTTAAAAAAATTTCGTTAAATAAATATTAAAACCGTTTCAAAGTTAATGGAGCTGCAAAAATAGAAAAGGATAATATAATTTTAGTGATTTAATTTTTGTTTTTGTTTCATTTTTATCTGCCTTGATAAATATGCCTTTATCATTAATCTTCTACTCTGTTGGTCTTTTCCAAAACGTCTTATTTTCCCTTTTATATTCGTAATATTCTATTAAATAAAAAAAAAGAAAGAATTTGATGAGTGGTATTAACTTTGTTTCATACCATGTAATGCTCATACATTTTTTCTTGTATTTTGTTACCTATCCCTTTTTTTAGATTAAATTTTTTTTTTACATCAGTTTGTTTTTAGTTTTTTTTTTTTTTCAAAGGAAATTATTCTTTATGCTCAAAAAATTTATTTTCTCATTCTTCACCTTTAATATTGTTTTTTCCAATTGTTTAGTTTTTTTTTTGAGTTTCATAAAACAGAATCATATATTTGATTTGTTTGACTGTCTGAACGTTTTATTATAATACTGACTTTTGCTTTTTGGAAAATACTTGTAAAGTAACATTTTCTTAATAAGGAATTGGAATGCCAATAGAATTACTCACATTTAGTGGCTTGTTTTGAAACTATTTAAATTAAAAATATTGCGCCTGTAAATATGCAAATGTAGCAAATATTTAAATGATTTTCTTCATTGCACCTGCAGAAAAGCAAATGCAGAGTATGTTTAAACCATTTTCTTCATTGGTTAAGATCTGAAAGGGCCTCGGTAGCATAGTGGTACTAAGCGTATCAACCGAAGGAACATGGGATCAATTCCCGCGGAGGTCGTAGGTTTTTTTCAACGAAAAATAGTGAAAAATGTTGTTTTCTTTGCTATTTCCTATACAATCAAATATAATTATTGTATAATATAATTAAATAAATAAAATAAATAAAATTGATGCAATTTAATAACAGTATTCTAACCTATAATGGTCTCTGTATTCGATAGTTTTAAGTTTTTCCATATAATTTATGATGGGTAATGTAAATATTTGTAAGTCAATGGCCGGTATTCGGTTGCTAAACCAATTCAATTGTCGGCCGTAAGTAGTCGAGGGTTTAATTTATATTGATTCCTTATTATATTCTTTTGTAATATTAGATGAAGTGGCCCTTAAGTCGTTATTATCGTTATTATTTAACCAAAATTGCTTGCTAATGACATTTTTAAAATCGATTTTATTTTAGCAGTAACTTTAACTTTAATTTTCTGTGTAGTTGCTTTTAAGTTGCTATTAACGACTTAAAATCGGAATTTTTTAAAATTAATATCTCATTTTGACAAATATTTTAAATATTTTTTTTGAATTTTATTAACATTCTTTATTTTTATCAAAAGTATATAGGAATAAAAATGCATAAGAACTAATTGGTTTTTTAAAATTTAAAAAATTTGGAATAAAAAATTATTAATTTTACGGAGTACAGAGCCAATTTAATATTTACAACGGTACCTATGATTCGATATGATAAACTGTCACAATTAAATTTAAAATCGAATTTAAATTGTCATTAATGTCATAAGTGTCATTTTTAATACTCTCCGATAAAACTTAAGTTGCTCTTAAAATAAAGTTTACTTTAAGAAAATGTTATTAGCAAGGGCCTATATGTTTGCAAATAAATTAAATCTGAAATGACTAATTATTTATTTTTTATAATGCAAAATAAATTTATTCGAACAGTTCGTGCTGATCTTTCGCTGTCATAATAAAGTTCAAGTTTTTGGTGTGTACTTGTATAAATATTTAATAACCAAAAATATAATATTTCAATTTAGTAGATTTTCCTTAAAGAGAGTGAGATGGACAACATTTGGGATCTGGTTAAAAAATTGTCTTTGCAAAAATATTGTACAGGGCTTCCACCCTTTTTTAAAACCATTGATAAATCTGTCATAGATCTTAATTAATTATTTCTTCATCAAATTTACACATTGCCAAAACATTTTAGGCTTATTTATCCTTTTCTTCAAATACCGTTATTCAAAGAACGTTCATTAAATCTCATTTTTTAGTTTTGTTCGCAAAAATTTTTTGAAATTTACTCTTTACTCTTATTAATGAAAAACGACTTGTAGTTTTTGATGTGAAAACGTTTAACTTTTGACTTGGTTGATCCTATATTACAATTATACCTAAAATGTTATATATTTGTTTTTCTACGTTAATTTAATTTTTCATTAAATGAACATACAGTCGTTTTAGACTCATTTTATAACATATATGAACATATATATACAAGTATATATATCAATTTATTTAATTTATTTATTTTTTTTTTTAAATCCTTTAATAATTGTTTAGTGTATTGGCTTCCTTTTGTTACTGATGTTGTTTCTAAATTTAAAAATTTTTATTTTACCTTTTAAATTTTGAAAAGTTTCAGTCCCTTTTGTTTTGGTTTTAAATATTACTAAATCATTTTAATGCTCATTACTAAATTGGTCTGGTATAGAGCTGGTAGTGATGATGGTGGACCAATTTAACCATTATTATTATTTTGTCTTTTTTTTTTTGCCCTGTGTTATTTCTTAATCGCAATCATTATCCAATCCATCCGCCCATTCATTTATTTTCAGAGCATACATCCTACCTGGGCTGGCATCTACCTTTTATTTTTTTTGCTTTTTCTTATTTTTAATATTAACATTAAATTTTCAGTCATTTAACCGTCATGTTGTAACAATTTTTTGTTCTTGTGTTTCTGTTTGTAATAAAAGAGAAAATTATCTCGTCAGTTTTACGGAATTTTTTGTTTTTTTTTTTATTTATATCTTTTGGATTAATGTAAATGTTTTTTTTTTTTTTTTTTTTCATCTAAAGTTCTTTCTAAGTTTTTTTGATTTAAAATGTATTTTTGTTTTGGAAGTGGAGAGAAGGGAAAAGATTAAAGAGAAATTTTTGGAAAAGTTTTTGTATTTTAATACTTTGGACATGGAAGAAATTCTTGTTAATTCATGTGAAAATTAACATTATATATATATAAAAATTTTTTTTTTTTTTGAAAAGTTTATTTATCGGTCAAACGAACTTTCATTCGTTTCGTGGAACGGAGTTTTAAGGAAATGTTTTTTTTATATATTTATATTGAAAATGTCTTCATAAATTTTGGGTGTGTTGATGGTCAGTTGGTGGATAAAATAATAATTTTGACATTTTAACATTTTGAAGATTTGTTTTTAAAAAGAAAAATGTTAATTTAAATTTTTTGGAAAAAAAAGAAAAAGAAAAAAAGTGTACAGCAAAGGACAATTATTGAGAAAATTAAATGATGGAGTCACAAAAATTGTAAAACATTTCGAAAATCATCATCAACATTCTGATATTGTAAAAGTTTTAAGTTAATTTTGAAATAATATTGGAAGAACTGGGTGACGATTTTAGGAAGCAATGTATTAGATTGTATAACCGGAATGAGAAGCTACACAATTGAAGCTGCTCTAAACTCTAAAGGAAGTTTTTCTTAAGGAATTTTGATGGTTAAGATCATTTTGATTTACTTTGATCTCCTCTTGAAAATCTTACTCCTACTTAAAAAGCCTCTTAAAGTAAGGATTGTTACGTTGTTTGGAAAGCTCTCTATTCTGTAAATTTTCGTTTTTCATTCTCAAAACACTGTAAAGAATCAATTATTTTTTATGTGATTTTTTAAATACTATTTTGCTACTGGTATATATTAGTATATGCTATGACGGGCTGTAATAAGGTTTATGACATTTACGTCTAATAGATTTTATTTTCACTAACTCACAAAATTTGTCATTCCAATTGAAAATAAGGATAAATCTTTAAAATAATGGAACAAAGATCTAATTACAATTTATTATTTTGGTAAAAATGAAGATTTTAGGATTTTTCACGAAAAGGAGCGATCTTTATTTTGAAATCAACCATAATAAAATTCATAAAGTGAGAACGAACATAGACACGATGCATCAAAAATATAACGTTGATTTTTTCTGATTATGAATCAGCTTAATATGAACTTAAGGAATCAAAGATGATGTGCTAGCAGGGAAAGGGAGGAAAAGTTTCAGGATTCAAAATGATTTAGATGTTAAAATTCAGGATTTCAATAATTTTAGAAAAAAAAAGATAAAAAGTAAGATAAATTCTACCAAAAGTGGTAGAAGGATGGTGCCTCTAAGCCTATGCTAACAGAAGAGGCTTTTTTATAATTTTTTTGTTGGAGGTCCAAAGGCAGGAATGATGTTTTGATGTTGAAATATGAATATATAAAAACCATAATAAAGGCGTATTAGCAATTGGTTACAAAATAACTGTAAGTAGTTTAAGAGTTGTTTTTGAATTTATGATTTCAAAATTTTTTAATTTATTTCAAAATTAAATTGTTTGTAGGAGAATTTTTACGACTAAGTTCTCGTACATAAATTTTTAACTTCGTTTCGGATTATTTGCATAAGTGATTGAAAGATGTTCCCAGCAAATGTTCGCTCACAAATTGCAGGTAATTGATCCAGCTAATAAATTTTCAACAGAGAAGCTAATTCTATCTAAAACAGTCTTTGTTAAGCTCTGAAAAACCATAAGAGTTAAAAGACTTTAGTATCTAAGAGTCACCCATATATAATTGGTGATCCTTCGCACAAATTAAATAATCAAAATAAATATCGAAACCGAAAGCTTCTAAAAAAAGTTACACTTTCAGTTCTTTCTGTCATGATCAAAACTTAATATTAATATATTTTTTCTTCGAAGGCCATTTATTTTTTCGTAAATTAATTAATATTTTAAATATAATTAGGTAAAATTCTTTTAAAATCCCTAAAATTATTGATTTTAATTTTAATTATAATACCAAAATAAAAAAGAAAATTCTTTTTCCATTTATTATGTAGCTATTTATTCCACTTCTTATTCGAAAAAATGTTTTTAATATTTTCTTATTTTTTTTTTTGCTTATTTTTATCAATTAAATGCTTCATTTAAGCCATTTTCTTTTAAAGGAAAAAATTAAAAACAAAATAAAATCAATATAAAAACAAAAAGTGAAAATCGTCAATATGGAAAATTATTGACCTAATTAATCAATCACTTTTCTTTTTATTTTTCAACTAGTTCCCTCTCGCTCCATATTTTGTTTTTCTCAGAATTCTGTACTTTTCATTTCTCATTATATTTTTATTCGGGTTTGATGACGAGTGTTTCGACGCTATAAGATAATTATTAAAATACAGATAGAAAAAAAATAGAGAAAAACAATAACAAAACAAAAAAAACAAAAAAACAACAAAATATCATCGAACGCATCGGTAACAACAGAAAGATTGTAAGTGAAGAAAATTTCAACTTTATTTAATAAGAAAATTAATTTTCTGAACGTAAAATTTTTTTAAAACTAAAAAGCACAAAAAAAAAGTTCCGTTATTTCTCGTAATATAGTTGATTAATTTTCTTCAAAGAAAAAAGAACAACAAAAAAAGAACAAAAAAATAAATGAAATTAAGAAGAAAAAAAAAAGAACAAAGTAGCAATTAATCAATTCTCACGACATCAAGCTCTACAACCCCTTTTAAATGAAAAAACAAAATATAAAATATCGATATTTCATCCCTGTTTCTTTCATTCCACACAATTTGAATTGATACTCGGATATAGTGCAAGCAATAGTACAATATTTTTACATTAATGTGATAGAGTATGACGTGGTGACAAAAGACCCAGGGTCAAAAGTTTCTGGTGGATTCGAAAAAATCAATAGTTCTTTGGAGTTTTGATTCATGTTAAAACTCTGGAAATCTATAAATTCATAAACAAAAATATAAAACGAAATGTTTTAAGGGAATTTTTAATTATAAAACAATGAATTATTTCCAAAATTAATATGATTGTTTTTTTTCCTTTTCCACTCCTATCCTAGTCTATTTGGACTGGGCTTTAGTTTCTTTAATCGTTATATTCACTCGGCCGTTAATTACTCGGCTGTAGCTATTTTATAAGATTATGAATACACAAATGTTAATTTTGTGCGCCATCTATATTATCTTACACGAGAGTTATTTATATATTTTTATTAAATCCTATTTTATAGAACGATTTAATTATGCGTTTTTAGCACATTTTCAAAAATTTTTGTAAAAATGTGCCTATATAGCTTCACTCTGTCCGTCCGTCCGTCCGTCCGTCCGTCCGTATGTTTACAAAAACTTTTACACCGTTTGAAATAGAGTAAAGAAATTCTAACCATGGGTAGTTTTTGCAAAAAAAATAATTTCGTAGAAGAATTTTTTTCTGTAGCCCCACCTGTTACGGGGCTACAGCCCCCCAAAGTTGGAAAAAGCCCTATATTTAAATTGTTATAACAAGAGTTCTGTTACATATATTTTCAATCTGAAAACGGCAAATGATAGCTGGTTTCATAAACTTTATAAATTTTTACAAGGCAAATGTTTAGGGTTGCCATACGGTACTAAAATTTAACATTACGCAAAACTCAATTTCGAAAAATTTTTGGTCACACATATCTTCTGAACGGTTCAAGCTAGGGTCTTGAAATTTTAGAATGAGTTAGATACTCAGAAATTAGTAGGAGTCGGTTAACAAAATTTTTTTGTCAAGCCCTCTATTTAGGAGCTATAAGGGCTCGAAAATTGAAATTTTGCTATTTTTAAACACCTGTAACTTGAATACCTGTTCAAATTTTTTTTTAGTGATAGACAAAATTCAAAGCTCTATGATTATATTTCAACATGTGTCAAAGGTTTTTCTTAATTTTGAAGGGTGACGAAGTTACAGCCCCTGAAATTTCCAAAAAAGCCCTATATTTAAATTGATATAACAAAAGTTTTGTTACGTTTATTTTCAATCGAAAAACAATGTTAGAGAGCTGCTTTTATAGGCTTTACAAAAATATGTCGCTTAAATGTATAGGGTTGCCATACGGTACTAAAATTTACCATTATATAAAACTCAATTTTTGCAAAATTTTTGGCCCCACATATCTTCTAAACGGTTTAAGCTAGGATCTTGAAATTTTGGGAGGAGTTAGATACTCAGAAATTAGTAGGAGTCGGTTAACAAAATTTTTTTGTCAAGCCCCCTGTTTAGGAGAGCTATAAGAGCCCGAAAATTGAAATTATGCTATTTTTAAACACCTGTAACTTGAATACCTGTCCAATTTTTTTTTTATTAATATACAAAATTTAAAGGTTCAACATTATATTTTAACATATGTTAAAGGTTTTTTTTAAATTTAAAAGGGGTTCCTTAAATTGAAGAAAGTGTCTCTTAGTTTTACCCATTTTTGCTTAGATAATAAAATTCTGAGTAAAATTCCAAATTTTTGTGTAATTCAAAATTTAATTCCTAGAACCTAAAAAACTAGAGGATGAGGGGGGGGGGGGGGAGTTGAAGTTAGAGACTTGAGAAATTTGGCAACCTTCCCCATTGAAGGGCTATAACAACTTTTAAATAAAAAATTTACTGTTAGCAGTAAATTTTATAAGTCAGTTGTAACTATTTCCAAGTAAATATTTCCAAAGTTAAACTCAGTATGTAATACAATATAATTTTGAAAATGTGCTTTTTTAAAAACCCTTGGTTTTTTTTCATCACTTGTTGTGATATTTTTTTAATAAGATATGATCTGACCGAGGTTTGAACCTGAGGTCTACTGCTCCCCATAAAAGACGGCGTCTGTACCAATACACTATTGGTTAACTAGATTATAAGAATACAACTATTAATAAAATATTTTAGATTATGTTAATGTTGAAATCCGGGTATTTCCCCTTTATTCAAAACTCGCATTTTGTAAACCATTTCTAATTTAAAATTTTGAATACAAAAATTCATAAGTATCTGGAAAAAGAGATAGATTTGATTGAGTATATCCAATTTTAATCTGCCGCATAACTTAGTATAGAGTCTCGATAGACAAATATATCAACAATTATTGTGTAACAGCTATTATTTTACTTTACTTACCTATTTTGAAAATATTAGACTTTAAACATTTTTTCTAAATAAAAATAATTTCGACGTTGTTAGTTTTTCAATTTCAGTTTGATTTCTTTTTATGTTTGAAAATATAATTGAGAGTTATATCAAATTTTTTTAGGGGGTTTTTGACCCGTACCTTGTAAGTCAAAATTTCCCAGTAACTTTTCGTTTATTTTTTTCAGTCTTAAATCCACATAGTACTTATACTTCCGGGACTTTTTTCCTTTCGCCGAAAATTACGCTCGGTATAATATAAAATGAAATTTATTCTGAATAAGCCGGAATTTATTGTCCTTGAAGTCCTTTCAGAAAAAAAAACTAAAAACAAACAAAATTTTTATATATCTTGTTTTTTGTTGAGGATTTTTTGCTTTTGCAATTATTATGGATGAAAACATGAGAAAATAAATTAAAAACAGTAATAATACAAGATCAATACGCAATATCTCATCTGAAATTAATGAGGTTTTGGGTTTTTTTTTGTTTTATTCTTATTTTTTTTTGCTTAATTACCAATGTTGTAACTTAAAAATCTTTAGATTATATTTTGTTTTTTTTTTGTTTTAGCTTGTATATAACAGTATAAGTATGGTCATAAATAACTTATGAATGTTAAGGGGATATTATATATAGAAGGAAGGCTTATTATCAAAAAAAAAAATATCTCTTACATCGTAAATTAGATTTTGAATCTCCAATAGACAAAAAAATTATTTTTATTTCTTTTGTTGTTCTTGAAAAGTTTTAAGTTTTCAAATAAGAAGGAATAGCTTGTTTTTTTTTGTCTATCTAGCTTATTTGCTTATGATCTTGTTTACTTACTGAAAAAGTATGACCAAACGTAAAGAAATATATATTTCTTGTATAAATAGGAGACGTAAAACAAAGTCTTGCGAAATAAAACTTCCGGAGTAAGTCCTACTCAAAAACAGTGTAAATATTCGACTTTCGACTGTGGATTTCCAGAACTTTGAAACCGACTCTAAAATCGTTCCTAATTTAGAATTCCACCTACACTTATATAAATATTCTGGAAGAGGTAACACCCTGAAAGTACCCTGGAATACCCTGTTTAAAAAGAAGCGTTAAATCAATTTCACCTATTTTAAAAATTAACATTTACAAAGGTGTATGAAGTAAGGTTCTGAGTGTTATTTTTCATTAAATGTGAAATACCACCGGGCGATTTATTCTTCATAAAGTTGAAGATTAAATTGAAAGAGAAAAAGCGCCTGAGACTTAAATAGTGAAATTAAAAAAGAAGTAACAAAATCACATTTCGCATGGCCTTATTTCACGGCTCCGTATAAATGTTACTTGCTTATTTCTGCGAGACGCTGTAAATATGTGTCAGAAAGTGAGCGAACTATGAGTTACCAAATATATGGGTTCTAACGACCTTCAGTTGCTTCAAACCGCGACACCATTTCCACGGAAGATTGGGTACTTTTACCCTCCCTTGTATTTTTAGTCTTAAATCCGTTTTACATAAATTTTATTATTCTTCAGCTCAACCTACAGGAGCTTCTCTTAAAAAATAGACATTTTCTATTTTTGACTATGTAAAAGCAATTAAATAGTCAATTTCTATAATAAATAAATCTTAAATTAATAGAACTTTTTTTTTACACGCTAGTCAAACTCTAAAACTCTTAGTTCCATATTCTAGCTATTCTCACAACGAGTGAGTTTCCATAAACGGTTTTGAATCACCTAGAAATTTCCTCTGTATAGAAATGAGCAGTTGAGATTTCCTGATTGTGCAACGCTGGAATTGTTTAAAATGAAGCATTATTGATTTTAGTTTAATAGAGCAAGTATAAATACCAAAGTGATATCTATAAAAAGAGTTAATGCATTCATATTCTGATGAATTCTAAGATGAATAAAAGTAGTCTGGGCAGAGAGTTTCCAATTAGTCGTAAAGAGCGATTGTGGATTTTGGCAGGTAACTTAGTGAAGTTTAGGAAGCGCCAGTTCATAGGTGACAACTATACTACATATTAGGTCGTATGTTGGCTTAATAGATATCTGATAGATCACTTGGATAAAAATATACTTTACAGCATACGCAGCATTTGGGGATAATTTATTACATGTTGCCAAAAATGATATACTCTCATTTGAAATTGTAACAGTCTCCGGTAACTAGAATTAAACGGCTTAAATTAATTAACTAATATTTTCTAGAAGTTTTGTAAATGACTTAAGTTGTAAAGCTGTAAAATCTTTAAACTAAACATTAAAGATTTAAAAAATCATACCACAACTCTAATTACAGAATAATAATTTCATCTATTTCCATCTAATTCTTTTAAAAATTTTATATTAGATTGTTTTTATTTTTTTTTGTTGTTTATTTCTGCGCGTTTTCTCATCCAAAAGAGAGCAGTCATTATAATTTTATCATCTTTTTGCAAAAACATGTTGTAATGACTTCCTCTTATACTTGAGTTTAACTAAAAATAAAAATAAAATAAAATTAGATTATCCTTAAAAAGTAATCTGAAGTTATTTCTAAAGTATGTATGTATATGTAATATAAAATAGAAAGAGATAGATAATAAAAGGAAGAAAATGAAAAACTATCGATTGACGCCTTTTATTATATGTCATCATCATAGTCATTACCATTGGTATAATCAACACCATTCATCCAAATAATTTTTCTAACAGTAAAATTATGTAATGGGATCGTGATATTCAAACGATTTTTTTTTTCATTTATTTTTATTTTTATTTTTTTTATTAAAAATTTTCCATGTGTATTCAATAATAATATTTCCTTGATTCTCTTCCACATATAGTGTATTTTTATCCATATAGATTTATTTAAGTGATTCGCAAAAAGAAAGGAGCATTATTTGGTTTCAGAAACTTTGATAAGTTGAGGTCGAAGTTAAGCTGGTTGTTGAAGGTTTTAAGTTCGACTTAATTGGTTGCATAGTCGACTTAAGAATATTTATATTAATTTGAGATATTTGTATCAAAGTTCAGTAAAGCGGTGAAACGAGGTTCAAAGTATTGAAAAAAGAAAAGTGCCATCAGTTATATTATATAAGTTTTCTTCTGGGAACACTGTATAAATAGATCCTACACAGGATTAAAGATGGCGAATCCTAACAATAGCTTCTAAAAAGAACAATCATCGCATATAACTTATTTGCTTGGGTACTTGTTAACAATCTTCTGGGAAAACTTCTTCAATAGATACTACTCAGGATTAAAGATGGCGAATCGTAATAATTGCTCCCAGAAAGAACAATCATGACGTATAAGTTATATGCTGGGGTACAACTTGGTTTACAATCTTTTGGGAAGATTTTATTAATAGATTCTACTCAGGATTAAAGATGGCGAACGCTTACAATAGCTTCTAGAAAGAACTTGGGTACTTGTTAAAAATCTTTTGGAAAGACTTGTTCAATAGAAACTACTCAGGATTAAAGATGCTAACAATAGCTTCTAGAAAGAACAGTCATCACAAATAAGTAATTTGCTTGATTACTTGTTAACAATCTTCTGGGAAGATTTTATCAATAGATTCTACTCAGGATTCAAAATGGCGAATCCTAACAAGAGCTTCTAGAAAGAGCAATCATCACATAAACGTTATTTGCTTAGGTACACGGTTGAAAATTTAGGTATAAAATTAATAAATTTTATGTATTCATATAAATCCACGCAGAAAAATTATTAATTTAATAAATACGGAACTTATTAAACCTAATAAGTATTCTTGATTAATTTGATAACTTATAAAGATAAATTATTTAATATTTAGTAATATATTAATTTGATATGAATGCAGGTATTAAAATTTTTGATACAGTAATATTATTAATTTAATAAGTTTATTTGATATTAATATTAATAGGAATAATTTATTAAAATAATAAGGAACAATTTATTAAGGTCTAATACAGTAATATTATTAATTTAATAAGTTTATTTGATATTAATATTAATAGGAATAACTTATTAAAATAATAAGGAACGATTTATTAGACCTTAATAAATCGTTCTTTATTATTTTAATAAGTTATTCCTATTAATATTAATATCAAATATTAATATTAAATTAATAATAATACTGTATCAAAAATTTATCAAAATTATATCAAAATAATAAGAAAAATATCTAAATTTAATAAGATAATTTCATTGTTGTCGTTTGGCAGTGGCAGAGAGCCTCTCACGTAGGCCCCCCAAGTTGTTCAAAAATGATACCCGTGTAAGACAATGTAAATAAAATTTGACATTGTATTATTTTTGCAGTGTATCGGGTTGTAGGTTTTTTAATACATTTCCGATGACACCCTACCTATAAGTAAATAAGTAATAAGAAAGTAAAAATAATTAAATGATTTTAAATTGTTTTTATTCAATACTATACATCAGCTTTAATTTTTTATAAACATTATTAAATCATTTTTACATACATATAATATAAATTAAATTGTTACATATGTTTTTAATATTTTTTTAAAATATATGTCTTATTATTTTTTCTGGAAACTATAATTTCATAAGAATTTTGTGTATTTGTGTCTGAAGGACAATCTTTAACAATTAAATTTGATAAATTGAATTCCTCAACTTCAAAAGCGTTATGAAAATTATCGAACTTTATGTTCCTAAATTTTTTACACAAAAAAAAATATTTACTTCTAAAGAACACAATATATTTAATTTGCAAAAAATTTAATATGTCTTCTTCTACATAATCAATAATTAAAAGAAGTACATTTTAAACAATGTTTTCGTAATCCCGTATAAGTATTAAATGTACTTGTGCAATTATTATTACTTACGCAATGTAAGATTAAAAATTTTGAATCTAGTAAATGGTGATCTAGCTTTAAATGGTTTACAACTACAGAAAAAGTATGAGTTTCTTTTTTACATATAAAACAAAAATACTCCATTTTATTATAGTTAATTATGAAAAAATATAACTTAAAAAATTCTATAAAAATGATATATAATTGTATAAAAAGAATATTAGGTATAATCGTATAATATAAAAAAAGTTGAAAAATATAATATTATAGTTTCTTAACTGAACTTACTTATTTTTGAATATAGGTGAATACCTTAAATTACATTATTATAAAACTATATATACATAATCAAAAAAGTAATTATAAAAAATTGTAAAAAAATTAAAAATATTATTAGAGTTTCTTAATTCAACTTACTTATTTTGGAATATAATTCTACAACTGTTGTCGGAGTATTCTTACTTTCTATTTTATAAATATATTTTTGAAGAAATATAAAAAAGAGTCTTAAATTATTATCGTATTGTATATTAAAAAGAAAATGAATTTTAAACACTAAATCTAATGCCTCAATAAAATTTGAAATCGATGGTAAAGGCATCAAATTTCCTATGAAGTATTCTAAGACTATGAAGTATTCCTTAATGTCAGCTTTTGATGGGCCTGACGCAATTATATAAGGTGCACTCTCATTGCAGCCTTCTAAAAGTTCCTTCCGTGTAAGTTCACTCTGTTAAAAATTAAAAAAAAAAATTATATACTTAAGTATTAAATATAAATTGAGTCATTTTAATAAATAATAATAGTTATAATTATACAATGCATATAATTAATAAAATTATTTAAACAATTTAATTTTTATATGACAAATAATATATCTTACATTTTTGAATACAATAAGCCTTTCAACTGCTTGCTCATCAGTTAAACGCGTGAATTTGGTTCTTCCAGCTGCAGAGGGCGGAAGAAGTCTGATTAAATTTATGAATGATAAAACTGGAATATCCCAATCTAGAAATAATTGTATATTTAGGAAAAATAACCTAAAAATTTTTAAAATGTAAAACTTACCATTTTTTCTTTCTGTCTCGGTATACAGAATTTGTTTGCCAGAATTCTTTACTACTGTAAAAATTCGTTCTTGATAACTCGGCCACTCAATAGTTAGATGTGGTTTGTTATCGTATTTTAAATTAAAATCAAAGGTTATCTAAAAAACAAATTTTTTTTCATACTAGGTAATAAAAATTATATTAGTGCAAATAAATTTTACCAGTTCTGGACAAATATAAAAATATGAACAACTATCGAATATGTCGTAATTTTCGGCTAATACTTCTTTCCTTCGGAATGTTTCTGTCGATTTTAATTTTTGTTTCGCTAATAGTATTTCCTCTGGAAGATTGAGGGTTTTCAAAATGTCTAGGTCCTTTTTAATTTCTTCTTCATCGACTAATTCATTTGTTATTTCACATTGTTCAATTGCATCAAATTCTTTTTCTAGTTTTCTTTTTTTTACCCTATCGTTTTTCAGCTTAATTTGGAGGAAGCCTGTGTTGGATTTATTAAATAAAATATCCTAAAAATATATAAATTAATGTTTCTTTTTCTTTTTTTAATATCTTTGTCTATTTAATAAGAACCTATACATAATATACATATATAAGTCTAAAATATATAAAATATTGTATTATATTGTAATTAAAATAATTAATAATGATATTATACGCACTAATTCTAATGAAGGAAACAGTTTAACACAAGCTTCTGCCGATGCTAACTGCTCGTCTTTAGACGGTTTAAAACCAAACATTTCTTGAATATATGTTCCTAAAAATGAAACAATTTTTCTTCTGTTATAATCTGTAAGAAATCCTTTTTTCTCAAAATCTGAAAATATAGTTGGACCGCCAGCCTTCTTTATAAAACTTTCTTTAAGGGACTACGGTATTCCAAATATATAAAATAAATATTTGAATCACAATTAAAATTAAAAATAATATCATTATTACGTCAGAGGTAACAATTAAGTTAGGTCCAATAGCAGCATTTGTTCTTTTTAAAGGCGCTCCTAAGTCTTTAGGTGAATCGATAATTATATTTAATAACTCTGAATCATTAATTTGATTTATATTTTTTGAATATAACGTGTCCAAATTTAAAACTGATTTTTTTTTTACACGCAAGAGCAAACTTGCACAGCAGCAAGGATATATTGGTTCATGAAGTTCATAAAAATTTCTTCTTCCATTCTAGCTCCATGAACATTTAAAAAACAATCAAAGTCTTCATATTGAACTTGACTATCTTGCAATGCTGAAATATTTGCATAAGTATATTCTATTATAGAACTGAATTTATAGATATGCATTTAATTTTTATAGCAGTAATAGGTATACAAGAAATTTGAAACGTTATGCAATTTTTTTTTGTTTTGTAACATTGAATTTTATTAGGCAAAAAAATGTAAAAAAACTAAAAATATATATTATACCTATGCCCAATTCCTTTTTATTTGTAAAATAGGTATTTTACATACATATGTATATATACTGAACACAACAGTACATCAAGAGATGCTTGACACTGAAGCAAAACTTTTCAAATTGATATGTTAAAAATTTGTATGTCAAAGTTTATTTATTTTTAAGAAAGTTTCTTAAAAAAAAACACAAATTGGCGCGGCAATGGACCGTAAATTTTGCATTGCATGTATGTAATTACTTATAGCGTTTTATTTGTTAATTTGAATTGTATTAATGTACTGTTGTAAATTATAATAAAATAAATTTGAATTTTAAGAGTAAAACTTTTATTTTAAATACTACTTATCATTAATTCAAATAATTTATAATCACTTAATTAAAATTTAAAAATATAAAACTCACCTGTGAAAACAAAGTCCGTGTAAATTAGACCTTCCAAATTTTTATTAAATTTGACCACTTCAACAAATTTGAATTGGTCGTCAATATTTATTGTTAAAAATATTTTCGTCATTTTTATAGAATTAATAAACTAATTTAATGTTATTATTATTTAAAAGGAATGTATTGTTATTATTATTTAAAAGGAATTTATTGTTATTATTATTTAAACATTAATTTAAAACAAAAACTTTATTGTTAATTTTATTTAAACACTAATGTATTAAATATAGGTACTTCACTTCAAATTTCACAATCAATGTTCTTCTCTTGACTTCTTTTAAATGAATGATCACAGTATACAGTCCAGAATCATTACACATATTTCTTGTTTGTTTTTATAAGAATACATACTAAGATAATTTTTTGACTTTTATATAAATACTTATAAAATGAATATGTAATTCTTATTAAAATAATAATAATTCTTATTAAAATAATAACAACGTCTTATTAGTTTTATAAATTTGAATATGAAATTAATATTTTTCGCTTATTATAGTTCCGTTTCTTTTAGCCGCCGTTATGTCGCCCGACAAAAAATTATAACAAACAAATATTTGTATCATTTTAATACCTACATCTTATTAATTTTATAAGTATTGTTATAAAAGCAAAACGAAAGTGGTATAAATTCTAACTTGATCAAATTCGAATTTTTGCCAAAAAAATAATGTAATAAAAAAATTCTATTAAATTCATATAAACTAATTTTCAATAATTTTTTAATAAAGCTTTCTTATAAAATTTATATAAAACAAGTATAAATACTATAACTTTTTTATATTATAATAATATTTCTAGTTTATGAACAGAATTTATAAATTTGACTTACAGATTTCATATATTTGAAATATGAATGTAATAACAATATTTATTAATTTAATATAGATTAGCTTATTACTTGATAATGCATACGAATTTCATATTACATTTATAAGAAAAATCAGATAAAGGTGATTTATAATTTAGGAATATATTAATTGTATACAAAAAAATGTATACATAAGGTTTATACGAAAAAGTTTATTAATTTTTATACCTAAATTTTTAA